>VXBT01006994.1:295739-384313 GCA_013400235.1 Oriolus oriolus | reverse complement strand
GTAGTGTGGGGGGGGGGAGGGCGCCAAGAAAAAAAACAACCAAAAAAGGCAGTTTTGATAAGGCAGATCTTTTTGCACCACCTGACAGAAAAACACTTAAAGCAAAGAAAGTAATCTTTATATGGTGTATATATATTAGCCTGTTTTCAAGAACAAATACAGTAAGCTTTATTCCTCAATTATGCTGTTTGACAAGACCAATCTCCAAGGAACATTTAAACATGGATCTGTGGTAGAAAGACAACACACTGTAGGGGTAGTAAATTAATTGGGATTTTCATTGCAAAATTGCTAATTTACATGGGGTAAGAATGTGAACTGTAATATACTTGACCACAGCAGTCTTGCAAAACAATCACAGAATGTTTTTAATTATTAGTTAATTAAGAATAAAGTTTAAAAAAATTACAATAAAATAAAATACTACTTTATGTTATTCACATATTAGAGCCTGATCATTAACCCATAGAAAATGGAACTATGCCAAAAATTGCTGTACAGAGATAATTTCAAGCACTCACAAAATTATAAGTAGACCCCAAAATAACAACTACATTAGCTTTAAACTCATGAGACTTTTCAACCTGCACAATTTAGGATATTTTTCATGGTGTGATAGCACAGAAGGACTTAAGAGGTTGAGTTTTTAAGTTTTTACTATGGGAAATACTGTTTATGAATGAAGGCTCAGATCCCCTGGTCTTCACTATGAGCACTTTTGCATTGCCCTCATGGGACAAGACTCAGGCCTTGCAGTTAAATTAGAGCTCCTGTAAGTATGATCAAATTTGCACCCCCAGGGGCCATTTCACTGGCTTCTATTTTAACACTTTTAAAGAGCTGACCAGGCATAGGACTTTCAAGTGCCATTAACCCTGCTGGGTTTCATCAGCAGTCACACAACACCGTGAGCACTTACCCAGCATAACCCCAGGCGCTGCTCCTGCAGTTGGTGGGAGTTGTGCCACGAGCTGCAATGACAGCAGAGTCCTGCTCCACACTTCCCATTTTCTCAGCAGAATCCCTCTTTTCATAGGCAAAATGCAGACAATCAAGCTCAGCAGCCTTCAACCCCATCTCAGGCCCTTCAGAAGTACCTGAGCAAGGCCCAAGCCTTCAGCTCTCTGAAGTCCACGGATCCACTGAGGAGCACAACCTCATAGCCCCTACAAGCCTCCACTCAGGCTCCAGCACCCACAAAGTTCAGCTCAATCCTTTTCCAGAGGCAGCCTTTTTTAAGCTGAACAAAGGGAAATGAGGAGTAACAGGATTCTGGTTATCACTCACCAAGTAGTGCACACACACCTGTTTTACCACTGTTTACCTAATGCTCAAGTGGGCTCAGCTGATACAAACACCTGGAGAAGGCAGGGTGACTCGCTTGCCACTGAGCCCCCTTGCTAGCAGCACTTCAACATAAATGCAATAAAACATGTCAATGAATCCACAAGATTCATAATATGATACATGGATCACCCACTTTGTCCTTATTTACTATATATCCTCATCATCTGCGGAAAAAATAAGCTTTGTGTCTCAGCTGTGAGTGCATGGAAGATTGAAGCACAACAGGGAGAGCTGAGTAGCAGAGGGAATTAAAGCATTTGCATTTCATCTCATGTCAAAGAATTTGTTAACAAAATAGAATATGAAGATCAGTATTCCACAGTTCATAAGAGTCTCCTTAAGAAAATCTTCATAAATAATAGCATTAACATAATTGCAGACTATTGACTAGAAGAAATAAAGGATAGATCTGGCATGGATAAAGAAGTGCTTCTAATCTTCACAGTCTGTAATTCCATCAGCCCACACTCCCTAAAATATTAATTGGAACATATGGTATGAAGGACAAAAGAAATTGTCTCCTCCTTTCTAGTGTCCATGAAAAATTATTTCTTAAATCATATTCTCTGTAATTTTAAATTAATCTGCAAATGGGGTCCAGAGCTTCACAGCCCTCACTAATAAAAAGAAAAATAAAGAAAGTGGACTTAAATTTCCCTTTGCTCAATTTCATCTCCTAATATCAGCCTTTCCATATCTATGAGTTATAAAGAAGACAGAACCAAGACTCCTTCCAGAGATGTATTGCAGGAGGATGGCAGGCAAAGGACATATATTGAAAGAAAAAAAGGGCCAAAGTACATATAAGGTCGTGCAGTCTGCATCCTTGGGCACAACCAGGATGCTCCTGAACACCCTGGTCTGACTCTGCCTTGAATGGGGTGAAGGGGATGGGAGACCTTCCTCAGGTTCCTCCCAGCCTAAATTATCATATGGTCTCATTACATCTTGTTGCATTTATGGACAGTCTGAAATAATTCTGTCTACTTTCTTGTTTCGTGCATTTGTTAAGTATGCTATAGGCAGTGGCAGGGGCAGTGACAGGGAGAGAGATCTGCATGGATTTGCAAAATTCAGATGGGAAAACACCTCTGAATGACCCATTCCATTTGTTCACCAGCCTGGCTTCCAGCTTCCCTAAAGACAATTTTGCAGCAAGGCTGACTGTTCATTCTGGTACTCTTCTGTGGTTGAAATGAGTCCTTTTCAGGAATGAATAAGACATGTTCAGTGTTCCCAGCTCTCACAGCATATTTGAAGCCTGAGCCCCTAAAGGCACTTGAGATTCTTAATGTCCATTCTTTTCTTTTTTTCCACAGAGGACATATGTAAGTCCACAAAGCTCTAACTTGTTCCAGATATAAAATATCATCTCAGACCCCTTATGACATATCCAGCATGCACTGATTTCATTTGGCATCTTTGGATTTTGGTACCTGACTCATAAATACCCGGAGTTTGCAGTAGTGAGATTTCCCATACATTTTGGGCTAGAAGACCCACCTAGCATAATATATACAGGTAGAAATGTGAAAGGGAACGGAGAGAAGGGAAAGAAATACAGGCAATAAGAATTATCCATAACTGCAGATAGACAGGGGAGGTATAATTCATATGCAAAATGTAACATTATAGCAACTTAATTTGGCTTTGAGTTTATAAGGCAATAAACAAGCCCTGAAAAACTCTTCTGAGAAGCATCGGCACTCCCTTGGGCTGAGGTCCTGCCATTTATTTGCCAGAGGACTTTATTGTGTCATAAAGCAAAAGCCTAGTGAAGCACAAGAAAAGTATTTCTTGCTCTGTAAAACTGTAATATCACACACAGTTATTTACTGCATGGTAGCCCCATTATTTTTGGTCCCCTCCCAATATTAGATGTTGGCATTTGAGGAAAAGAGCGTTGCTGTCACAATTGAAGAGGGAACTGCCTCTTTTCCTTTACAAAAAAAGAATTGCTCATTAGGAGCTTCTGACTGCTACTCAATTTTAACATTCTGGCCACTCCATTTAGGTCCTCCCTGAGTAGGGAACAGAGAAGACATTATGAAGTTTCAAACTTTGGTATAATCAGATATCAAGCATGTTTAATACAATAGATTAATTCAACAGCATGATCAAGCTAAGGAGCTGAAGTGCTCTGCCTGGGTAGACAAACCAGTTATTAAGTCAAAATCTCAGTCTCAAGCAATGATACTAAGTTATAAAAATTACATAATCAGAACAAAATTTAATTGACTGACTCTAGGGCAGGACATGCTTGCCACAAAAGTTTGTATAAGGATTTGGGGTTTTTTCCAAGAGCGCCACTGGGTTCATATTTGTATTAATGTATTAGTACTGGTATATTAATAAATGTTTTTGTATCTTTTAGAACTGATAACATGGGATCCATCAGCATAAGAAGGCTGTCTTTTAGCTTTAATAATGAAAATTTTCCCAAGTAAGGAACTGTGATTTTAATTCCATTTTCCTCTCATTCTGTGCTTGTGTGTATGCACATCTTAGGCAGAGGGACAGATAACTGTTCTGTCAAAATCCAGCACATGTTTTCATTTCAAGAAAATCTCCGATTTTGGAGGCCATATTGTGGAAAGAAAAGACAGGAATGGATGTGAAATTAAAGCAGAAACTCAGGAAATAAGGGAAATCTGAAGAAGGAATGACTGAAAGAACACAGAGGATAAAGAGTGTGTCAAAGGAACAAACACCATCATTACGGAAGCCTGTGTTCCAGGCAACAGGCCTTGCTGGAGCCAGGCTGGTTTCCCATATGTGCAGAATCCATGAAAGACAGTTCTCTTCCAAAGTAATTCAACTGCAGCAGTCTGCTGGACCTTTGTTCCCATAACAACGGCAATTCACTTCTCTAAATTCTATGAGTTTGGCACTGTGATGAGAAATATCCTATTATTTCATTAAAATACTGGGTGAAGCACAATAACATACTAAAAAACATCTGATCTTCATCTACTGTACTTCAGAAATAGTCACTTTCATTTTTCTTTGGGAAATAAAGAGAACTTCTGTCTTGATTGATATCAGTGAATTCTTCTTGGCACTATTATAAATTCTCACAAACAAATCTATGTAACGTGGACTATGTAAATTCATTCTTGCTAATAGTCTCTGGCCAGAAGTTACTAACAAATAAAGGAAAGAAGGGGAATGTTGTTATCTCCATTTCACAGATAGAAAGCCTCTCCTGAGAGAAGAGTTTCCAGTTTTCAGTTGTGAGGCCTGAGTTTTTATCTCCTCTGAAATGTTTGCATTTTGCTTGAGCCATTCAGTTTCCATAGCCAGCCTAAATACAGAATATTAATTTTGAAACTCCAGTTTAACATCTGGTCCTATGTATACATATTTTTCCCTTGTAGTATCCCTGTGCCAGTAGTCTCTTAATAATTTATTCCTTTAGCTCATATCCCATCAACAAAGCCTCTGGCATATTAACTGAGAAACTGTACACCTTTTTTCAATAGGTACATAAATAACTCTTTCATGTGCAGCCATAGCAAAAAGTACATACCTTGCACTTTATGAGCACAGAACAACTGTAAAATAAAATGGATAAAATTTTAGCCTCATTGATGTCAGTGCCAAAACTTCTTACTGATTTCAATATGGCCAGGATTTGACCTAGGTTCTCAAATTTTCACAGGAGAATGCTTGCAGGTGAAGGCTTCCAGGCTGTGGTCCCTAACCCACAGAGCCAGTTCTGTGGAGAGGACATGAAGGGGACGTTCTTCTTTTCATTTTTGCATGATAAATTGCTTGAAATTCTTACACCTTCCTTTTGTCTTCCTCCAGAGAAAGAGTGAATGACCTTCTTTTCTATGCAATGGCATTTACTTTCCTGGGAAGCCAGTGCCAGTAGTGGTCCAAAGGAGCAACCTGTCTCAGGAAAGTACAGATTTTATGACTCCTCAGAAATGAGATTTTAGCTCTGCAAGTTTTGAGAAGAAATAGACCTTGATCTATGTCTCAGTATTTTTTCCCCCAAAAACATCCCCAAGTTATCAGGTTAACCTTTACTTGTGTCAGCAACACACAGTTTAAGGAGTCAGGGTGTTCTGTCCTTTTGCACTTTGGTATTCAGGACTAGAGAGAGGGAAGGAGAGAAAGAGACAGAATTAAAAAGAAAACCATTCTAGATTTTAACAAGACCTAAAAAACGTAAGTGAAAATAACTTTCATCTGAAAACATGGATTTTAAAATAACATTTCATAATAGTAAGTCAAAACAGTTTGAGTAGCTGTAATGGGAAGTAAATGGGGTCAGATCAGATTCCTCCCTCTCCTTTCCTTCACCTTTTACTCCCAGCTAATTTGCTTATGAACGTGAGCAAAGTATTAGGCAAATAGACCTTCCTGTATGAGGTTGAGGAGAGTATTAAGAAATTTTAATCTCAGGAAGAGATAATGCAGTGTAACCTACTTCTTGGGGGGGCAAGTATGGAACGATTCACACAGAAGACGATTAAGTTCTCAGAGAAATACAACACCTGAAAGGACCTCCAGAGCTTCTGAGCCTCGTTTCCTGCTGTTGTATATCTTCTACTAGTAAGTTTATTACGATCCATCACAATGTGTTTTCCACTATTGCTCTGCCACACAGTAGGAAACACTGCTTTGAAGGTTTGAAATCATTCTCTCTTTCTTCTAGCACTGACAGGGTCTTTGAGGTTAAACAAGGGGAGAGAGAGAAACTGTAATATCTGCTAACATAATAGTAGATTGTTACGACACCACCTCCCAGCTTGCATTTTCTGGGCAAGCCAAGATTTTGCAACCCCTGTTTATAAAGCTGTACTCCACTCCTCTGCCCCTCTTAAAATCTGTTCATGCAGTTGGATATGGGTGGCCAACTCCACAAGCATGGGAAAATGTCACTAGTGCCTGAAATCTATTGCAAATCTGGTGCAAACCCATTGCAGCTACCTCATGAGCTGAGTATACCAGAAATGTGTCCTGGCCTCCCTATCAAGATCATACTGTCTCAGAAAACAAAAAGATGAGTGAGAAGACAGACAATCCTGCCCTGAATTTTAACTCTGTAAAGCAGTTGAATACATAACAGGTTCACAATACTTAATAGTATCTTTCAACATTTGTATTATGAAAGAATCAAGTGATGCCTCTCAACATCACTGCACCTTTACTAAGAGTTGGTCATAGAAATCTTCAGCAAAGCAAATGCATTCACGAGTGTCCAGGCAGATAGACACTGGGCTAGATTACTCAGGAAAAACCAAATTCAACATCACAGTTTTAATCAGCAAGTCACTTAGAGTTTTGATAATGGTGCACAGATAAGTGGGACACCCTACAGGAGCGGAGCAGATTTTCATGGCTAAAATCTCTTGCAAAATTGATTTGTGTACCCCTGGCAGTAGAAGTATGTAAGCAAGGCTAATGAGCAGAGGTTGCATCTCCTTCAGACCAACTGATAGAGTGGAAATGAATAAACCATCAGGCACCTTTATTTGGATCCAAAAACACAATTTACTAAGTAAATAAAAGCTGCATAAAGTTTATAGTGAGAAAAGTATATAAATACAATCAGGCCTATCAACCTGGGTGGCACATCTTCAAAAGTGCAAGTATCATCAGAAAGTAAATTCTAAACCAGCATCTGTTTGCTATGCAATCTTCTATGAGGGTTTTCCTCAACAGACCCATGGTGGCCGTGGAATTCAAAAAGAAATGTAGGTACCTGCCAGGCAGAGAAATTTATTTTGTTACTGGGACAAGGGAAAAAAAGAATAGAAAACAAACACCCTTAGATTTGGGCTAGATATAAGGAAGAGGTTTTTACAATGATAGTGGTGAAACACTGGAACAAGTTGCCCACAGAAGCGGTGGATGCCCCATCCCTTCAAGTTTTCAAGGCCAGGTTAGATGGGACTCTGAGCCACCTCATCGACTTGAAGGTGTCCCTGCTCATTGCAGGGGGAGTTGGAATATGTGACTTTAAAGGTCCCTTCCAACCCAAAATATTCTACAATTCTATGAACTTCTCTCTTTTTTTCATCCCAACACCAGCAGGGAAAGGCTCTGGGCTTGGTTACAATTGTACCTGACGCTGCAAGAGGCAAAGTACAGCATCTTTTGTCACACTGTTGCATAAGCTCTGCAGCAGCAAGAGGGAGAAGGGATCTTCCAGGAGACAGTTCATGTCTTAGATTACCTGAATCACATTGTACTGATTTCAGTTCCTGGAAGGCTTTTCCCACCACTGGAAGACAAGTTTTACCATCTCTAGCTAAGGATTCGACTTCAAGTGATAGATTATAATTCTGCCATATTTACATATATGTAAGCTTTGCCTGTACAAGTCTGCTTTGCTTACCTGAATGTTTTATGCCTTGACAAACTGCACCTTCTTAAAGAAAAGTACTACAAATTAAATCATAACTTCATAGATCTATTACAGACACATCTAATGAGATCAAGATTCCTTTATTCTTGTACATTCCTCTCTACATTCAGGACAATCGTTATCACTTGAACAATGTCCATAGACACACTTTTTCAGCTCTCATTATATTGAAGTTTGGGATCTGATTGTGAGACCTGAGATCGATTCAGCCCTTTGGTATTATTTTAACCTGAATAAACAGCTACCTTGATAGTGCTGGCATCAAAATGGGATATTCATCCTATTATACTACACACAGACATAACACCAGCATGTCACAAACTGTCCTACAAGAGAAGAAAACAGCAGAATAAAACATGCCTGAACTGATGGATGGATTTTGGACCAGAGTGTGTATCAGTGATAAGAATGATGATTTTACTGCTGTATAAATATTGTAATATGCACAATCAATTAAGAATTTCCAATATTTGCTTAGAGAGCTGATAAAAAATATTAAGCTTCAGGCTCATTTCAGCAATGTTTAAATGAAGGTGGAAACCTACAGCATGAATCAATCTACTGGCATAGTCACCTAGGATTTAGAAATATAACTCAAGTAATTTTTTCTTATCTTACAGAGAGCACTGTAGAAGGTATTTCAATTTATTGTGGATAACAATCTATCAAAATAAACCTGCTCAGGACATACCCTGAATACAAATGAGGCAGCAAGAAAATATAAAGGAAACATGAATTTTAATTAACCCTGTGATGGTTCACAGATCCTGAAGCTCTCATTCTGAAAACAAAGATCTAAAGTTTTTACTCAATTTCTGTGCTTCTATAACATAAAATATCAGACCTATTAAAATACACCACAGGATATTTGTAGATTCGGAAAATACAGACATGAAACTCTTCTGGTACAGTGTAGAGCTACAAATTTCTGGATCAATAATACAAGTTCAAACAAGGTATAGCATTCCAGTCCCTCAAGTAACCAATCAAGGTACAACTCCAGCTGCCCCTCTACCACACCAGGTTTAAATAACCCTCTCTGAACCTAATATCCTGCCATGAAGTAGCTTGATTTGTGGCCACACGCTGCCTAGTGTTTTACTTTCAGATCCACGATCCATCTGCTAAAGTGAGAACCACCAGCTCTCATAACCTAGGGTGGCAGAGATAGGATTTCCATCTTGCAGCCATCAGTTTTCACATGCAAAAGGCTGAAGCCTATGACCAAAGGTCAAGGAAATCAAGAATTTCTCAGTGTCTGTGCTCTGATGAACGATTTCCATAAGTCTACCAAAAAGATTCATAAAAGCAGCACAGCAAGACAGGGGCTTAGGTGCAAGCAGGAGGCAGAAAAAAGGCTGCCAGAAGGTTCAGAGTAACTCTCTGCGGAGGGGAAGCTTATAGAGCCCTGGAACTACTGATACAGCCATTATGAATACACTGCCTTTGTTCTTTGTTTCCAAATAAAAACACCTTGGGAAGGGCCCTGAGATCACTCCCCTTCTGGAGGCTGGGCTGCCAGTGCTCAGGGCCAGTCTGGAGAGAAGACTGCCCCTTACTCCTGCTGCCTCTGGAGTGGCTCCAGAGAATGGTGCAGGAAGATTTCCTTCCCTCAGGAGCTGCTTTAATCCAAGCCTCTACCCCTTGGTCCCCACCAGTGCCGCAGCTCCTACGGTACCACCACCACAACTGTGCCTGGCATGGGCACCATGGGGCCAGACAGGGACCCCCACCTGCAGGCCCACATCCAGGCTCCATCAGCCCAGCACCATCGCCAGGCAGATGCCCAAGTCCCTGACCGCCCTGCTCCTGGCTGGGACCGTGGGAAAACGACAACCTGGCTGCCCAGCCCAGCCCTGACAGAGCCCCCACAGCATCTGGTCCCCCACCACCCAACCCAGGGAGACACCAGCACTGCAGGACCCTGACACTGAGTATTTTGCAAAGATTGGCGGAGAAACCTATTCAGAAAACACCAGGTATTTACCCTCCTCCTCTGTACATTAGCAACAGTAATCCCCTGAAGAATGAAAGACTTTTAAACAGTAAATTAATTAGTGATAAATAGGTGGTTACAAACTATTACTTCTAGCTGAAATTAATGTAGCAGCAGTATTTTGATAAATTCTAATAGGAAAAACTTGGAAGCTTCTTCATAGTATTTAATATAAGGAAAATTAAAGTGCTGGCATTTTTATGGTGTTCTAATTAATGAGAATCTAGAGTGGAATTCTCATACAAATACAGTACGTATTGTGTGACAACCCTATTAATACCAGAGAAGCTAATTATGATTAGTGCTATTACACTGAGTACTAAATGAATTAACAATAATGAGGCACTCCGAATACTATCATCACAGTTGCGCATACATTTTAATGGATAGGTTTCACCCTGATTAGAGCTGATAAATTATTAGCAGCAAACAAAATTATCTCTTCCATTTATCACTTTTTCTTTGCCCTGTATTCAGAAATCAAAGCTCATTTCTGAGAGAGAACTGTTACTCATGAATACCCAATGGATTTCCAGCCTTCCTCAAACTGTTCTCACAACTGTTCAGTAAAAGAAACTTCAATCATATGGCACTATTTCTACTCCTAAACATTTTAACCAGGGAATATCAACTTCTTTGAGCTTATTTACTGGGGTGTCAGGTACCTGGAGCCTTCCTATAAGTCACTGGGCGAAAGATAACCATGTTGCCATCACTTAGTGTTGCCTTTCCCTAGTCTTAAAATTAACAGCCAAACACAGTTAAGGGAAAAGGGGGTTTTACCTCGGTATTTATTTTAGGATCCTTAAAAGGTGCACCACTTTGTCCAGGTGGAATGAGCTGAAATGCACACACACGATGGATCGCATATACAATTTATAGGCCTTGCAAATTAGCATATCTATCAAAGATTCCCCAGTGAGAGACTTGAATGAACCCCCCCATCCTGAGGAATCCTCCCCTGGATGGGCCTATCTTAGTTTACAGGATGTGTTCTAGGGAAGACTTTGATTTCTCCGGACAGCATAGGGCTTTCTGGCCTCCAGTGGCGAGGCTTCCAGGATCTTTGGTCTCCTGGCTCAATGGAATACTAGGTCTATGCTAAGTTATCAGACTTAAGGAATTACAAGTATGCAAGCCAAAAGCACTGAGGATACATAAAAGCTATGTAAAAGGGTATATAAAGGTATATAAAAGAAAAGGCAAAAAATCATCATGGCATCATTAGGAACCTGAATTGATAAAAGTAAACCCAAAGAACTGAACTTACTGGAAAACTTGAAAGATGAAGAGGTCAGCTTCAGACACAGTAATGAACAAACAAGTCACAGATTAAGAAGTCACCACAGGAGTGAGAATGGATCCTGGTCAGACTTGAACACTTCAGTCTCTAGTCCCCAGCTGGAAGTGGGTATGCACACACTGCAGACTTTGACTACAGCAAACCAACATTTTCAGGGCATTTCTAATACAGAACATGTCCTGTATTTGTGCAATAAATCCAGTGATTAAGGAGAAGGGAAAGAGGATGGGAACAGAAGCAGGATTTCCTGCAAAGGTGCGAGCGCCTGGGCAGCAGGTACATGGCAAGTGCGGTGCTTCCTGCACATCCTCAGCACACCGACGCATCTGCACACAATCCTGGGAGCTGTGAGTGGCTGCACTGAAAAACACACACACTCTGGTCACTTCTGTAAGCTCAGCATGTGGGAGCAGTACCAGGCTTGGCCAGGCTAGACGACATTCTCAAATCTTATACCAGTGTAAAATGTCCTCACAATCCGCTTGTGCACCGTTTCGACTAGAAGATGGGATGCACCCAGGAAAACCCTGTCAACTGCTCTTTAACCTTTGATGGAGGCGTTGACTGACACCATTTCTTACTTCGCCTCAGTTGATTCCTCTATTGCTGCTGACTGATGTGGTTGACCCTTCTAAGAACTGATTCTGATGCAGACACACAGAAAAAATTAGCAAGGAAAAAAATTTACTTTTAGACAAGTAGGAAGGGCTGGTGGGGAAACAAACAGGAAATGGCCAGAAGCAGAAGTCTGTATATGAAACAAGAATAAATCTGAGCATGAGTGGACTGTTTTTATAATGGGAGTTGCATGAAAAGTACTTCATAGAGAGGACAGCTTCTGTGTGATTTATATTACCTCCTGATGTTTATTTCTACTTATCTCTAATTATTTATATTATCCCTGCTTGCATTATGTTGTTTCAATTGCTATCACAAAGTCAGCTAATTTCAGGTGATTGTGAGATATCCTTTGGATTCTCTCACTTCTGCACTGCTCTCAGAAACTCAATAGCCTGAGCACAACTAAGCACTTCTTTAAAATCAGTTCACAATCAGTGTAACCAAGTGTTTTGTGATAATTTAGTGCATTCGTGTAGGGAAGAAGAAAAATTGTTTCTTATGGTGAGAATTCAAAATCTATCTAATAACTCTCTGGAGCTATAAAATCCCCTTTGAGAAGAGGTTCTCTCTCTTCCAAAAGCTGTTACAGCATGGTAGTTGCTGTAACAGCTTTTGGAAGAGAGAGAACCTCTCTCTCTGCTTGCATAGCAGTACCTAATACATAAAAGTACACAAAAACTCATGCAGAGTAGTTTTGTTGGTTTTTGTTGTGGGTTTGTTTTTTAGGGTTTTTTTTATACAGAAGAGTTGGATAGTATTCTTTCACTGCTTATGTTTCTGATTTATATTGACAAAGGTGATCAGGACACAGATTTTTCTGCTCACTATGAAATACTGCTCTTGCTAACTTCCAATTTCAGGCATATTCATGCCTTACAAAAGAGTGGAATACAATCTAATTAAAACTTGCAGTGTTTTCATTTGGTCTTAAAGGAAATAAATTTTAAAGTGTAATCAGGAAGTAGCAGAGCTGGTTTGCACGTCACTTATACTGGTAGCTCAGTGGAAATAATAGTGTTATGGCTGTGTAATAACAACCCTTGAAAGAAAACCTAATTGTTCAGAAGACTTGGTCCAAGGTCACGAACTTCAAATAGTTCCTTCCTTCTTGAATGAACCTGCTCATTTCACTTGCCTTCCCAGTAAAGAAAAAACTCTCATAGTAACATGAATACAGCTATCATAGTCTTTAAAAGCTATGTTCTGCAGTCAGCATTTGTACCAACCTATTTCACTATACTGTCCACTTTTAACAGGTGGCCAGTTCTGGTTTGCAAGACATGCAAATCCTTAAGGAATGCAGAAAGGATTTGTTCAATAGCTCATCAGTACACGTTGCAGTTATGGTCACAAATTTAGGATCAAACCTAGAGGCATAGGTTCAGGTTCAGTGCTCCTTGCACTGGTAGGGAACCCTGTTGGTCTGGGTTCATGACCTACTCAGCAATCAGACAGAGCTTGAAATTAATGCATGATTTTAAGCAGCAGCCAACAGTGGAAATAAATGTAGTATGTCTTTTTGCAGCATGCTTTCAGAGGGGAAGAAGAACTGTTACCCTGGAACAAATCTATAAATTTCTGTTTGTCTGCAACAGCACCTAACATTAAATACTTGTGAAAACCCCTTCCCTGCACACCAAGCTACTTAAGTGCCTGCTAGTGCACAATTCCTGTGAGGGATTGATCTGCTTCTCTGCAGGCTGATGTCTGAGGTTCAGCCGTTCTTAAACACTCCTGACACTGTTTCTAGTATTTTTTCTTCACCTTGTTTCCTGCTAAGTTAAACATCAATTTGCAAGTACCTCCTCCAGTTATTAATTGCTTCTGGATACTTTTCAAAAGGAATTACCTTTGATAAAGAAAGGCAGAAGCATAGGTAGCTAGAGGTGTGGGAGAAGCTAAGTAATTTAGGTGCACAATTTCAAAAAAGCATTGATTTTTTTTATTAAACACCAGCAAGATTTAATGTTTCTGCATGGCGAATTCTGGTAACAAAAGATGCTATCAACACTGACTGATAACACAGGCATACAGTCCACACTGAGAAAATCATGTACAGTTCAGTCTTTTAGGATGTCTGATTCTTAAGCTTAAGCATTTACTAAGTTAATTACAGCATTACTCTTGCTGGTTCAACCAAGCCCATGCTGTTGAGACATTATATCCAGTCGGGATATCCAATTTTTAAGTTAGAGGTTGAAAAAGAGTTTTAGACTCTGGCAAGACACAAAAGAATGATTCAAAGACTATAAAATCTTATTTGAAAAAGACAGAAGCTTTGAATGTTTCATTTTTCTCTAGGAAATTTAGAAGCATGATGAGATCACAGTCTTGCATGAAGACACAGTATTTGCATAGAGAGGAGTTTAGAACAGAGTTGTTAAGAAGAGGGCTTGCTTTAATCTTTTGCAAAAAGGCATGGCAGGATGTAGACAGAGGTAACAAATTATTTTTACAGATTTTTAACAAAACAACCTATTTTATAGATCATTTCAATCTCATATATCAAGGTTCGATACCTTCCAAAATATGCTGTTGACAATATGCGTGAAAGATGCCCTGCACAGTACAGGAAGTACATTTCCCCAAAGGTCCCTTCTAACCTTCAAAACTAATAGTAAAGTTAATGTTTCCTTGGGAACAAGAGAAGCCTCCTTATAATGAAAAATATTATTAAGTCTCAATCCAGCACAGCAAATAAATATGCACTTATAACAGCAGAGTTTCAATTATCTCAGTCAAAATACTATCAAGGTGCTCCTCCAAGCAGCTCACCATCTACACACTGGACAGTCATATTGTAAAAAACCAAGAGTTTAGAATTTAAGGAGAGGAAAAAAAAAAAACAGAAAAAGCATGGGAGAAATGAAGCATAAACCGGTGTCACTCGTCAGGGGGCCCAGAGTGACGTGGAAGTCAGAGAGGGACCATGCAGGAAACTAATAATGAGCTAGTTTTGAAATACAGCTCTTAAGACTCTCCTGTTCCTGTCACAGTCTCTTTTCCCATGGCACACCCAGTAAGTACTGGGGAGGATCCCTGGTGCACACACTGGCAGGGTGGTAATACCCTTAGAGGGAAGAGATTAGTTTAAGCAATATACTTCTCCAAGGAGATTTTATATTCTGGACTTATAAGAGAGAAAAAGCATTATACAAGAGAGAAAAAAATCCTAGTGGGGTCATCTCAGGGAGTTCCTGCTTCTTATTCAAAATTAACTGATTGTGATTTGTGCTGGAGGCTAACAGTTAGAAGAGCTTTATTTCACCTAAAAAGAGAAGACAAATCAAAACGTAGCAATTTGTCTGTAGAGGGTGATACAGAGTCACCTTTTCTGAAGTAGAGTGCACAGTACTCACCCAAATCTTTCAAACAAAACTGTCTAGCCTAGTGAGCTCCAGTTCTGAAGAGTTAAGTGCAGAGTATTTGAGCAGACAGCAATGCAATGTCCCTTTCTGCAGTCACGTACATAGGATATAATCTAAGACCCCCATAAAGCCCTTACTAAGTCCTTTTTTGTGCAGGAGGTTCCTTTACCTGTGCACCTGGTACCAGACACAATGCACATCTTCGATTGCATGTCACCCGAGCTTCAGCTCACACATGGATTGTGCTAAGTCTCATTACATCTGATTATATCCTACAATGATGATGGCTTAAACCACAATAGAAACACCAGTACTAAGATTAGTTTTCATCACAGTGTGAATGTAAGTCAGTATTGCCTTCTACATCTGAATTTATAAAAGTGTGAATATCAAAATGATGTCGAGGTACCTGTTAGAATATACCATTAAGTGGCACCTGCTGGAAAAGCATATTTAGATTTATTTAGCCTTCAGAAATTTTCAACACATCATAAGCTTAGTGCATATAAAATGTACATTAAGACATTAGGGCTCGTGAGAAAAGAACTGCTGGCTAGTTATATGTACACTGGTTCATCGGTAAAGACAGCACAATTGCTTGCAGTTAGTTTAGTCCTTGTCCAGGCACTTCTCACAGACACATTGACTTGCAGATTCACTGCACACCTTTGCTTCCCAAGGAAACCATGATGAGTGCACAGTTGTTGTTATGCCAAGTGCTACACAGTTCAAGTTGTCTCAACCTTTCCTCTCTACTGAGATGATCAATGTAAGCACACAGACACCAAGAGTAAATTTACTATTCATTACAGAACTTTCATTGTCCAATAATATTCTTCTCTTAAGGATCAATAGACCATCAGTATTCTTCCCAAGTTTATGGACGCTTTCCAAAACTAAAGATCATGATGGAAGCACTTACCAATTTGCTCGCCAGCCTTAATTGACAGATACTGGCTTACCTCTCACTCATATTCTGGCCAAGCTTGAATATAAGACATTGTTCAGGAAGTATCATAACACTTCTCCAGCAGTTCCAGTGCCCTTAGTTTTAAGATACTTCTTATTCAGAATCTTCACCTGTGGCAATAAGGAGACACCGTGCAGCTGATTTTCTGTCTGAAGATTCAAGTCCCCTCCTTCATTAAGAGCCGGACACTTCTAGTAGGCTGTAATGGTCATTCTAGCAAAGCTGTGGATGAATCCCAGTGCTGAAATAAGTCCTGTGAGGCATCTATGAATTATTTTTTTCCTAATATCCCTGAAGTACTGTATTTGCAAATAGATCAAGACTTTGGTAAAGTTTCTTTAATGTAAAAAAAAAAATTAAAAATTACTAGATAATATTGAAGTAAATTAATTACTTTTGTCCATAAAAATGCATTACATTTTATAATTATTAATCTATATTTAAAGCTTATTTCTTAATTTTTCCCATAACATATATTAATATCTTGGTCAAAGAATTTATTCATTGTTGTGCCTTTCTGGAATGAGTTTGAGTTTCTGCAGCATCACAGTATAATTTTATCACCATGTTTAAAATCCAAGTTTAGGCAATTTCCCTTTTAGCCGTTTAATGACTTATGATATCACATCTGTCTCTGTTGATAATGACACTCCTTTTAACATATGAAATACAATATGTATGTATTTCATTGTTCTGCATTTAAAATCAAGCACATGAAGGTAATTCTGTCTTATTTCAGCTTTTGACTTTTATAAAGAACTAGTTCTTTATAAACTCTTTAATTCATTAAACTTTTACAAAAATCCATTAAAAGGGTTTCTCATTTTATCCAAATACTATTCATCTGGATTTCTAATTTCATTTTAATAACTCCTCTTTTAAAGATTGTAAGAGCTATGTCATACATATCTATTACATTAACATTTTAAAAAGCCTGAAATGGAGGACAGTTAGGGGTTTTTTTCTGTTCTATAAATACACTGGAAGAAAAATACTCTCCTTTTAGTCTAATATATTACTCCATGCTAAACAAAGAATTTTTCTTCCAAACACTTAATTTCTAATCAGTCAGTCTTAGATTTAGATGAATAAAAAGAAGAAAAATATATTATTTGCCTGCAATGTATATACACTTTGAAATGTATAATTTGGGAAATTAAAACTTTCTCCTTATCTTTACAGAAGAGAAAAAAAGGAAGATGGAACGTTGCAACGTATCTTTTTTGCAGGTATTTAATGAAAAACAAGCTGTGACCTTGGAAACAACACTTCAGTGAACCAATATAGTTATAACTGACGATTTCACATTCTGTGCCCTTTAAACATATGTCAATTAAAAACTAAATCCACTGTATCTCTTCACAGAAAAAGCTATTTAACTCACTGCCTTTGATTTGTTGTTGTTGTTCTGTCACAGTACAGACATCACAAGCACACAAAATCTTTGCAGATATAGTTAGAACTATGTTATACTGACACATTTCCATGCCAATCCTGAAATCAAGTGATTCTTCTAAGAGTCAGGGAACAAATTTCACTGAACAATGTCAGGCAGTGCCAGTTGTTAGAGAATTGCTTCTTGGAATGTGCAAATTACACTAAACAAAGAAATACTGCATTGCTGTGGAGGATGCACCACATCACATAATAAAAGTTACTTGCATAACACCACCCCTGAGTGAGAAGTAAAGGAGCAGTGAATAAAACTTTAGCTGCACCAGGATCTTATGATCCTACTGTCGTTCCAATGACAAAACGGGCTCAGCCCGCAGACAATTCCACGTACACAATGACACACATTTCTAAACTGCAGAAACAGATTTTTCCTGTCAGACCCAGAATCAGGTTTTTTTGAAATGTACAGGTTTGTTGCAATTGCTGGATTAGGGTGCATGATATGTCACATCATAAGACTTGAAGAAACTATACATGAATAAGGAATAACTTCAAACTGTAATATTAACAGACCAGTATCATGCTTCTTGTTCCTATTACAACTTTATGGTTATAACACCATAGCTTCCTATAAATAAATTATTAATGAAAGCTACGATTATTGCTTTTCATTTTCCAGTAGTACTAGCATGTGTACAATAATATTACATGTTGCTAGCTAAATTTTCCACCTCAGAATTGCTTGCTTGGTTTCAGTGGAACACAAAAGAGCAATACACACAGCTGTGTTTGAGTAAGTGTGTTTGAAAAGAAAAAGTGACTGGACCTTGCAAGTTAAAAAGGAAGTTAACTGACTCAATACATTAAAAACACAGAGCTCCACTATTTTTTATTTGCAGACTGTTGAAGAAGTATTTTTATTGTTGATTTTTTACCGTAGTTCAGCTTTAAGTATTTTTGATTTTATTTTATAGAACAGAGATTTCTAAAATTGATTTTGAAGCATAATAAGGCCTCAGTAGTGTAAGACATTTTTCAGTACTTCATTGCAGAATCATAGTGAAGAAATGGTAGGATAGCACAGATACATGTATGAGAATTATATGGTAAAGTATTAATAGCTTTCAGCACTGTTTAATGGTTTAGTTCTGCTCAAGGACAGAATAAAATGAAGTAAGAACTGGGGGAGTAGAAGATGGATAATTACTAGAAAAAGACAATAGAGTATCTCCCGTGGAAACACAAAAACTGGGGAAACATTACAAATTCACAGATTTCATCGTCCTGCAGCTGATGTTGAGCAACAGATTCAGACAGTCCCTCTGAACACTGTACACCCCCCTCATCAAAGACCATTGTCTGTAAAGGCAAAAATTAAGCAGCCATCAGAGGAAGTAACATAATATTTCTAGATTACCTCTGTCAATAAATACCCTGCAGATTGCTTCCATCCTTATATTTAATGGATCCATTACTACAAAAATATGCTAAGCAAGAGCAAGCCCATAGTGAAGCAGGCTCTAGGGAGTCACAGAGGACCAGCACAGGGCCTGCACAGAAACCTTGGAGGCAGCAGATCTAAGCAAGAAAGTGCTCACTGTCATATTGTCCTAAATTCAGCTCAGGGGAAATTGCTCCTTAGAAAATGGGTATGTTCCTTATCTCTCTGAGACCTTAACTTCTGCCAAGCACATTTTTTAACCCCAGTGACTTATCAAAAAACAGCTATCTGTGTTCAGAATTAAATGCTTCTGCAGTTCATTTCTTGATGTTTTCCATTTTTTAATAGTGCAATATTGTTCTTCAAAGCAATGCCAAAATTCCCTGGAGATAATTTCCATCTGAAGTGGTGTGGAATGGTAAGGTGGTAATGAAAAAGTAGTAAAAAGTAAATCTAATCAATTTGTACCGTTTCATCTACTTCTAAACACTGATAGTTTGCACTCTCTGATCAGAGTATTTTCTCTTAAGGGTGAGTCCTTGCATAGCAATATATATGAAAACATCAGATATGGTTTGACAGGAGAATCACTTGTCAGGTAACTCTAAATGGTCAATGTTTCATCAATTCTGCAACAGTCAGTATGAGTTTAACCATAAGTCTTTTGGACTGGATACTCAGATGACATAAACCAAGGTTAACCCCATCACATTCCTGAGGCACTTCATACAAATTAAATTGTTGCCAGTTGAACAAGGGGGTGCTCCTGATTCGGCTATTATCATTTAATTGGTTGCAGTAGAGCGAGCACTGCTATTTTCAAAGATATAAGCAAGATCAGAACAAAACCTTACTGATGATGTGACTTCCCTACCTTGGTTTATTAAGGAGTTACAAATTAATTTATTGTTAGTTAATGAGCTTCTAAAATAAACTATTAATGGTAATTTTTTTCGCTTGTCTGAGACACTTTTCCAGATTAACCACATTTAGCACATACGCTGCTTCTTTTTTACAACCCACTCATTCACTTTTCACAGCTTTTTGGCAAAATTCTGTTGTCAATTACCATGAATGCTAAGCTTTTTCAGTGTAGACTTGACAAATTAGTGAAAGAGAGAGAGACAAATTCTCTTTTCAATGAAGTCACTACAAAAAGCTTCATAGATTTCAATGGGAGTAGGAACAGTTCCTCCAAAGATGAGATGTTCCAGCTTAAAATGGTTGGGTAGGTTTTTAGCTAGTTAACAAAGGGAAGCTCGAGGTCTTCACTACAAATTCTGCACAGGTCTCAAGAAGCAGTTCTGGCTGAATTTTTCCTAGTCCTTGTATTCTGAAGCATTGCACTGCTGTAGGATAAGAGCTTTCTTATTTGATAAGGCTTATTTATGAAAAGGAAACCAATTTCACCAAGGTCAGATGTTCACCTGATGTATGTGCTGAGAACATCCAGAGTCTGACAAAGGACTCAGTAACCATTGCCCTGGCATTTTCAACTGGAAAGCAGCCTGTCCACACTACGACATTCAGGACACTGCACCTTCCTGTTCTGTCGCCAGCCCTTTATCCACTTCTGAACGAGAGTCTTCATGGTAGGAAATGTTGATTTCATTCATTCTCTATATACTACAGGCAGGAAAATCCAAATACTAGTTGCCCCCCTTAATCTCTACTTGCACTGAAAAATGATTTATGGGCAGGAGGATCCATGAGATCGTTTGCTTTTGACTGAGAATGCATTATCTCAGTCTGTATTACTGGAAAATAGGAACAGACTTTGTATTAGCTGAGGTAGAAAACATAAAACCACAATCAACAGATTTATTAGGTAGAAAAATTGTATAGAGTTATGAGATTTTTATTTCTTTTTTACCTGAGGTTAAATTTTAATGGTAACAATGTAACCATGATAAAGCAGTTACTGCAGAAGTGATATAAAAGTGAGTCAAAGTTTAATCCACAGAATAGCCTGCCCAATGCAATATGAAACAAACCACTATGTATGGTTTATAGGAATATGCAAACTACGTGGCTTACTTTAAAAAATGGCGTGGTCAGTGGAGCTGCTTTTTAAGTTTCTTCTACATGCATCATTCTATTCAGGTATAAAAAGGAGGTTGAGTTTGTGAATGATACCAAAGTGCTAACAGACTTTGCTTGTTTAAGGTGTTTATTGTGATGTTGGGAACAATAAGCGTGCAGTAGTGTTTGTTTGGCTCCTGGTCAGGATCCCCAAACACAGCGGTATTAGAACAAGGCTGACCCATCCCTACCTTTCTAGGATTACGGCTCTTACAACCAGTTTGGAATTGTCACATTTAAACACTGTGGGAAAAGATTTCAGCCAGATCAAGAGCATCATGGTGTGGTGGTTTGACCTGGGCTGGAC
Source organism: Oriolus oriolus (assembly GCA_013400235.1). Classification (NCBI taxonomy): domain Eukaryota; kingdom Metazoa; phylum Chordata; class Aves; order Passeriformes; family Corvidae; genus Oriolus; species Oriolus oriolus. Next base: position 363,101 of record VXBT01006994.1, on the reverse strand, counting down.
ACCAGGTGCCCACTGAAGCCGCTCCATCATTCCCCTCCTCAGCAGGGCAGAGGAGAGAACATAAAACTAAAAGCTCATGAGTTGAGATAAGGGTAGGGAGAGATCACTCACCAATTTCCCTCACAGGCAAAACATACTTGACTTAAGAGAAGTTAGCTGAATTTGTTACCAATCAAAATCGGGGCAGACTAATGAGCTGTAAAACAAACCTTAAAATACATTCCCCCCACCCTTTCCTTCTACAGAGTAAAAGTGTACAGAATTGTGATTGATACAGTTTTTCAACCTGGCAAGTTTATTTTTCTTCAGAATGGATTTATAGCATTCTTTTGTCTCCAAATCTTAGTAAATTAACAATGATTATAATGGTGATGTTCAGGTGAAATATACATAAGAATCTCTCTGAATATACTCTGTAAGATGAAGGTATCCTTCATGAAACGAAAAGTTGCTCACAAAATTGCACTGGATCTACTAATGCATTTGTGAAACATTTTAGATGCAAGTTGACTAGTATCTTTGATAAACTAACTTAGTATTTTTTCCAAAACTAAAAGCCTATTAATCAAGTAGAAACCATATTTATTTCTGACATGAACATGTTTCTTTGCACTGGCTTCTTCCCTTCCCCTCACTCTGATTTTAGAGATCCAAGTAAACTGTTGTCAATGTAGTTTATTTGCAACAGTGAGCTTTCAGTCCAACTTTGTCTTGAAGCAGGGAGGAGGAATCCCAGAACAGTACTATGGGTAATTCTAGTTGTTAGGGGATACTTCGGACCTGGTGAAGCATTAAGTGATAGTGCTCAGATGTGAGGAGGGATTCAGAAATGGAGTTTCGTAGACTATCTTTTTGTGTGAGTCTGTGGACTACCTGGGTTTTCTCTGTCCATCCACTTCTCTGGATCATTTCTGCAAATTCAGAGAACCTTCAATTCCTTTCTACTCTCAGAGCTGGAATCTTGGAAAGCAATGTAATTTAAATTAATGGCTGTCATCTTTCTGAGGAAGTAAAACATGCTCTAACATGCTTAAACTCTGGAACTTTTGAAGCCAAAGCTCAGTATATTCTGTATGTATTTCCTCTTGGTCATGATATGTACATGTAACATGCATGCACATGATACATACATGTACATTTAAGGACATTTCATTTGCAGGGCAAATATTATACCTGGGTACAATAAGTTACATCAGCACAAGGATAAAGTGAGTAAATTAGCAAAACTAGGCTGTTGCATTGCTAATATCACTGTAGCATACAAGCTTGAAAGCGTGGAAGATTAAATGCTTCAAAATTTATCTTGAAATTACAATTTGTACTGAAAATTATTTAGTCCCAGAAGTCTAAAATCATTGGTGCTCAGACTGAGTCAGCAATAGCACAAGAGTGATAAGTTATGAGATATGAGGTGTTGCTCAAACTAGGCAGCCAGACAGAAGATGGGCTAAAGAAGTCTATGGAAAATGACAACAGTGCAAAAATCAAACCACAGGTTCTGCAAATTGCAACACTTGCAAGGAAAATCAGGTTGTTGCTCTAGTCTGCACAATACATTGGATATGACTCTGGATACAACACAGAGAAATTTGGGTATAAACACTGCAGAAAAATTGAGCATTTTGCTGGAATGTGGTGTGTTGCTTCCTGTAAAAACAGGTAAATAAAGTTACTGCTGCAGGCATGCCTCTTAACTTTGTACATAAATACAATGTACATTGTGTTAGGAACTTATATTTCTGCTACATCAGAAGAACACACACAGGTGATTAATTAATGTGAAAGAGCAGTTCTGTGGTCTCTTGATTACCTGAATTCACTTATTTGCAATGCATTAGAGGTTTGTCACTTGCTGACCCTCCACTATATGCAGTGAGTGATCTGGGGAACCAATTTCTATGCTTGGTTTACTGTACAAGAACATGATTTTTACCCAGATAGTACACTTGCATAGTTATAGGAAACATGGAAATACCTACTTGCTGTAATATTCTAGTAGCACTTTATGCTACACTAACAGACTAATGTTAGTGACTGTAACAGACAGTACCGGAGAAAACATTGCCATGTAAAGGGTTTGTTCACAGAAACAAAATCCAGTCTTCTGTGTGATTCATACAATAGAAATATTTACATTAAAAAAATCAGGAGTCATATTTGCAAACTGCACAAAGACATCATTTACCCTCAGTATACTGTGTACTGCTACATGCTGTTGTACAAGAGCTGACAGAGCTACACAGCAATTCGCTCACTTGATGGATTTCTCCACTTCAGATGGGTATGCTACAGACTTAATTCCATGCCCAAAGCTCTTTAAGCAATGACAGCCATGTTTCTCAATAATCAGTCTAAAGTCTGACATCAAAATAATGGTGTTTTATTGGGAAAGGTTTCTTAAGCCCAGTAGTACAGCCTTAGCTTTGCCTTTGTGCTGTATTACAGCAACTTGGCAAGGTGAAGTGGAAACTGAGCTTCATCAGTTGCCACTTCATGTTGGCAGAATTCTCCTGGTTTTGCCCATAACATCTCCAACAAGAGTAAAAATCAGAATGAACAAATACAATTACAAAAGTTTCGACCCCACCATGATCACAAATATGTTCTGGCTTAATTTGTACAACATAGTGTGTTTTTTCCTTAACTGTGCATCTGCTGCACAATTGTTTAGAGCAAAATTTTGCGGAACAGCAAAGACAGGAGGCAGTGAAATGCTGATTTGCAAACAGCCAGGTATTTATGTTCTTACACACTATTGTGACTGCCACTGCCTCCAGTTCTGCATATGGGGTCTTGCAAAACTTGCAGAAATCTATAGGACACTGAAAACACCATTGCATTTGAATCCAGACCACTTGAAGAAACTGAGGAGAGCATTCCATGTTAGATAGAACAAAGCATATAGAGTTACAGATTTATGGCTTAGTGCTGTAATTTATAAAGAGCCATTAGGTATTCCTAGTTTAATAAGGCCAGTCTTACAAAAATGACACAGCACCTTGCCCACAAGATCTGCTAGCTCCAGACCCCCTTATCCACCTCTACCTATCTACTGTTTCAACTGCTCTGTAACCCTTTCCCATCAGAAAGCTGTGGCTCAAGCTGGTCAGTGATTTGTAATTCTAGAGAATTTACAAATATACAGTGATAATTTCTCCATCTGGATTACAATTCATGTAAAGGGAATGTCAGAACAAAAGAGCAACTATAGGACCTCTACCATCAGTCTCCTGGCAAAGCAGCGGAGACTTGGCATCACCATTGCAGCCTGTCCCTTTATGTGATTCATTGTGGGGAAGGCTTGCTGCTGATATCAAAGACCTATTTGTTCATGCACCATTGACTTCTGCTTTGCCATCATCCTGAGAGACTGCTGCAATAAATGGCCAGAAACAGCATTTACGTCACAAGTAACACTTGCTACTGTAATTACTTTCCTGTCCACCCTCTCCCACAGAGTGGAGCCCAGAAGAATTAGTATCCAATAATGGATCACAATTCATGCTCATAGAGTCTGAAACTTTTCTGGGGAAGCAAAGCTTCATACACAGAAGACCAAATACTTTAATTAAACTTTGGAAGAAAGGTGTACTGATTGCTGGGCAGAAGACTTCCTACAGACTTACACAGCGTGTACTTTCAAAAGTGTAACAAAAAAGATGCTTCCCAAATGACTATATATGAAAGAGAAGTGAAAAGCTAAATGCTACTGTATTATAGATAAGCTACTCTGAAACAGAAGCAAAACTGGTTGCAAAATAAAACAGCCCAATAGACAAAGTAAAATCACAAAACAGACAGAAGTTACCCTCATGGTGCTAAGAATCTGCAAGCATCTCGCTTGTGAGAATATAAAAAATCTTTGATTGTTTTAAGTAGGAGAATCAAAGTGTTGCTTCTCAAGACTGCCAGAAAAGGAAAAAGAAAAAATATCTTACCCCTCCGAACTACCCAATAAGACAGGTCAAAATGCCTCCCCAACTAACACAGAAAACACAGCTTATCTGCTGACAACAGGGCATACATAACAGTTCCCAAACAAAAAACACAGAAGGAAATTAAAATTATTTAACATTCTGCCAAATCCTGATTAACCACCTCCAGGCACTGTAGACCATTAGCTAAATAAGCATAAAAGCTTAGCTTTTAATTTTAATAATTTTGTCACAAATCAGTTTGCCCATTTGGTCCCTAAGCATATGACTGCCTAGCAAATGGCTATATAGCTGCTGAGACAGTAGGTAATAAAGGTACTGTTTCATTAGTACGTGCAGGCAACATCTTTCACAACAGGCATACACAGTAGATGCTTGGAAGCTGCTGCTTACAAGTTTGGCGGGCTGCCCTCTCTCTGCAGATGCCCAGAAAGGAAACTTTCTGGCTTGCTGCTGCCACTGCTGTGACCCATCACCATACACATCCTTTTACTGAGGATAAAACAAACAAACAAACCCACAAATGAAGAAACAAATGCTCAGATAAACATTTACATTATTCTCTGTGAAAGAGAAGATACAGAAGCCAGAGAGACATGGGGTGAGACCTTACAAGGATGCAGTCTTTTATGTCTGGTTTCCAAGGATTTTAGATATTTGTTAGATTTTTGCCTAGTGTCTTCCCCATGATATTTTTCAAGTATGTTTGAGATCAACAAAGACATATCAAAGATTCATAAACTCTTGCAAGTCTATGAAAACTGGTAACTGGATACACAACAGGCTGATAGATGTCCAGATGGAAAAAAAATTAGTAATTAGGTAACATTTTTTAATTACACTCCAGCAAATCAACACATGAGCAATTTCATATATGACCCTTCAAACAGAGCTTATAATCAATTGAAAGGTTCAAATCCAGGGAAATTCCAGTTTCATTTTCTATTAAGATATTATTACCAAAAAGAAGAAAACTCTTGCAGTGAGTACATTGCACAGTTCTCAGGTGTAGCAGTCATCCTTGACAAGTCAGTGTTCCACAGGAGGATTTGAAAACCTGCATTTGTCACTTTAAAAAAAGAAACAGCAATGCCTCGATGGCTTTACCACTACAGAACTGTGAACAAATACTGATATTAATGGTCTGAGCACAGCTGTTAATATTGGTATCAGAAAACTACAGCCACTCTGTTGGCTGCAATGCACTGCCTTCTGCCATTCCTCATTATCTATCATTGAAAGCGGCATTAAAACATCAGAAAGTAGAGGTGAGTAATGCTATAATATCCTGGCTAGCAGCAATCATTTTTTTGTTATGATATTCAGTTTATTTTGTCAAACTATGTTAGCAATCACTGATTTGAAATATCCATTAGGCTTAGAGGGGACACACATCTACAAAGAGATAAAGATAACAATTTTGTGCCAGGCATTGATAAGCTATTTACTGCACCACAAATCAAAGGAAATATTTTCACCGAAGAACAGATATAACATTACAGCAATCATCAAACATCTGCCTCATCCAGATCAGAGAGGCACGCAGACGCTCAAATTACTTGAATGATCAAGTGCCTGAGCACAAAATACAAGTTTAAAGAAAAAAAATCTACTGTCTTAACTACTGTGTTCTTCTGGGATAAGAACTTTCAAATCATAGATTACTTCACCATACTTTCAGTGGCTCATCTGAAATTAAACAGAAATTGTAGCCTATTCAGTTCATATTAGATCCCAGCTCCCACCTCTTTTGGTTGGAAACCATATGTATAAATACTGAGGGGGTGGGTGGGGAGAAGGAGGAGGGAGAGGAGAGGAGTTGTGTTGGAAATTAGGCTTTGGTCTTCATTATTTTGACCCAAATCATTGCTTGTCTGAATTTTCATTTTCTTAGGACTTGACTGCCCATACATTTTTGAGTGTTGTAGTCCTAAAGTACTAATCCCATTCTTAGCATTGAGAAGACACACCACAGCACTGTGAACGAATACCAAAGTTAACAGTCACCACTTATAAATTACACCTCAGTCATATTTGCAAGGACAAATTTCTTTCACAAGTTTTTCTTTTGAGTCTTTGCTGATTTGTCCACTTGAACAAATTGACTCTTTACTTGAAGCAAACAAAATACTCAGTGGTAATCCAGTTTCTCTAAATCTGAGATTCTTGCATAAGGGATGTAATTAGTAAAAAGGCACCACTGGGAGGAACTAAGGATATCTTCTGATGGTGCTGAGGCCCTAAGGAGATGGGTTTTTTCCCCTTCTTTTCCTACAGAGGCACACCCCTGTGGAGAGTCGCAAAAAAATTCCATCTATTCAGATTATTGTGTCCTCTCCTTTATTTGAGCTAGGTTACTGTTTGCCAGAAATGTCAAATCTCTTCCAGCGATGCACTAAATTCTATCTTGTGAGAACAGATGTTTCTTAGTGTCACGGAGAAGCCTTCCCCACAGTTTTTAACCTTTCAGCTGTGGCCATTTTCAAAATGAAAATGTCTGCCTGTGCAACAAAAGCTGTGCTAACATTCTGAAGGTTAAGGTTACATACTGTGAGATTTAGACATCTTTTCTTAAAATTTATTATAGCGGCTTTAATATCATCTCTTTCTCTTGCACAGCATGACAAGGACTTGTTCAACTATCGGCTTAATTAACTGTTATTAAAAACTAAAAAGCTAGATTTTGAAGTACAATTCTTCCACGCTTTCAGGTTTTACAACTTAAGTTTTGATTCCAGCCTGCCCCTTTGTTGAATACTGTCAATGTTCCCTTCATTTCAGTGATGGCAGAAACAGCCTTTATCTTAATGATAAACTGGAGAAAGGAAAACAAAATGAGCCTTGGCATTCTTTCCTTTGCTTTTGTACTGGGCAATTTTGAAAGCTTACTTTAAAAATAAAATTGTAGTTTTTTAAAAGTTGGTTGAAGTAGGGCTTTATTTTTAAAAAGAATTTAAAAAACAGGTCTGCTTCCTAACAGGGAGATTAATATTTTACCAGCCAGTCAAATGAGTCGCACAGAACACAAACTTCCCTGTCCCTGGCTATGCACACTCTGACTTCCTTCCCAGTAACCTAATCTTCTGAGAGTAATTCTAGTCTGGGCTTTCTTGCAATACATCTGCAATCTTGTTATAAGCTAGAAAGGGAATTAACTGTGGTAGCTGCAAGCTACAGCTTTTCTTCTCTGGCAGACTGGCAGCTGGTCCTTTTATAGAGTATCTCATAGGTGCCATTGAGAGGGGAGGTCCAGAAGTCCCTCATGCATGTTTCTGGTTTTATTGCAGTAGCAAAGTTCAGACATCTGTCAGGTATTACCAGTGAAGAGATGTTCAGTGGTCTGTTCAACACAAGTGGGTCAGGGATACACAGTCCTGAATGCACTAAGCAGTAAAACACATGAATAACCATTATCTGCAGTACAGTCTGTAAACAGTCCTCAGACATATATCAGGGAGACACTCTAGGAGATTTCTTTCCTGCAAGGTCTCTCCCATTCACCAGGGCCCATGCAAGGGCTGCTGTAAGAGCCCACCAGCATTGTGGTCTGCTAGGCTACCTACACCTCAGCTCATGGTGAGAAACAAGCTAGAAAATTTCTGCTCTCCCAGAATAGTTGCACTACATCTCAGATTTTCATGATTCTTACCCAATGCCTCATTAAAAAGAAAGATCTCATGCAAGAAAAAAAATATTCCCATATATATTCCCATAATATTCTTTGTGTAGGCATCATGAGATGAATGAGGAGAAATGCAGGTCCCCCAACCAATATGTTCAGTCAATAATCACATATGTCTAGTGAGGCTAGAGCATTTCTCAGAGCTGTAAGGAAGCAGAGGCTGTAACCAGAAGTCTTTGTGATTATGACAAAAATCAGCACTGCAGCTCTTCTCTCTCTCTGCCTCTCAGACAGGAGAGGCAAATGGTGATAAGCTGGATCCAAACACACCCTCCTTGGGCACTTTTGTTACTGCCTGTTGTCTGTTCATCTTCAAGCTCTTTATCCCTCCCAGCTGGCCTGACTCTCAGCCACTGTCTGTTCAAGTTTTCTCTCCACAGCCAACTCTCAGTCCTCTGCCCAAACCCTCACAGGGTTCTCAAACTCTCTTTGGTCACTTCTCTTCCCTGTTCTCAAGAGATCCAGGAGCATTAACCATATTTTCCAAAATTACTGTAGTAAGCGTCTTTCTATCATTTCATGTAAGAAGCCAAGCAGGTTTAATCATCAAGTTCCTTAAATCATCTGTAATACCTACAGTTTGGTCAATATTTTCTTCAGGGTACTCTGAGATGAACCACCAGAAATTAGAAAATGGTGAAAATTAATGTGACACTAAGACAGGAGCATAAAGAAAGGAGAAAAGAATATGGAACCAGAGCTCAAAAAGAGCAATGAGCTTCACTGCCATCTAATCAGCCTAATGTGGTCCAACAGAAACACTTTAGAACCACGAATCTTAAGATAACAGAGCAAAATTCCCTTTGAAATGACTGGAAATAATTACGGCTTTGCTCCTATGAAAAGAAAGCTCACTGGTTCCTGGGGAAGGCAGACCATTTTTTTTCTGCTCCTTATAAATTTTTTCCTTTATTACATCTGTGGACAGTGAAAAAACACCAAAAGGCCATTGTCAGCTACAAAACAGGAAGCTCAGCCCTGTAAATTTGAAATTACAAATTTATCACGTAAACACAGAATAATAGATATTTTAAGCTAACAATTAAAGTAAGAACAGTTCCTAAGTGGCATCATGTCACTGGATGGCTCTTACATGCATTAATTCAGACATTTTGCTATGAAGTTTAACACTAGTAAACTTCAACGTTTTACCAATAGGAACTGATTGCTTGGCAGGGTGATTGCAGTCACTCCGGTGGGACTCCACAAGTACTGATCCCTAGCACATCAGGAAAGGTTCTTGCTCCCATATTTAGCTGGGGTAAAACAGAAGAAAATTTTCCCCTTCTGTTTAATGATATATCACAAGTTTTTCCCCTTTCCAGCAGGACAAAAGGAATTGTTCAGATTTCAGAAAAACTGTACCATAAAGTCAAGCAATACCATTCTGTCAATACCTCTGAAAGAAAATTTAAAAAAAAAAAAAAAAACGTTCACCCAGGCAGTCATGTTTACATTTCCATTAAATTTTTATCTTCTGACTTTCCACTTAGGTACCTCCCAATAACGTGCCCTTAAACTAGTCCTTAAGAAACAAATAATTCCTTGACACTAGTGGCACAAATGGATTATAAACAATTTGTACTTGAAACAGAGGCACTAATACCGTCAATGAACCCATCTGGGTTTTTTTTGCCTTTCCATTACTTCTGCAAAGCACTTACAACAAAATAACTTGTTGTCAGTCCTGACCTCTTTGAGAAATCCAGTGATGAAGTGCTGAGGTCATTTAACTGAAAAAGCAGCGTCAAAATATCTAAAAATTCAGTGACTCTTACAAGGAAGCAAAGTACCAAGTTACTTAGCAGAAAATAACAATGCAAAACAAACCAGCCTCTTTCTCATGTGCATGTTTAAATGGTGGCTAGGCTTGTTCTAAAAGACTTCTGATTTTTTCCAGAGGGATGAAAAATACTGTGGCTTGGAATATCAGCAAATAGTAGTACTAACTTCCCGTACTGTTAATATAATTTTGTTTATCTGAGACTGCAAAATCAGGACAGATTACCCTGTAAAACCAAAGTTCTGATTGCAGCCTTTGTATGATATGTATGAGCTGATTCACCCCTCCTACCCTGTTTATCTTACAAAACAAAGCTCTAACCCTTACAGGTGTTAAGAATTAGCACTAACTATGAGACTGCTCTGCCAATAAAATGTAATCTAATGCTTTAATATCTAATATGTAATGAATGCTAGTTGCTTTCTGGTTTGGAACCTGAAATGTAACAGTCTATCTGGAGCACATCTCCAATGCTCCATATTTTGTCAGGACCTTTTACCCGAAGCACACTAGTCTGGACTTGAAAGTTGGGATGCCAGTGCCTCATCACAATCCGAGGACTGACATCCAAATATTTGTGTACTGCTTGTACCACTCCAGTGATAAAAGACATGCTAATACATTTGCACTGCTAGGTTTTTTTACTGTGGATAGCATCAGTTCTAATCAGTGAATTATCTCATTTATTTTCACAGTCAACAAATCACTCACTCATTCTCTATATCCAAAGAACAATTAATGTCTGTAGTCATTCTTTACTCATAAAATATAATAGAATGCAATTTTGTTTCTGCCAACTTTTTGAAGGTTATTAACCAGGTTACTTCTAAGTGGTTTGTCTGTGCTATTCAGTCTCCCTCACTTGTTTTTCACTTCTGCTCCTGTCTGACAGTTTTACAGAACAGTAATTATCAGCAGATCCACAGCAGCAGCATTGTGACTTAGAAATGCTACAGTTCAGAGCAATGTTTTTAATTACTCACCAGAGCCATGCTTAAACTGGGCATACCACTCAGGTATTTTTACCAAACTTTCATTTCAAATGCTTGATAAAACCTTTTAGTCATGGTTCCTACATATTTTTCATTTTGAAATAAAAGGCTTTTTCTTCCTACATCCTCTATGTGCTGATTAGTTATTCAAACCTAAATATTCCTAATCTGTATGCTCTGTTTATAACACTCAGTAGTATCTGCAGTTGTTTCTTGTGCTCATCAGAGCACAGTACATGAGATTTATGTCTTAATGGCTGCTAAAATCTTTCTGGGAGGGGATGCACCACTGGCTAATGTGATTCTTTGCAAAGTAGCTCATTCCTATATATTCATGACTACTACTTATCATCTTGGGTTTGGGAAAAAAAATTAAACATTAAATACTAGGACTGTGTTATCCATTTGGAAACTTTGTCCGAACTCCCACCAATCTCAAGCTAAAGCATGGCAATTTAAAAATTTGTAATTAACACTAAATCACTGAGCAGTGTTGGGCATGTTTTCAAATCTAGGGTCAATGACTAATATTTAAAACCTGCAAAGCTCTAAATCTTTTTTTATGTACATTTCTCTGTCTGAAATGGAAGTCCAGATCTACTTTGAGACATAAAGTTTGAGCAAGTTAAAAGTAGTAGGACAATACTAACTGGATCTAATAAGAAGCTTTATTTGTTGTAGCTACTCTTAGCAGTGAGCTAAAGATATATAACCCACTTTCTTCATATTTGTAGCTGTGTCTCTTTGGCACTTTGAGCATGCATTTCAAATGTTCCAGTGGTGAGGGTGGATGAACACGAATGATGGATGGTCGACTATCTGATAGATAATGCCGCTATTTTCCATCTCAAAAACTGAATCCAACATAATTAAAGTTTCTTTTCAATATTCTTTTTTTTCCTCTCTGATGCTCACTGCCTTCCATTCCCCCCAACTATCATGATTTGTCCCAATATACAATGGGCACTATTTATCAAAAATGACATTCTTAGATAAAAGCAGCTCCAGAATGTAAGTGCATAGCCTACAGCCTGTAGAGCTCACTTCCACTGCATCGGCCAGGCTTTCTATGTAAACAGTGATTCCCAGTTACTTTTTGAGTCTTTTGCACTGCTGTCTTTCTGTTGCTGAAAATTGTTTATCATTAAACATTAAACAAGACCAGCCTTGCCCTGAAAGTTTGTGAAGCAGTTAATTGAAAGGGAATAGGACAGAAATTTTCATCTCCACATTTAGTTGCTTTTATCCTTTCTTTGTTTTCTTTACTTTACTTTATCTTATCTTACCCAGTTGTCTGTATAAAATATATCACTCAAATGTATGAGGGTTTGTTCACCAGAATGACCTATGGCTCTATGGGATTATTATTTCAGAGTAGAATAGAATTCACAGAGAAACAAATAAAATTACCATGAGCAATGCTCCCACGAAATGAAGTGTTTTCCTTGCAGTCAGCTCAGGTTTTTGTATTTCTCACTCTCATTAAGTATTGAGTATAAGAGAACTGAGTATTCGGTGATGCGCTAAGGGGAAGGGGTAAGCATCCTCTGTCTCACACATGCACACATTATACTCATGAAAGATCCAGCTGGTATTCCCTTAAAATACGTGTGATCCCCTGGCACCACAAATAGCTCTAAATCTAGCAGTTGTCTCCCAGATGCCTTCCCACATTCTCCAAATAACTTTAAACATTGATGCTCTCAAGCATATCACGGGTAGTTCTGATGAATAAATATGCAGCAATCATAACACTTAGCAGTTATGCCTGTAAATAACTTCGGGATTTTAAAAGCAGACAGTATTTCCAAATGTTAGGCTTGACAGTGGTCTTAATTTTCTGAATGTGATTCTTCAAAATTCCTGAAATCTAGAATTCTTAAAGGGGAATGCAGGTGATTCAATGTCCTTTTTATGCATCCAGTATCCAAACCTGTAAAGTGTTGAATAACACTGAGATGAGCTCACAAATTTCAACTCTCAAAGCCACTTCAAAACCTTGAGAGATTAGGCCTTTGGAAAACAGACATCCTGATAAAGTGATGGCAGCATGAAAACCTAAAAGAAAATGTTGGTTCTAAACAAAACCTTTCTGGATTATGTGGAGAAAATACCTTTCTCAACAGTCATCCTGGAAACTCCTAATGAAACTCCCACTTACAGGCTTACTTTGCCATCTTGTTCTAACATCAAGACAAAATACTTTGCATGACTGTTGTCTGTCATTTGAGTTTATGTCCCTGTAGGTCAGCTGTGATGACAATTGCACGTTCACAAAATGGAGAATCCTCAGTTGCTAAGTGTAGGTGGCAAGTTATTATCACTGTCTTAGACTGTTCTCTGTTTGATTAAATATACAAGACCTACAGTTTTCTAGCCAGAAGGTGAGTGCTTTCCATAGCTCTGCAATAGGGATGAAGCACAAACTTCAACAAGTAGGAACTGCTATGAGCAAACATAATGAGGAGCCACGGGAAAAGTTCAGATACAAGAAAAAGAGGAAATTTTGAGTTAAAAAACAAAACAAAACAAAACAATCCTAGATTTGTCTGGTCTTTTCCAACCTAAATGATTCTATGATTCTGTAATGTGACAGGATTTTTGTAAAGCAGCATGATTTTTCCATCAATATATATGTTTTGGTTAGACATGCACTAGGCTGAATCTACAAGAATTTACACCTGATGAGAGTTGGGCCAGAGACCTCTAAGACTGCAGGAAAACAGGAACACATCATCATCACCCAAAGCTCTCACTCCTCTCAGGGAAAAGGAGGCTGAAGTACTATGTGCTGCATTTCAACAGGCAGAAACCCTGGCCAGAAAACGCTGTTCAGCATTGAAACTTCAACAACAAAAAAGGCAGAATCATTACTTCCAGTAAACTGCTCCATGCAGAAGTTCAACTTGCTATCAAAAATCAAAACTTCTTTTGTTTCCTGCAAAAATTCCCAAAACCTAATCACTTTGCCTCAGGCCATCTGAAAGGGTGAATGAGAAGTAAGTCTCAAAATTAAAACAACGAGGATTTTGTTATTTCTGATGGAAAACATTTCAGACAGAACTATCCTTTCAATGTAAATGAGACAATTAGATATAAACCCAATCTTCTTTTTGTTTTAGGAAGGTATTTTCTTCCTTTATCAGCCAAGCCAGTGCTGCTGCAGCAGATACAAGTGTCATACTGTGGGCAAGAAGATTATTTCCTGCCTTGCTAGTTTTAAAGCAGCCTTTAGATGCACAGCATGACAGCATCTTCATTAGATTGTTTATCTAGAGAAGAAATACAAGCCTATTCACCAGAGTTTTCCGCAGACGTCCCTTCACTTTCAGAAATTTCAGGGCTTTTAAATCCAAGTCTACCAATGACACTTATTTGCTTGTTCTCTTATCTAAACTATAAAAATTAATAAATTGTAGAGAGCAGGCCTTCCTGGCATAGCTCCTCATACTTTTCTACCTGAGACTGTACTGACTCTCAGTGGCTAGGGTAATTCTTAAACTGTTCCAAAACACAAGCATCCCTAAAACATACCTCAAGCACAAGTCAAGTGGTGACCTTCCAGCAATCAGAAAAGCAGAGCAGACAGATGAGAGAGTGAAGATCTGCCCCATAGACAATTAGATGTCATGCAAGAAGCAGCCAGTAGCCACAGACCAAAAAAAAAGCCAATTATGATGCCTCCACATTCAACAAACTCAGTTTATTCACACACAAACAGAGGGGTTTTGCATTAAAATTCCTTTTTTTCTCTCTTTTCTTGTGCAGCATGGGTTGTTTATTGTAATAGTAAATTCTAAGGACAGGTATCTTGGCTGAACTACGGCCTCAGTCCCCACACGCTTTTCTGTTCTCATAACCTCTTTTTTTTCATGGTTTTATATGTTTGGAATAATTTCTATTCCTTCTTTACCAGTCCTCATTTCTCTTTTCCATCCAAGTCCTTACATTTCTGCCTGCTTTGTGTGTAGCCTTCTGCAGCTTTCTCTTAACAGTCTGTTTCAGCCATCCATTCTCATACAGTCAATTTCTCTGGGGATTACCACATGTTCAGACCAAAGAAAACCAAATATGATCTTAGGACTGGCTGCACAAACAGTTTCTGAAAACTTTCAGTTTCTACTAGCTTCAAGAAGAAATAAGCCTGTTCAACACAGGATTTCAGTCCATCATTACTTTAAAAAATGATCCTTATCAGTGGAATCCTAAATGCATACCTGGCAGAGTGTAATCCTACAAAATCTGAGTAATTGCAGATTGGATATAATTTGTAATATGAAAACATCATAAACAAAAAGGTAGTTATTTTTTAAAAAACAGTCATCTGGGAATGCTGTGTTAAAATTCATCACAGATACTGGTTTCTTTTTTGTGATTCCTTAGGCATGCACATCTCCAAGTGCTGTGTCTATTTACTGCGTCTCACTTCATTCGTTTATCAAGTGCTTACACCTCAGATCCCTCTTGGTGAATTTTTTGTAACCCTGTGCTGTTGACGATCTTAGCTGTGCTCTTTGCTTGCACAGATTTGCAGGTATTTTGTTCTTCAAATACACAAATTTTGATGATATAAAATTTTTCTTGGGGTCTCAATAGCATGTTTCTAAGATGAAATGTTCACTTTTATATTAATTAAGCAAGAGCACACTGGCAGCTGCTTGAAAGAAATGGAAACCACACACTGGACCTGTGGATACTGAAAAGCTGCTAAGCAGAGAGTTTTCCATCTCCTTGCACTGATTCTGTGGGAACTTTCCTTTGCTATGCAAGCTATGTAAACAGTAAGATAGGCTTTTGTAAATAATTCTCACACCTGCTGTTTTTCACTTATGTTTTGGTATTTTAAAATATAATAAATAATTCATTCTCTCACTGGACTCTCTTGCTGCTGCATCTCTTAGCATGCTACACTGGACCTTTCTAAATGCGAAGTCCTTCCTTCTGCAAAACAGAAATAAGCAGAAGAAAACTGGAGGGCAGCTTCCCTCAGGGAGAAAGTTTGCATGGAAGCAAATTACTTAGGTGTGAGACAGTCCCACAATTTCAAAGGTCAGAAATTACTGCATTCCTCCATGATTTTTTCCTATATAGAGACTGAAAATGTTTTAAGAGCAGCAGCAGTGGGACCAGTGTCCTGGCTTTGGTAATGGCCTGTTTAAGTCCCCTTACCCCTGTTTCTTACCTACTTTTTCAAGTTTATCTTGTCATAGTATCCAAGTGCCTTCTACAAAAGGAGAGGTGAAGTATATTTTCATTTTGGAGGTAAATATCCTTCAGGGTCCTGAGGTTTTAAGCTTAGATAATTTACCATGCTCTATTCATCCATCTTCTATCCACCGTGTTTGTTTGAAAAGTAAAATCATCAGAACAGAACCCAGCTGCATTTTGTGTTCATAAAAACAAAGTTTCACTCTTTGTTAATGAGACTGAAACTCCCATGGGGACAGAAGTGTAGAATGCATATGTACAAAATATATTTCAGGATGTCTGACCACCCTTTAGTTTCTCTTTTTTCTATCCTAAAATTATATTTTTACACCTTATTTCAATGAGCCCTGGACCTGCAAAATTTTCATATATGCTTATTTTTAAGCACTTTTAGTAGCTCCAGTGTTACTGAAGTAAGACATACTGCAGTTTTATAAACAAGTAAAACTTTGCAGGACCGGGGCCTAAACCTTAAATAATACATGGTTTCCTTCCTTAATGCTTTTATTCTTCCAAATTGTTCTTTAATTCCTCTGTTTTTCACCTTTTATCAGTATCCTCAGATGACCAGTATGGGACTGATTAGCACATGAAGAAGCATCATTAAAGTCTAGCCTTATGTTCTGCATCTAATTTAATCTAAGAGCTGTCTTATAAACCTGTGTTTAACTTTTGATCAGATCAATTTTTCTCATTTTAGAGTTCAAAGGTTTTATCCCTCACAGAACTCACAAGAGGAAATATTATCTCTACAAAGCAGATAAGAGTTGTATACAGGGATGCTATTGTATCTCTTGGCACTTTTGGGGAATTCAACAGTTCCACTGTGTGTAGATATATACTTTGCACTTAAATTCCTTCTCTGGTGTCAAGTGGGTATTAGACATATCATTCATGTATTCTGCCACTTTGTGCAGGGTAATTGTAAGCTGTTCAATAGCCATGGTATTTCAGCTTGGAGGTGGCTGCACTTCGCGGGAGTGCATCTCTGAATGTTGTGCTTTGCTGTTTTGCAGGAGTAAAGATGTTACAAATGTTATATAACAATGTATTTGAAGAGAGTTATAAATACAATCTGACAATTTTTATCTCAAATGGATTTTCAAGATTAAAAGCTAGTTAGAGAGATAAGATCATAAGCTACGATATGATCATAGGCTAAGACGGGAAGAAAGGAGGTGAGAGAGAAAAGATAATTGAGATGAGGCACAAACAGATGAGCTAGAGTTATGGAAAGGCAGCACTCAGCAGATGAAGCTCCAAATAAGAGACAAATTCTTGTTGCTGCACTACTGAGATTATGTGATAAAAACACAGTCAGTGTGTTAAAGTGCAGAGGGATCCAGAGTCATTTTTATTGGCAGTGTGTGCAATAAAAGGAAAGCGGGTGAACATAACCAACCAAAATCTCTGAAGGTGAAATCATGAGCACAGAAAGTACCATCATTAAAAAAACAAATACATAGAACAACACATAGGAATCAGTAAAATTACAGCATCTCCAGAACCCAGACAGGAGATAACAAGAGAGTCAAGACACTCAGGAATTTAGAATGAAATTTTAAAAGTGAAAAGCAGGACTATTGGAAGCTGTTTTTAAAGCAAACTAGGGGAAAATCAAAATCAGAGAAACTGGAAAGGAACCTGAAGGACTTCGGAGGAAAGATGTGTATAACAGAGGCTCAGAGAAGATGAATGGCACATAGGCAGCAGTTCTGCATATGTAATGCTACTCTTTACATATATATGAGTATGTAACACTGCCTTCCTAGTGCAGGCAGAGGGTGGTCCAGCAGGCAAGCAGATCACAATGATACAGACAACGAGGAAGACTTTGCAGGTAAAAGAAATGAGCCTGTAGAGAAATTAATTAAAGCATTATGACAGTGGTAGGAAAAGTCACAGCTAAAGGGCTTTTTTTGATGTAATAAATTGATACTTATCCAAGGGGAATATGGGCAACAGAGATTAGGAGATGCTGAGAAATTCAGAACTTTAGCAAAAGAAGAGGAGAGGCACTCCCCTCTATTCATATTTGTATGAATAAAAGGGATCTTGGAAATAAGCATCCTAAGAAAAAATTATGTTCATGTCTCACACTCCACAAAGAAGTAAATGAATATTGGAACGTACAGAAAAGAAAACCAGACAAGGGGGAGGAACAGGGTCAGGAAACATCCAGCAACTAAACCCAGTAGTTAAGTGAAAGCACATGAATGCTTCTCTAAACATCAGTCAGGAAGAATATTCATACAGATAAATTACTCTAATGTGCTGAAAGAAAACCTCCTCTGTAATTACAGAAGTTACACCGAGCAGAAATATATGCTAGGAGGAAGCTGTGCCAACCAGAAAATTGTTTATGGTGTAGCTGGTTAAATGTTTTTGTGTCTTGAGAGAAGTCAGTCGTGATTCTACTTTCATCAGCATCTGCTCTATCAGAACAATCTTCTGAGTATTAAAATGTATTTACTGCTTCCCATCCTCATAAAAATTATGTATTCTTTTATTCACCCATAATATTTTTTGTCTGGGCACTAGGTAGCCCCATACCCAATCCTTACCAATGGCTTGTGCTCTCCAGTGGCAGGATGGAGCAACCATCTCTGAAGCTTAATTCTTTTCCTGTACCTTACCTGGAGTTTGGCTGAAAATACATTTCTTCCTGCTACATATTTCTGACTCCTACTTATAGAAATAAAAGTTAGGGAAGTTTTTTCTCTGAGATACTTTATGCTCATGTTCCACGTCCTTGACCACTAGCTATGCTTATGTGTTATTCTCATGAACCATTTCTTCTAGGTTTTAATGAGTTACCACAGTTAGATTGCTGTAATTTCCCACATTACCAGCGGAAAGTTAGTGAAGGTAAAATGTCCCAAAAACATGATAACAGCTTTTCCATGCCAGTATGCCTTCAGTTGAGAGGTCAAGCTCAGACACTTAATTTATATGTTTAGAGGGATATTTCTCCTCACTTTCAGGTGCAAGCTTCAAACTGTTCTGTCTCTGAGGGAGAAAACTAGCAGGCAGAGTATCTCAGGAGTGCTAGGCAGGTGTACCCTGCAAACAAAAGGCTGATCCAGGGAGTGAAACAATGGTTACACTGACACTTAGTGATAGTAACCACACAGGCATGTACATCAAAAGGAAAGTATCTCCATCTGCCCAGCCTGGTTTCTCACTATGAATGATGTGCCATATCCACTGGAGATTCACCATAGTCTTGATGTCATCTCCAGTCTCCTCACCCTTATCCTCCGTCTCAACATGGGGCAAAAACCCAGGGGTGACTCCTCCAATGTACTTTCCTCTTCCCCTAAACCAATTCCTTCACTTCACACTATGCTTTCCCATTTTTAACTGTACTGCCACATCTCTTCCTCCAAGTGCCAAAAGGAGAGCCAGTTGCCATTTTCACAAAATAATAGAATAGTTTGAGTTGGAAGAGACCTTAAAGATCATCTCATTACAACTCCCCTGCCATGGGCAGGGACATCTTTCACCAGACCAGGTTTCTCAGAGCCCCATCCAACCTCACCCTGAACACTTCCAGAGATGGGGCATCCACAGCTTCTCTGGGCAACCTGTTCCCAGTGTCTCAACAAGAAAACACAAAAGAATTTCTTCCTAAAAGTTTTCTCCTCCCTTCACATAGCAGAAGCCTTAATTTAAACTTTGTTGAGAACATAATTGTCAGGCTGTGTGTTTTGACGGCTCATCTCCACAAACACAAACAAGAACAGGAGTACAATGCGAAGCATGGGAACACCAGTAACTTGATGAGAGAAAAGGGAGCCCCCTGCCCTGACTCCTCTCAAGAGGAGTGATCAGTCCCACTGTCCAGGTGTTAAAACCATCAGTCTGAGTCAACAGGAGCAGTTCCTCAGATAACCTTACAAACTGAGGGGGTGGCACTTACTGCCTAAAGGGGTATGGGATTCCTTGCGGGACACAGGGGAATAGTACTAGAGGGACAAACCAGTCCAAGCAAATTACTGGAGAGACAATGAGGACTGGGCTCAGCTGAGAGACTCATTTGCAGAGTGCATGTCTGTGGATGACATAACTGAAGACTAAAGGATCCAAAGGCCAGCTACTTGATCGACAGAGTACCTAAGGCCATCCACAGTGTGCATGTCTGCACTCATGCTTGTGCCTTCACAGGGCTCTGAGTCCCAGCAGGAACGCATGCTCTGCCTTGCTACTGGCCAGATCTGTGAGGATGGAGCTGCAGTGGCCTTGCTTCAAAACTCTTTCTACTGAACATGCAGCCATCCAAGGAGGGCAGGCTGTGCCCTACGCTCCCAGCTAGAAGAATCAGTGTGTCAAAGTCCAGCGCATCAGACTGATGACGAGGGCTAACCAGTTATACTCAGGCAGTGCCACACATCTGGCTATTACACACATACAATGTATTTGCACAGGAACAGTAGCCACTGCTCCTTATGCTTGCAGAATATACTTTATGTTTTTAATTTGTAGTCAGAATTTACACAGATCCATATTATAGGACATAACTGTTGTTTCCTGGACCATATTGACCCAGGACACTCTCCAAGAGCAATGCTAATCCATATAAAAAGCCTACTATTTTGATATCAAGCAAAAAGAAGTTTTAGGTTCTCCCTGATATTGTTTGCTTCTTGTATTTACTGAAGAACTCATAAAGTCAAAAATCAAATGTGTATCACGGGTATGTGCCTTCTGGTCATTTTTGCTAGTGGGTTTAAGAGGTGATTTGAAGACTTAACACACAAACTGAGATTGTTTCATACTTTCTAGTGAAAATGGCTTAGCCACATCTCCATTTCATTTCCAGTTTTCCAGCTTCAGCAAAATTCCTTCACTCCAAATCTCTCTATGTATCTAAAATTTAGAAACATTGCTGGCCATCATCCTTTACACTTCCATATGCCCACACTGTGATCTGAACCAGAAAATAAAAGAAAAACTTTTTTCAAAAGAAGGGCCATTGTAGAAGAGCTCACAATTGTGTGTGATAGTGTTTGAAGTTGCCTACTGAACTCACACATTTCCAGTGCCTCAGACACAGGGGTTAGGTAGGCTTTAAAAAAAAAAAAGAAACACTACTGTTCAGAAGCTTTTTTTAGCTTTGATGACAACTCCTCTGAAATTGCTTATTTTTCAGATCAGTGGAGAGTGATACAGAAGGTCTTGGATCATTACAGAACATGAAGATCCTTTACACATCTGAGCATATTGCAAGTGACAGCAGAACACAGAGTGAGCCCCCAACAACACTGTCGGCAGCCAGAGTCGAGAAAATAACATTCACTGAAATTTTCCTTACTTAGAGATATTTTCAGACTTTTTTATTGACCTGACACTGTTGTATGTTTAAAGCGGTCAGAGATGCATTACATCAGCCCAAGTGCCTGATGCAGAAACACAGGGAAAAGATCATCCAAGGAACCTCATTGATGATCAGGTCAGCAAACCAAACTGCATACAAATGTATATGCCACCCATCTCAACAGCTTTCCAATCCCTCTACCCAGGAGAAGGCTTCTGTAGGTGTCTATAGAGAAAAAAAAGATGGGAAACAGAAATTTTAAAATGTATGTTGCAGCCCTCCCACAGAAATAGGAACTGTTAAAGCTCAAGGCTGCAAGCAGAACCACACTGTAAGGAGAAAACTGGCCATTCTGGAGCCAGCTCAGAGGCAGTGCTCCCACGGGTTTGCTGCTCCCATGCTCCGCAGGTCGGCTGAGCAGCAGCAAACTCACCTGCTGAAGATCCACCACAGCAAGCACAATGAACCTCATGCTGTTTATATCTCTTTTTAAAACCCAGGTTCTGACATTCTCAGGCTCACATGTGAATGATTGACTTCTTTTACTTAAAGAGAGTTTCTGAAAATTACCACCTAAAAGTCTGAAATTTTATCTGTCAAAGGGATAAGAAATTTTAATTTTTCCTCTTCAAAGCAGTGCTTTAAATATATTCTCTTCATTTTTGTGACATTTAGCATGTGATTTCTGACTGCAAAATTCACACGTCACTGAAGTTTCCATGCTAAGCACTTTTGTAGAGTGCCTGCCCAATACGCTTTTCTTATGTGAGAAGGTGAACTGCCTCACTGGCAGTCAGCGACCTCAGGATACCAATTAGCACAAGAGCTGCTGGGCTGTCACTAATACTGACCCACTTCACACCTAAGTAAGTGAAGGCAAGTTTCTGTAGTCACATCATCCTTGCTACAGAGTGCAAGTCCACGTATTGTACCTTCCCAAATCTTTAAGCAGAAGTTTGCTTTTCCACCTTTGAAATGTCAAGCTGAAAAGCTCACCACAGGCTACGTCTAAAATAAGGCCACCCATAGCACAGCAGCATTGTTTCTCCTCCAGTGTGTCCTCTGAGCAGAACACAGAGCACACAGCCTGCAAAAGGGCATACAGGTGGCACATCTGTGGTTCCCTTGTTTGTGCAAGCACCTTGAAAGCTCTGACTCTCAGCAGGCAGCTGTGAACCATGAGGAGAGGGGGACTACCTACCTGAATGATATGAAACTGCAATAAGGGTTTAATAGAAATGACCAGAGGATAAAAAGCACAGAGTTACATGTAACTGAGGTATCCTGAGTATCAACACAGCCATTCCTGGAAGTATGAACACAGTTTGGTGCTATAAAAAAAGTTCATTTAATTATTATTATTATGATCATCATCTAACCTGACCTTAAGGTGTCATCTTAAATTTTGATTCAACAGCACCCTTCCATTTTGCTTCTTTCCCTATAATGACTTTGTTTCCACTTGAGTTCAACCAGCAGCTTACAGAATGGGCCATTTATACACTACTATAGTTCCCATTTATTCAAATAACTGAGAAGTTTTCAGTAAAGTCTAGACCACACTTTAGCCTCTGGTTTCTCTTTTCCAGGAAAAAGATAGTTGCTGACCCACTTAATCTGCCTTAACAAAGGGGGAGGGAGATTTGGGTTTGTTTTCCTTATACTTGTAATTTTCCCTCCTCAAATTGCTTTCTGGGAAGATGATCAACAGAGAAGAGAGAACTGTGTCACCTTGAGATTGATTACAGCTTTTCTCCAAGTCACTCTCCTCATCTATTTCATATGACATTTACAAAAGCTAGCATGATGTTATATTCATCAGTTTCTAGAGAAAGAAAATGTCTAGCAATAAGAGATCCATTTGTTTCATCACAAATAATTCTATTTCTTCTCAGTCTATCTTGGGAAACATAATGAATACTTTAAAACACTTTCCAAAATATTTCTCAGACATATTTCTTATGTCATGTAAGAAATATTTAGTTCTGCTTAGTTATCAGCTGGTACTGTTTCTGAGCTTTCATAAGCCTGTTTTTTCCAAAACGTCTCTTTAACTGACTCCACAGACACCTGCATAGCGCACATACACATTTCCATTTACTGCACAAAGCCATAGAAAAGCTGACCAAAACAACAATTTATATTTAGGGCTGTGCTGCATCCTTAACAAAAGGGAGTGCAGGTCTGAGCTGCTCCAGAGGCACCACAGGAGGGAATTGCACTGCAGGCTGGTGGTTATTTACTGTAAGCATAGAGGTAAGCTAGCAGTAAATAACTACTCTGGTGCTCAAGTCCAGTAAGCATCAATTGTTCTGGATCATGCTCCAGCAGAAAACACAAAGTTAGAGAATTATCCTGCAGCTGTCTTTTTCCATCCATGCCTTGCACCCCTGCAGGGAAAGAAAGAGAAAGCACATGCTCATTTAACTTCTCCAGTGCTCTGGGAAAGCATGGTAGGAAGCATGGGGCAGTAAGCCCCTGCCTTGGCACAAAGCCTTCCTTCATGTCCAGCTCCTGGAGGATACCTGGGGCTTCAAGGAAACAGGCATGGGCAGTGGCTGTACTGAAGCCAGACACAAAAACCGGCCCAAAAGTCCCATCTACCCCCTAATACACAATCTCAGGACCACTGTAGAAAGGTCAACATTAGCGGTAAGATATCCTCTCTGCTCTTGCACTGATCTGTGAATCAGAAAGAGCAATAAAGCATTAATACGAATAGCAAGTGTGCATTTGACTGTCCTTCAATGCATGGACAGACTTCATGCAACACAGACAATGCTGTAAAATACTACCCTAGTTACCAGTCTCTACATTCTGCAACAGGTCAACAGTCTAGTTCATTAATCTGGTCTCATGTCCCTCCTGAAGGTCACATAAAAATATGGCATAGGAATGGCCACTGGGCCTAGTGCAGAGCCCCTTTAACTCACCAGGAAAGGTCCTTATTAATTTAACTCTGTTTATTGCCAGTACAAAGACTTAGAAACTGTTCATTAACACAGGAACCCGGTAATATTTAGTTCCTATTAAGCAGTTCAACAAAACGGGCTCTGTTTTGTCAAAGCATGCTATTTCAGCTCAGTGTCTGAAAGGAATATTCGCTCTTAAGAATAGGAACTGGCAAGCACAAGTCAGGGCCATATTCAGCAGCAGGACGTACCAGTAAAAAGCAAGTTGGCTAATGTCAAGGGCTTGAGAGGCAGATGTGTTTTGCTTCCTTTCCATTGCAAAGTGCTATCTAATTAACATTTCAGTCCTCCCTGAAAGAATGAACAGAGAGGCTGCACACAGTCCCCCCATTATCCAGAGCCTCCCACGAGGGCAGGAAAACTGTCTGCAGATTCCAGATAGAGCAGCCCAGACAGGAAGGTACACTGGATGGCAGATGAAAAACATCCATTCTTCAGCTAAAACCATAGAAAATATGCAGCGCCAAGAGAAGTGTGAAGAAGAGATGAAGTCCAAAGACAAGACTTTTAAAAATGGATACCTGCTATCAGCCTTTAAATCCATCTTGCAAGGAACTTCATGCACACATCTGATTTTCCCGCCAAACCTTATTACTTTCACTCTTCCTGCTATAATTGTTTTATTTGCAATTTTACCCACTTTGGGGGTCCCCTCACTTGTGCCCTCTGTTTCTGTGATGGTAATATGGAACGCTTTCCAACGGTTTTTTTTTGTTGCCATTGGCAAGCATCCTTTTTTCCACTAGGTAGCTTCCTCTCAGTTTCCCTGCAGCCAGTCACACCTGCAGCTCTGCTCAAGACCAGGAATACAGACATAGTTTTGTTATGAGGGCTGCCAGCATCTGCTTTTGAATGAATGATACACAGGCAAGCTCCCAGCAACTGCATCTCACAGATCCAGCCATAGTTTTCCAGGATGAGGAAGTGACTATCAGGCTGATAACAGAAGATTCAAGTACAAACACAGGTCTGAGAAGCCTCTCACAGCAGCTGGGCTCCAGCAGCCCCTTACAGAAATTGCAGACAGCAGCCACAACCAAGCAGACTAACTGCAGCAGTTCTGCTGGGTGTCAGAGCACTAATAGTCAAGGGACAATGAGAGTAGGTCAGTCAAGTGTATTTTGGACAAAAAAAATGTCCAGCTAAAAGACAGAAAAGAATGTGTGCGTTCCTGGCGCCTGGCAGCTCCCAAAAATCACTCCATATCACTCACACTGCAGTCCTAGCCCAGCGTCATAAGCTTAGAAGAAACTGTGTTCTGGCAGATCCACGCCATCCACAAAGACAAAGCAGTCAGGCATCCCTGCTGAGCATCTGAACAGCCCCCCAGCCACGCTGCAGCACCTGCAGGACAAGTATGGGTCAGCACAAAATAGGGCAAACACAGTAAGACACACTGGCTACAGGCTTCAGCCACATGAACACAATAGCTCACATGTGCACAGCAGCAGCCAGGCCTCAACAAGTCCTGACGTGCAGTTCTCAGATATTACGCAAGTGGATCAGAGTGATGCTAAAACATGGCACCTCTCCTTGATGTCCACTTTCAGGATGCCATTTTGCCCAAGATTTTAGAAACTAAACACAAATCTCTGACACTCACAGTCTGTAACCACTCAGCACAGATTCAAATCCAGGTTTAGTGAATACTAAACCTTTGCATCTCACTCAGCTTAACAGAAAGTGGTTAAAAGGAACATGCTGCTATTTAATTCCCAATAGGCACAAGATCTGTATTTGTTTTTCTTAGCACAAGGAGAAAAGAATAGAAGAACATACACTTCACTCCGTTCTTTGTCTGGATCCATGCCCAGAAATCAGAAGTGGAAATACAGGCCAGTTTCAATGATTTACAGGAAAAATATAAATTCACATTTTCCCACTGCACAGCTTCCTGTGTCTCCAGCACATTCAGCTATCAAACCTTTCAGGCGCAGGCTGTGGTGAATTGGTGCTCCCAGACTGCATCCCTGGAGTTAACAGAAAGCAGAGTACAGCAAAGCACACAGCACACTGCTGGACTGACTCCAAAGCTGGGGAGGTTAAGGAAAAGATTCTCCCTGACTCTGGTGAGATTCAAAGAGGCTCTGGAAGGCTTTGTGTGAAAATAAATGGTAACACAAAAAACCAATCAAGTCTCAGCAACACAGAAAGAAAAAGAAACCTTGCGAAAGCATTATGCAGCACACTGAACACTCTTACTCTATTTGGAGACTAGAGAGCCAAGTTGCAGGGCAACACCCAGGTTGCAATATACTCAGTAGAGAGCACCAATCTCAAAACCCCCCCAGTCAAACCCACATAAGCTGTTTTTTCAGTAGTTGTGCTACATGTCACTCTGAACATTTGTGAGAACCATTTCCAAAACACTGGAAAACTCACTACTAACAATTGGAATCCATCCTGTGCTGGGGTGAAAGGCCAGCAAAGTGCCTGGGCACTACAGAACCTGCTCATCTTTTGCACTTTGCACAGTGGTCACCAGAGCTGCTGCAGCTCTCTGGTCTTGTGATCAGGTCATGGTGCTGCTCGAAGCAGAGACCCTGATCTGCTCTGTCACAGAAGAGTGGCTGTACTACATCCGACTAGAAGTTCAGCACTGCCTGGCATAACTTGTATTCAGCAGGAGCCATAGAAGATCAAGGACCAAATAAGCACGGCATTCTTAACTTTGTTCCAATCTCCTGTTGGTTTACCTCAGGGACATGAGCTGCTGTATTTATTGTGTAGTTAGAAGCCCCCAACACCAACTTTCTCTTATCTTACCCAGTCTCCATAAAACTAACATAAATGTGTTCCCAACCTCCTTTAACAAAAAGTTTCATGTCCAACACCTTCTGCATGAAGATGCAACTTTTTTATTTCTTTAAGCCTTTCTCCTATTAACTTAATTTGATGCTCAGCAGTTCTTGAATTGGAACACACAGAGAATATTCAACCCTCTACGTGCCTCTTTATCAGAAACTACTCAGCTGTCTCTTTCCAAACTGAGTCCCAGCTCAGTCACAGCCTCCTACAAAAGACTTTTTGTGCCTTTGATCACTCTTGCTGTCCTTCTCCAAACCTTGCCAGTTCTTTTACATTATTTTTAAATACAGAGATCAAACCTTCACACATTATTCAGAGGCAGGCAAATCACACATTTATACACAATGTCATGTTTTGTTCTGTATTCCTTTCCTTATAAACTCCAACATTTGATTTGCATTTTTAACTGCTAGTGAGCAAATTGACATTTTCACAGAATTATCCACTAAAGCCCCAGGTTCTCACTCCAGGTACCCCAATTCTCAGTGTGAGCTCAGCTCGCTACTCATCTTTTATGCCAGCTGGATTGTTTGTTCCCCACATGGATCAATTTATCATTATTTAAATTGAGTTTCATCTGACATTTTCTTAGCCAGTCAGTCTTATGAGGTCCTTCTGCAGTCCTCCAGATGGACTTCACATTTGCCACCCCTGCTATGATAACATGATATCTCCAGCAGCTTCTCTCTAAGCCATATGTGAGCAGAGCCAAGAGCACACAGGTCCCACCACACATTCCTGTGTGATCTTCAACTCCAAGGACTGACCGCTGGCCTTGTTTTCCAACTTTTAGCCAAATTATCTATCCATACCAAAACTGTCCTTGTGGTGTCATAACTGCTTTCCTAAAATCCTCCCACAAGGAGGCTGGTTTTTACTAAGGTGGGAATCATATTTATCCCCTCCTGATATAAAGGCAGCTCTAAGCCAGCAGTCACATCGTGCTGTAACCTGCAGTTCCTCTAAAGCTTTTGGATGAGAACAGTCTAGTTGTGGTGATTTGTTAATACTCATTTTGACTATTTCTTCTTCAGCCTTCTACAGTCACTTCACTTTCAGAAAGACTTTTTCAATGGTACCCCACAGGAAGGTTTGTGGCATGGGAAATTTCCCCAGGTTATTCCACAGAGAACAATTCACAGAATTAATGAAATTTCCTTTCATTTGCCTTATCAAGTTGGAGTATCCCTGTTACATCTCAATTGTCTATTACTCCTACACATATCCAAGCAGGTTTCATGCTCTTGATGCATTCAAAGAAACATGTGATAGTTACTATAAAAGTTTGGTAGCTGATATAGCAAACTCAAAAATTTTAGTACATTTCTGGGCTTTATATATAACCTACAAGATTATGACTTTTTCATTTTATATTATTTTTCTTTCTTCAAGAAAAACAATTTCAGCTTCTGGGCAGATTCTTCTTACTTCTGATAATCTCTGTTTTGGGCAAAACTTCCTGCAAATTCTTCTAACAGGTCCTTAAATAGTGTTCATGTCAGCTTATTGACAACACTTTCTAATTTTTACATAATTACTCTTCTCTCCTTTGGGGACAGCTGTGATTAATTTTTTGACTTCCCTTGCTCTAACAAGGATGCTGAACCAAAGCATATTTCAGTCCTCATAACAGAGTTTGTAGGATTCAGGGCCTACACATCACTTAGCACAAAGCCACCCACCCCCCCTTGCAGGCCTGGTGATCAATTGCTCCATGAACCAGATATCAATGAGTTCATCAACATTTGGTTTCTTCATCACATCTTACTACCTTCACCCAGTCAACAAGAAAGAAACCAGAGATTCCCATTACTCTTGTTTTCCTTGTCCGTCACAGGCTTTGTATTTTCCAATCCACTGGGCTGGCTGCTGTGTCCTTCACTAAAGTTTCCACCCCAGATAAAATTCTTTTTCCCTGGAGGCATTAGCAGCTGCAGCACATTTCTTTGTAGAAGCTGACTAGTTCCCTAGACAATTTATTGTGTTACTGATGCGTGTCATGATGGACAATATAATGATGGACATCTATTCACACTGTAAACAGAAACAAAGGTAATGGCATTCTATGGTAACAGTGAAAAGGCTGTTAACCAAAATGAAGGCTTTGGAGTGGGAGACATGACTATAATACCAGCCAAAGTGAATAAAATGAGTAAAGAGGACATGGAAAAAGAATAAAGTGGGTGAAACTAATCCAGGACTAGATTTGTCCTACTACCCTATTGCTTCATATAGTCTCACTGTGCTCACAATTCCAGTCAGTGGAGGGATGATAATAGTGTTAGGCAGGAAAATCCAGGAATTGATAGGCATAGTTCTCAATACAGGTCAGAAAGAAACCACTCCCTACAGTCTATTTTGTTGTACAGAACAACAACCAAAAAAAAAAAAACCCACAGAGGCTTGTTGATAGGAAAAAGACCACACACCAACAAGATCTGATGCAATGGGACACCAGCAAGTTTCAGCTCAGCAGGGTTGCTCTCCCTCTCTCTTAAGACGTTCCTAGCTTTTTCTTTTGCAGGACCAGAGCTTTAGAGAAGGCTCCATTAGGACATTACCATACCATGAAAAACAGACCTGCCAGGAATATGTAAAGTAGATATTGTAAGGTTGTTTCATGCACTGCATAATTTGCATATCATTTCTGGTTTGCATGGTTCCAGGCTGTTTGAACCTGCTGCTTGTTCTATCACAGCTGTAGTAGTGCAACTTCGCTTCTCAAATGGAGCAAAATTCAGCTTCAGTCAGTGGGCGTAGGATTGTCTTTCATATTTGTACTTTTCAGCAGCACCACTGAAAAACACCAAGTTATTGTATTCAATTATACAATGAAGCAAAGTTCAAACTCTTTTTCCTGATGCACTGGAAAGTGTTGAATAAAAGTACTTCTTTTTGTACCTTGAAAGCAAGAACTAGTTTCAAGTGGGCAATCTGCATTTAGGATGGATTGTAGGATTTAGGATAGCATGCTGTATCAAATTCTGCAGGGAAATGCTGTATAAGCTTCATAGTATGCAAATATGGGATAAGGAATGCGTTGCACTTTTGATGTCTTAAAAGCAAACTGTGTCATCCAGTTCTTTATGATATGCTTCAAAATTCTGTCTGATTAGAGAGGTATGGTTTTTATCAACAGAAAACAGTTCAGAAAGGTTGTGGCTTAATACAGCCATGCATGCATTCACTTACTCTGCAAAGATTTTAAAAAATTATTTTGACCTATTTCTTCATGTGATTCTTGATAGTTCTTCCTCTACAGTCTATTGAAAGAGAAAAATTGAATTTACTTTTATGTAAGTCCCTACTGATGACAAGTTTTGATATATTTGCTTTGTTTTACTGCTTTTTGAGCCCTGTTGAGCCATTCACCCTCCATGTATCCAAGAAGTATAACACCCCTAACAGACATGCTGCAATCACTTCAGATGGCTGTATGCTCAGAGAAAAACAGAAGGAAAGGAAAACTATCTCTGCAGGTAATCTTTAAATGATATTCCTTAGATGCTCTACAATTTTGATAATGCAAGGCTTCCTCTAGAAGAGGAAAAAAACCTGTCTGCCAAGTGACCGAGACTAAGGCATGCTGCATTCCCCCACCATCTTCACAAGAATCCACAGCAATTTTTCCAGCTCAGTCTAAAGCAGCCTTCATTTTATTCCATCAACATTCTTACTAGAGTGGACATGAATAAAAGACTGATATTACCCAATAAAATGCCTGTCCCCAAGTCAAAGCACATACATTGTTTCAGAACACGTTTCTTTTATTATCCACAAGAACTGTTAGTACCCAACAGGCCTTGAGTTATGCCAGCTTGGCTGACAAGGCTTAAGTCAATTTACAGCAGAAAATGCAGTATAAACAAAAACATATCCTCCAACAACTACAATACCAAATTCAGGGCCATTTTTGCAGAGTTTCCATTTATCTCTTTTAGACTGTGCTGTCCAATTTTACTTACAAATAAAATTAGATTAGACTTAGAGAGATCAAAGAGAACCTTGTTTCTGGACAGATGTAGGCTAATTGGCAATGCCTTGACCCTCACAGGGGTCTGCAGTCAGTGCAGTACATAAAGAGCTATTACAGTTAATGGATTATTTCTAATTGCACCTTCTTTCCCTGAACACCACACTAAAAATGTACCCCACGGAGACAGAATGTGCTGCTTGGTCATTCACACAAGACTCGGGCACTCAGTAAAACTTACAGAGTGCTTACAGTAGGGACTAAAGCACACAGCTGTGACATGATTTGTTGAAATTGAGAGATAGCAAATATAAGGAAGGGAGTACACTACAAAGGAGCTGACTTAGCTTCTTCTTATAAAGTTTAGACTCCACAGATGCTACAGATTCCTGAATTAAATGTACCTCCATAGAGACAGTCACTTTCCCATCCTCTCTCTGCTATGTTTACTAAAGTTCCTATAGAATATTAATTTTCAGAAACACTCCATTAACAAAGTCACCTATTCATAGGAAGATTTGAAATCCCAACATCCCTTACTGAAGTCAATCAAAACCCAGAGGATGAATTAACCACTAACCACATGGGAAGTGAAAACCACTGCCCTCCCCGTCACAACAGTCATCACTCAAAGTAGCTCAAAACTTTCTCTGGATCGTAAAATACTGATTGGTAGCAGAAACTGGATTTCATGGGATGGATCACTAGATTCATCTTGAGGAGGACTCCTTTACTCCTTACAGATGGTGCTGAAGCACCACAAGAGTGGAATCAAGAGTCCAGATTTCACACTAATGTAGCGTGGAAGTACTAAGGCCACATCTCACACAATTTTCAGCCTGATCAGAGTATCAGTCTCCTTGCAGACTGCAGAGAAGATTTATTTCTGTTGTGACTTTTTTCTTAACGCAACTTTACTTTAAACTAGCAAGATCATTGACTGCATTTCTGACGTTCCTAAAATAATATTCCGAAACCAAAGGGTAGAATGCTGTCAAACACTAGGGAGTGATCAACTTGGAGTTCAGATTAGTGGTGAGATAGTAAAGCCCTTTGCAGAGATTGCAGGTGCTGTAGTTATTTTCTATGGCAATAAAGCAAGAGAAGCACCTTTTTAAAAAATGAAAATATCTAGAAACACAAAAAAAATTTCCCTCCACTAAGTGTGTATTTTCACCTTTAGAGGATGCATACAAACTACTCAATTAGCAGAGCTGAGAGGGAGGTATTGAGATTCAAACAGATTAGCTTTTCCAGTTTGCACTAAAACACACAGCATAGGGTAGCAAGGTTTGGAGCTTGCTTCTAATCTTCTGCTGAAGATAAAATACCACAGAACACAGCTTCCCCTAAAAACTTGTTGGCATTCAGACTGCACTAAAAGCCCTGATGTTTGGATACCCAGCAACTGGACTTTTCCATTTACTTGCTTAGGCAATGAAAAGAGTACATCTATTTCACACACCTCCTTATACACTTCCTTACAGGAGCAAAAATGCCATATTTCCCTACCACCACAATTTTGCACTTCAAGCTAAAAGCTGTTGTAAACAGCTCGAACCCAGAGGTAAAAATTCATACTGAACTTGAAATCTGGTAGCTAAGCTCTTGCCATGGGCCCATCCATCTTTCATGATCAAGAGATACTTTCTACCAATTTCTCTGCGGGTGTCTCTGAGACAGTATAGAATAGGGACAAAACACACTATTCTTTTTCCTCGGGCTTAGTTCTGTCATGATTTCAAAAGTGGAAAGCAATCAAGCCGCAGGACTCTTCATTAGAGGAAAGCTGACATTTATGTCCCACTGCAAATGTTACAGGGCTTTCCACTCCCCCTCCAATGAAAATAAGAATCCCCTGAAATTCTATAATATGACTGTAGAACTTTTTCTCCCCATGGCAATTTTAGATTACTAGATTGCCTTTAATTTAAAAAAGGGATTATTTATACATATGTTCCTCTGCAGTTCAACACCTACAGACACACTGTATACTATGGGAAGGCCAGGTTCAAAATTCAGGGCTGAGGGTCCTGTTGAGTGTCTGGGACCAAAAGTGACAACAAGCCATTCAGGGATATCCCTGTGAATTTAGGTGCTGTTTGCTCTCTAAGAAACATCCCCTGTTACAGTGATACCATACTCCTGGGACTTGGAGAAAACCCAGTTACTACCCTAAACAGTGACAAACCCCATGGTCTTTCTCCAGCATTTCTGAGAGAGCCAGGACTAATTCCAAAACCCAAGCACCACAAATGCTTCATTAGTACCAGGCTGCATTTGGAGGGAGAGGTCCTAAAAAGCACTCTTCCCCAGCAACACTATACCACATGCCTTAGCTGACATTTAGGATACACTGGTTAAGTTCCTGTCTAAACCAGACAGCTGTTCAAGCATCTCCCCAGGGAGGCTGCTTTCTACCTTGCAGTGCCCACTGCTAGAGATGGGAATGTGAAGTTGGAATTGCTGCTGCTCAGAGAGGTAACTCCAGGCAACCCAGGAGGGCCTGGGCTCTGCTTGCAGCCATCCCCCAGCTCTGTGCCTCCCACCCTTGCCCCCTGTCACCACACCAGGCTTGTGCTGCTCAAGACACCCACCCAGCTCTTGCTCAAGTCTGTGATACTCCACAGATGTGGAAAGCCAGGTCACTTCATCCAACAGCTTTATCATGAGGCTAGGACCCTTACCTGGCCAAACCATCTGGCATGGCACCTTCAGGAGCCAAAATAACCATTTGTACATGCTAACTTTTAGCATCAAGCTGATTCCAGGCCTAGGCTCAGCATTTCAATAAATTAAGGTTTAAAAAAATTAGCAGTCCTCTGTCACTTTATAACTCCAGAACCAGCTTAACAGATCGGAAACATTTTATATTAAAATAAGGTCATGCATTTAGCCTGACAACCTGGATATTAAGTTTCATCACTGTGGGATTTTAAATAACTGAATATAAATCTCCCAAATCAGGCAACATAGAAGCTGATGGGCTCCAACACTGCCAAGCATTTAGTAGCTCCAATTCCTTGCTGAAGTATAAGGGCACTGGAAGATGACATGCTTATCGAACAACCTATTTTTTTACTCAGCATGCAAGGTTTTTCTTAACAGGTAAAAAAATGAAGCAGAACTAACTTAATCAGCACAGCATCTTGTCTTCTAAAATATGTGAAATTATAACAGCACTTGAAGACCAGAGTGTGGCAAATCCTCATACAAAGTCATTAATTAAACTTTGGTCCTAGCTGCCTTGCCTACTGATTTGTTTAATACAAACTATAGTTCTTGTCAAGAATGTTCTATTTTGCTTATATATTTAAATCATTAATCAGACAAAGAGTGACCGAGGTGATGGTATCTCAGTGGAAAACGTTTTGGCATCTTGCTCTAGCTTCTCTCCCATCTCCCACCTTAGAATACAAAAACCTCTTAAAAGTACCTTGTGTTTTTCTTACATATCAACCGTAATTAGTCAAGAGGATGTTCAGGGAGCTTGGCACAACTGAAAAAGTTAACTCTTTTTTTATTTATTTTCTGCTTGTGGTTCCTGGGTAAGAGCTATGCATAACAAACATAAGAACTGCTGACGCCCTGGATGGATTTTACCAACATGAAAGTTTCAGGGTTTTAAATTATTTCCTGGTCCCAAACCTTCCTTACAGCTGAGCTGGTATAAACATTTAGTGAATGTGTATCCCCAATTTAGAAAAGACTACATGTAAAAAAAATCATACACAGATATTGCAGACAGACACCAGATCATCCTAACTGGGAACAAAATGCCAGAATAGTAACATCAAGGCTAAATTTGGCCTCAGAGCCTTCACATGCAGTGCTGAATCTTTCTTTCACTAGTAGTTCATTCAAACATTCCAAGGCTTTATTTTACGGCTGGTATTCAGGGTTTTAAAATCAGTCCTGAGTAAGTCTTGTGAGTGGGGAGAAGTGATCAATACGAGCAAAATGTTGATCTTGTCTTCAGAGCTACTTGTAGAAGGAATAGGTTGTTGCTGGCCATGCAAGTATTTCACTGAGC
The DNA here is from genome assembly GCA_013400235.1 of Oriolus oriolus. Classification (NCBI taxonomy): domain Eukaryota; kingdom Metazoa; phylum Chordata; class Aves; order Passeriformes; family Corvidae; genus Oriolus; species Oriolus oriolus. The sequence continues at coordinate 328,398 of VXBT01006994.1, read as the reverse complement.
TGAAGAAATCCTCTGTGAGTGTCTGACTTAACAACCTTTCTCACCTTGCAATTTCAAAGGAACTAATTTGGCACACCATAAAATGTTAATTTTCCAGGTGTTTCCTTAGAGGAAAGACATGACTTCTTTTCGTTTTAAAAAAATTCTCAGGCTTCAAATTGTAACCTTTCTTTTTTAATTTAAAAGCGAGCTGGGGAAAGGGGGTGTCACTTACAATTAGCTAGCAAAGGCAAAGTCACAGCTGGGTGACCTTCACTACACTAAAACCCTAATGCTCACACCAAGCAACAAATGATAGGAGCCTTATGAACTCGGGAAAGGGTAATCAAACTGAAGTACAGTACCACTTTAATCTCACAGTACCAAGGGTTACAGCACTTCCTTCCGAGCACATGGCAGCTGCAGGGGTGAGCTGCCTGTAGGACAGCCTGACCTGAGCCCTCTGTCCCATCTCCCTTCCCAAACGGAAAAAAAGCACATCTTCAAAAATTCCTCCAAAATAAACACAGAGGTTTCAAATAAACCTCTCCCAAGCGTACTTCAGTTGCCAAAATCTCACATGCCACTAACATGCTTCATGTCAAATGCGCCTCAAGGGAGAAGTGTCTGCAGACGTAGCCTCTACTCTCAAAAACTGGAGATGGGACTTTGAGCAGTGTGTCCTTGGCATGTGTAAGTCAGTAAGGTTATTTTGGGTCTGTGCCATTTGCCTCAGAAAACAGTAAGTTATGTCCAATTTCTACTGTTAGTCCTTCTCTCTAAAGAAATAATCCCCCCTCAAAAAAGCTGGTCTTTAGACTTCAAGGCTGACATGTCAGGAAAATGCATGCAAAAAAAATTAAGTTGGAGAAAAGACAGAAAAATATGCAGGAGGGAGGGAAGACAAGTGAAAAAACATAAGAATCACTACTTGATTATGCCTCTGGAGAAACTGCCCTAGTAAGCACAACAACTCGATGTTACCTATTTGTATCTTATCACATCCATGTCAGCATTGCCTAATTTATTGTATACTTTAATAGCCATATTTGTATTAGTTTCAGCTTCACACTGTCAACATTGCTTGCAAAATGCAGACTACAGCATTTCCCCCGTACATCAGCACTACCAATAGCCAGAAAACAGAAAACAAATTCTGAGTTTGGAGCATACGGTAGGGGTAACAATTTATATACACCAGAACAAAGGCAGCTGGAGTTCATTTTTATTACCTCTCAAGACAAAACTGCAGATCTGGCTTCGTTATTCATGTAGACAAGATGGCAGGGACGTCGCTAAGGAAACATGAGAAGAACGCTACAAGATGCTATCTTACCCTGTTGAGTTTTTCCAGAGGGAAACAAAGTGAATTGTACTTGCAAAGAGCACAAGCACTTCAAATTGCTCAAAAAGCCTCAGATCCAGAGGAGCTGGTCCCCTGCACTCTCTGCACATGGCTGACAGGTGCTGCAGATGCTACAGCAAAGCAGAATCAAGCCTTGAAAGTAATACCAGCACTGGTGAAAGTGAGAGACCGGGGGAAGGGACAGTGAAGAGGCAAGTTAAATTCATTGCCATGACAGGCTTCCAGGTATTAAAGCATGGCATAAATACCATGCTTAATATCACTGCTCAGCTGGTTGCACACTACAGAGGAGGATGGGGGGATCCTTTCCCTCACCCGGTAACAGTGCCCCAGCAAAAACTGACACTAGTGAAAAACTCCACAACAGAAGTCCTTTATTTACCCTTAAAAGAGCTAGAGTAGTCTACGGGCAATTTCTTTTCTGTTTCGTTTAGTTACTAGACAGGGATCTCTGAATCCCTAATACAACATTTAATCTTAGTGGTTAATTTTAAATGCTTCGATTATTGATGTCGACCATTCCCTCAGCTTCCGCACAGGAACAGTCTCCAGTTCCATACAGCAGTGTCAGAACAAGAATCCAGGATGCACTTAACAAATACCAGCATGGCTTTTGTGACAGGAAAGGCTGCAAGTGGTTGAGGTTTGGAGACCTGTTTCAGCAGGTCAATCAACTTGAAAGAATTAAATTTTGTAACCTTTAGCAAGGTTATACTAAGAGGAAACAGGAATGTCCTTTCCCTAAATTCAAGAAACACAAAGTAGGCTACTCTCTCACTCAGAGAAATCCCAGGCCAGCCATTTCTGTAAATTTTGATGGAAAAATCAGTCACCTTCCTTCCTCTCAAAGCCTTACAGATGTGCCTGCACTCTGTTCTGGGGTTTCCAAGCACTCTTCACTTCTGGGTGTGCAAAGGTGAAGAGCCTTCCAACCCAGCTCTGCAATTCTTAGACACTCAAAAGTCTCCATAACCCTGAGCCACCAGCTCCCAAGTCCTACCTCTTTTGAAGAACAGAAAGGGTTGTGCTTTTTCTACTAAGCTCAAAAATCTGTTTAGTATCATCCCCCTCCAGAGGCTCACTTGCTGGTGGTCATCATCAGCTTTTAACATCAAGCCTCTTGATGTCCCCAGGCAGCTACAGAGTCACATTAGCTCAATTCCGTAGATGGAAGCAGAGGCAAAGATGCTTACCTCCACATGAGCAGGGAGTCCAACTGAAACAGCCAAGCTACAACACAAATCTCTTGACACGTACCCTCATGCTGCTCCTTTCCATGACCACAACCTAATCCCTCTTCATTACAGAGCCATGGAGGAAACAAAATGTCACAATACATTTAAGCCTCCATAGAAGTAAAGGACAAAGACCCCTGTGGCTCACTGTGCAACAGCAATCAGTACTACTTTCCACAGTCCACTTGCAAGAAACCACTTCTGCAACTAATTTAATTTCTCAAATTTTCCTCTGCATTTAATCAATCACTGAAGCCCCAGATCATGCTGGGACAATCAGATGATGTTATCAATTTCACTGCTAATGAGCACCAAGGAACAGAACAGTTTTCAGTAAGTACAAATCAGAGTGTAAGGTGCTGTTTGCACACACTAACAGAGAACAGTTGCACATCCTTCCCTCAGAGGCACATACCTGTGTCCAGAAATGACAACAGGTATCAGTAGGTCCTCTGAATGTTATGATCTCCTGGAACTAGTTCAGCCGTCCCTCTAAACTAGGAGAAGCACCAGTGTTAGCAGGGTAGGCACACTGCTGGAAAAACTACACAGGCAAGATCCAAATGTGGGTACTGGGGCTGCCCCAGAATAAAAATTCTGTGAGGTGAGATGAGAATTAGGCTTCTAAGTGAAGTCAACTACCTTGGGGCATTTGATTCAGCAATGTGCAACAGCAAGATAAAAGTAAGAATTTCAGAACATGTTGGTATCCTGCTTTTGAAGTGTATTTGTGCATTCAGCTAGCAAAGGTAATGGTAGGTGATTTTAGAAGGTTGCACTTAAATTCCTACTCACGTTTCAAATGCAATTCATTCTAAAAAAAAAAATTTTAAAGCATTTTAACATGCTCTAAATGCCTGTTCCTAGTCCTGTTGAAGTCTGGGGAAATTTTGCCAACCATGTCACAAGAACAGATGAACTGGAGAGGAGAAGGCACGAAGTTAGATGTCTGTAATCCTGCCACCTTCCCACGCATTACTGCCCAAGGAAGAACACACTGCACAAGACAATAGGACAGCGTGACACAATATTCCCCTCACTAGGAAGGGAGCTGCATCCATCAGTCAGTGGCAGAGAGCCCCAAAGCCCCATATGCCTTCACTAGTACTTTTGTGGCTATAATCTACATGGAATCACTCCCTACCAGAAAATTGAAAAAAGGTTAAGGCATCCCGGGACATTCTCCCAGACAGCTCCTATGTAACCACACCCTCTGCTGTGAGACAGTATCTGAGACCTTAGCACAGAAAGAAGTAATCTTCACAAGAGAAAGCAATGAGAACTATGCTCCTTCCAGATAGACCCTAACAGGCTTGAGAAGTGGACCTGTGAAAACTTCATGAAGTTCAACAAGAGCAAGTTCAAGGTCCTGCACCTGGGTCAAGGCAATCCCAAGCACAAATACAGGCTGGGTGGAGAATGGACTGCATGCAGCTCTGAGGAGAAGGACCTGGGGGTGCTGTCGCATAAGAAGCTTGACATGAGCCAGCAATGTGCACTTGCAGCCTAGAAAGCCAATGGAATCCTGGGCTGCATCCAAACCAGTGTGGAGAGCGGACCCAGGGGGGCGATTCTGCCCTTCTACTCCACTCAGGTGACACCCCACCTGGAGAGCTGTATCCAGTTCTGGGGCCCCCCACATTAGAAGGGCTGGACCTGCCAGAGTGAGTCCAAAGGCCATGAAGATGATGAAAGGGTTGGAACACCGTTCCTGAAGACAAGCTGAGAGAGTTGAGGCTGTTCACCTTGGAGAAGAGAAGGCCCTGAGAAGACCTTAGAGCATCTTCCAGTTCCTAAAGGGACCCTACAAGAAAACTGGTGATGGACATTTTAAAAGGGCAGGTAGTGATAGGACAAGGGTGAATGGCTTTAAAGTGAAAGACGTAAAAAACTCTACTGTAAGGGTGGTGAGGCACTGCAACAGATTGGCCAGGGGAGTGGACACCCCATCCCTGGAAGTGTTTGTGGCTGGGTTGGATGGTTTAGCAGAAGGTGATGATGCCCACGGCAGGAGGGTTGGAACTAGATGATCTTTAAGGTCCCTTCCAACCCAAACCATTCTATGATTCTCCCCAAAGAAAACAAAGATACAGAGATGAAGAAATTCATCCAGTCACACAGCAAGCCTGTGGAAGACCACAGAGCTGAAAACACATTTCTTTTGCCCCTCCTAATACCTTAACTTAAAAGAAATTGAGTGGCAGTTTCCAGGAAGGAAGGGATGAAAAAGAAAAAAAACAGACCTGATGTCTCTGTCAATTCATGCCCATTAGTCTTGTTTCTGAAGCTACCAGAAGGAAAATTTTACTTATAAGAATCAATACTGTCCATATCCTTCCCACTGTAAAAGGCTATGTGCTTTCTTGCTCTAAACATGAAAATGTTCTCTATCCTTGTATGATCCCACAGATTGAAGGGAAATGCACCATTTGATGTAAATCATCAGAAGGAAACACAAATGGTCCCTGTGGAGAGATAACCCCTTCTTCTATCTGCATCTGTCAAGTTTGGCTCATGACAGAATTATGACCCCAAAATAACATTTTAATAAGTGTTTACATGCTACCACTCCCCAAAGACTATGCTGATAAAATTCTGCCTCAGAACTAATTATGCTTCAAGACAAGGCTACCCTCAGTGGATGCGGCAGCAAAAAACAGGACAGGGATAGATCTGTCCTTGGCAAGCACCGGGCTCCTCCTTGTGGATGTCTTTGCTAAATTGCATGCTTTGCACATATTCCTGTGAAAGGAAGAAAGAAAGAAGCTCAATTCACGTTTCAAAATGTCTGCAATTTCCAGTGCCTATGTTAGTTATATTAAAAATATGTGAAATATTAACATGTGTCCCCTTCTCCTTCCACCCTTCACCCTGATGGGACAAGGAGGGATAGATCAGCTGGATGATCTCCTTGGAATCTCTCCTTGCTGTGGTGTTCAGGATCAGAGCATTGGAAAGGGAACATCACAGCAGCCATTTGACAGACACCTTCCAACCCTACCAATTTTGTGATTCTGTGATTATCATCTTGTGATTCTGTGATTATCATCTTGTGCTATACAGACTGTGAAGTGGACAAGACCAGACATTGTCATTGCAGGTGTACAGGTGAGAAAACACACAGCAACACACACCTGAGGGAGATCTAACATCTTGGTGTTCCACATTCCCTCCCATACATTTCAGATCAGTTTCTATCTGCCCCAGATCATGGAAGCAGCAAGGAAACAGAACAAATGTGACTGAATATTTAAAATCTTGCCCTTTTCATCTTAACGCAAAATTTTAAGAAAAAGAGGGCTTCTACTGCTGACAAAAGATCTTCAACTTGGCAGAGACAAGAGGAAAAGTTAAGTCCATTCCAAATCCAGCAGAGGAGCAGTTCAGCTTTTGAAATCTCCATATCAAGACTCAGACTACTTCTACAAGTAAATATTCTAACAGTAGTCCTGAAAACAGTGGGTGTCTCAAGCACATCCTTGAGGTATTCAGCACACAGCCCTTCCCAAAGCAGGTGGCTTAGAGCCACAGTATAGTCCACTGTTGCATGATTATTCACTGGGACATCAATCAGTTTAGTTGTGTGTGTGTTCAAGGAATGAAAAGAGCTGAGGAGATGAGTCCTCCCACAGTCAACCAAGCCACATAAATCATTCAAGAAAAGCATCAGTTAGGTTTATCTTGCCCACACTGTGTCTGTCAGAAATTCATGTAGACATTTCTGTTCTGATGGCAAGGCATATTTTCCATCTAGAATGGATACCTAATGTACATCCACCTGCTCTTTTGATACCATGGTCCTTTAGCTTTTCCCTCCCCTTCTTCCCTTGTCATTGTCACCCCTAAACAGCCTCTCACCCCTCATTTTGCCAGTCAAACAAGAAAAGTTGTTGAAGTCTCTTCTTGTACACTATGGCTTAACAAAGCTGGGGCTGTGCTAACACCTGTCCTACTCCAAGTTTATTTTCCTTGAACATAGTGTGACAAGAACTATCAGATACAGATGATCTATAGATATAGAGAGAGATAAGATATAGAGATGTCTCAGGATCAGAAATTAACTTCTCCAGAGCATTAGTTCTTATAAACTCTTCCCTGTCTTCAGTGGGAATAGCTTAACAGAAACATCCTACGCTTACTTTTGATACGAAGATGCTATGGCTACATACACACTGATATATATATGTAGTCTTTCCCCAGTCTGCAATCTCCAATATGCAAAAGAAATTCTTGTGTGAAGTGGTGAATCTGGAGTCTCTGTCCTCAAGAAAGCTACTATTTTATAATGTTCATCTGCTACTCTATCAGCAGAAAATTGTTTCTCTTCTGCCATAAGTGAAGTTTGTTATTCTAGTTAACCTTCAATGTTCATATTATATTTAAAGAAACGTATTTCTTTAACCCACCAGTGATGAATATAATTTTAATCTGTTTTAATTAAGAAATAGTATCTTGTGATTTCAATAGTGATTTCTGAACTCTACCTCTCTAATAGTACACTCCAAAGATATTCTATATCTTCATCTCTGGAAACTGCTTTGGCAGGAGCTGAAGAAATTTTAAGGACTGACTTTTGGCTTTTTTTGTAAAACCTGTGATGTGCACCAGTACCTCTGACCAAAAGCACCCAGAACTTCACAACAAAGAGATGTCAGCGCATGCCTGGCCTCTCACCTCTCCACCCCACAACTTTCAGGAAACCCTTCGCTTTGCCTGCTCGCAGCACAAGACCTGTGCTGTAAGACAATGTTTACTCATTCTGGCACATACATTGTACCACATTATCAGGTCAGAGTTTCAGTATCAGCCTGAGGTGCGTGCTGCTCATGCTTTATTTGTTTACCTGTACGGAACCTAGACCACATTTCGCTCTAAAACATTCACATGAAAAATCATCCATCAACCACAGAATGGGCAAAACTGCAGTAGTGCAAAAGGTCAGTATCTCAGCATAAGCTTAGGGCTGTCAGAGATCATTGCAACTTCAAAAGCATATTTTCGTGAAGAAACAAAGCAGTAACAATCCTTCAGTTTGGGCTTTTATGCTTTAAGGATCTTTATCCAAAATTCAAGCCACCACCCTAAGGAACAGCAAGTATAGCAGTGTATGTCCTTAGACAACCTGAGAACGATAAACAAGAGCTCTCTAAACAGTTGTTTATTTTCTGAGATGGCTGTGTAATCTGCAGTGATAACTTACTACATCCTACAGGTTCATGAAACTCTTTACCCTGGCTATATAATCTGAACGAAAAAGACTGCTTCATCTTCTGATTATAAGAAATAAATAGAAAGCTTGCTACAGGAAGACGAGACGGCCCTTTCGGCTGTGTAACGTTGCCATCTAGTGATCGTCCCCAGATGTTACACACGAGAGATCCCACCCGGTTGTGCTTACATCTCCTGGCCTTATCCTGAATCACCAGGGAACCTCACACCAGACACTCAGTGCTGGCCGGCAAAAGTCAGTCAAACTGATTTGTAACAGTGTTCGAGAGACATCTTTTCTACGTATATCATAAAATTATAGCATAGTTTGGGTTGGAAGGACCATTAAAGGCCATTTACGGCCCTTCAACGAACAAGAATATCTTCAACTCGACCAGATTGCTCAGAATCCCGTGTAACTTGACCTTGAATGTTTACAGGCATGGATGATGCATCTACCACCTTTCTGGGCAACCAGTGTTTCATAACCCTACTCATCATAAAACATTTCTTTATATCTAATCAGAATCGACCCTCTTTTAGTTTAAAACCACTACCCCTTCTCCTATTGCAACAGGCCCTGCAAAAACTTTGTCCCCCCAAAAAAAGTTTGTCCCATATATATCTATATATTCAGCATAAACAGATACAAACAAAACGTTAGCTCCTAATCCATTGACCAAAACAGATTTTGTTTACCCTACTTAAGGGTCTAAGTTAATGGTGATCTATAAAGAGAGGGATAATAGAAGAAATTATTCTTCTGTTGAAGAAGAGGGTTACTACTGGAAAAGAGAAAACTTGCACCAATGCTTATTTCATATTCAGATTTGAAAACTCAGCAGATAATCATTCATTATGATTAACCTTGGCTAGGGAGCAGTTTTCCCACAACAGGAATAATACAGACATGCAAGACATTAAAAAGGGGGATAGGGGAGAACAGTGGGCAACAATAAAAACAAATACCAAGTGAAGAAATACAACCAGGGAAAAACCTTTAAGGATGAACGCACATCCAAATCCATTCAGCATGGAGAGCTTTGAAATATCTGGCAGTGTCGGCAGCAGGCAGTCTGAGAGGTAATATTTGTGCGTACTGGCTGTGTACCAGCATCACAGGGTATTTTAAAAGGTAGATTCTCACAATGATTTTTACCCTCAGGTCTTCCTATGTCTGGCTCAGATGGTGGTCAGTGGGAAAGATAGATGGAGTTTTGGACACTCAAGACAGGCCAGTCAAAAAATTTGCTGTTAATCTGAAACTCTGCTGTGCCTGTGCAAACAGGAGATCTAAATAAGTTCAGAGGGAGAAAACAAAAGGATTCACCAACTTACGGCCCCCAGGCACTGCTCCCTGCCAAACCCTGGGTTGCTGGCACCACTGCACTTTCTTTCAATAAAAATAATAATAATAAAAATCAGGAAGAAAAAAATAATGAAAGTAATTCAAAAACTGAAGTGAAATAAAGCAGTAAGGTTTTGCTATTGTTCTTCAGACATGGTTCAAAAAATGCTGCAAGGAGTCAGAATTAGAAAGGCCAAATTCTCAAAAGAAACAAATGAGTTGCAAGTCCAAATCATCAAAATAAAATGACTCAAGACAGAAAGGCATTAAGTGTACACAACAGTACAATGATATAGATAAAACAATGAAAAGCTGTTTACCTGATGTCTCGTTCTTCTCAACTATTTGACAAGGCAATTACTGTCACATTTAGCACTTTCCTATGTATTTCAGGAGACAAGGTCTAATTTTTCATCCATTTGAGGAAGCATCACACCAAAATGTCATGAGCAACTAATGAGCTTTTTGTAAAAGCTCGGCAGAAAATCCATTTATAGGGCCAGCTGTGTGTGCACACAGTCCTTCAATGAGGCTCCTAATTCGCTACCCTCCCCTCTTATAATCTGAGCACTTACAGTGAGAGCACAAGTACTCTTAGGACATAAATCAATACAAATCAAGAGCAAAATAACCTGTGGGGAAAAAAAATCATCATCTTTCTGCCTTTTTAACAAAGATGTACTGAAGAGATCTGTAATTATCACCTGAGAAAATGCACGCTGCCCACAAAAGCCAAGCACTGTGAAGAAGACAGCACAGCAACAGCTGCAGATGTGTTTCTCTCCCCATTTTAAGTATATATTTGCTATGAAAAATTTTATCCAAACATGGATCATGAGCTGATGATTGGCCATTTTCTTGACCTGGGAAAAGATGTTTATTTAGAACAGACTTAATGAATTATCATCCCTTCACACATTTTTATGCTTCTCTGTTTGAATACTGTTCTGTTGACAGCATTTTTAGTTCAACTTTGATGTTTTAAGAGAAAGATTCAGCAAACTATAAATGGTGCTGGCTGAGGGCCTAATTCAAATATACAACAGAGATTGACTACAATATTTCTTACGGCTTTCTGTTCCTGAGCCCAGAAGTTAGTAGTACTGTTTTTCAACTGCATGTTAATCATTATTTGCTCCCTTTTTTATTCTTACAGCTGAGTGGGGTCTTTCTTTCAAGTTGATTTTTCAGACCAACCAAGTCCATATTTTGGATTCAACACTCACTAAAACTCAACCAGAAAATAAAGACTGGAACCGAAGTCTGCCTCCTCCCAGCTACATACCTTAACCATTAAACCACAAACACAGACACTCCAGACAGAATTTTAAAGCTCACATACCAAGTTAAGCAGCAACATTACCCCTTCTCTAGGTGTAATTAAAAAGAAATCAGTCACACAAAACTGTATTTTGTAGGATATCTCCTACCATAGACCAACTCCATGAGCATTTGCAGAATCAAGCAGCCCACAAGCCAGAGGCAGAAGAGAACTTTCATTCCTGTGCCTGCAGAGAGTTCAGACATCATTTAATACCTGAGGTGTTTCACTTGCCAAGAAAATTATAATCCCTAACATATGCAGAGTGAATGCACTCGGGGAACTTCAGTCAAGCAAAGACGCCCCTGCATAAATTAGAAACCTCTAGGGTCTAAACGCTATCTAAACAAAACTCTTTGGGTCATAATTTAAGATTCAAGGACCTGAATTTATCCTAAATCAAATGTCAAGCATACAAATTCCAACTTGTACTTGGGTCTTGTTCCTACCATCTTTCCATACAATGAGCCTTGAGCTGCAAGGGAGGTTCCTAAACTCTGTGAGATCACTAATACAGTAACCACAGTCAGAAGTTGCAGTAGCAACACCCAGAGGGAGATGAAACTGGGACAACCCTGCAGCGGCAGGAAAAGAAAACCATTCACATGCAAAAGGTATGAACCTACAGCCACATCTGCAAGGATTCATGCCTCAAAATTGCTTCTCTTGCACTAACAAGCCTGCTGTGGAGACATTGATAGAAAACTTGTGAGCCATCTTATTCTGTATCTGTTGCAGTGCTTTGCAGGTTTTATGGCCACACAACAATACCCTTTTCTTTCTGTAATTGGCTCTGCTCAATACTTCACAACCATTTTTATTCTCTGTCTCTCTGGAGAGTTAAAAGGATTTAGACTTTAAACCAGGAGAGAAACTAAACCTCTAATTAGACCAGGTACGCCTAGAACTGCATTCCCCAGGAAACCTAAATAATTCTACCTTCATTTTACAAATTTATAAATCATTAGAATGCAAAACCTATAAATAGGAATTAGTCAGGAGCTTAAAACTGTACTGAAACACCAGGAATGACTGTATGCTTCCTACGCTGCAAACATCCCACGAAGCATTAAATTCCTGCTCCAAAACTCACTGGAATGAGTGAAAAGAGACCCACAGGGATTTGGATCAAACCTGAAACCCTGCAGGCATACAGTGTTTAACCAGATAGAGCTGCCCTGGCTTGACAGAAACAGCTCAGGAGCTGCAGGTTAGCTCACCCAATGAGTTATATGAGCTTCCCAAGGCTCATGTAGAGGCTTTGCATAAAGGATGAAAGTGCGAATAAAGCTGGACCTGTGGTGCTAAGTGCCTCTGAACAAGAAACAATCTGCCTGCAGCTCAGAGCAAATTAAAGTGCAAAAGAAGAAAGAATTTGCTTAAGGAGAATTTTGCTCCTTTCACATAGGAAAAGCAGAATTACCATACATGTCATCTGAATCCCCTTCTTGTGGCTCATCCCCTCACTCTGAGCTCTGCCTGCTGCATTGGAAGGTTTAACACTTCAACCAGTCTCCCTAGACTATTGGTGCACTATTGGTGCAGGGAAAAGCAAGTCTTCCTGAGTTAAACAAACATCAAACTCACTCTTTGCAAGGAAGAAAAGGTTATGCTGATAGTTCTCCTGAGCAGACAGATCTGTGGAAGAAAAGGTTATCCTGATAGCTCTTCTGAGCAAATGGATCTGTGGAGAAAGGTTACCCACACATGTATCAAAAAGCGCTCAAAGAGCAGGGCTGCTCAAATCTCAAAGGGTATTTCTTTGCTATTCATTGGATTGCTTGACTGTCCAAGAAAAAACCACGTGTGAAGATCAAGTAAATGGCATTTATGGTTCATCCATGCTAATCTTTGAGCATAAAACCTGCTCACATTGGTCAGTTAAGCACCCACTGATTTTCTCAATCATGGAACAAGTGCTGGCACATCACTAATTAAAAAAAAAAAAAAAATCAAAAACAAAAAGAAAACAAAACCAAAAAAAAACCCACCACAACACCTAAATTCCACTTCCAAAAGGAAATGAACATTTCTAACATTGGCTCTGAGCATATACTATTTTCCCTAGGACCCATCCTTCCTCAACTTACTCATAAATCTTCCCCATGGAAAATCAGGCATAGCACCTACCAGGCACTGCAAAATACCAAAGCAAAAATTACTAAAAAAAGGTGACCTCAAGAATCACATGACAGCTAAGGACAAAACAAGTATGACTTATAATAATCAAGGAAATACAGCTGATTAAAATGAGACTTGGATCCTAGTCTTTTGGACAGATTTTGACATGTACAAGAAAGGAAATACTGTTAAAAAACAGTTTTCAGAGTCTTCTGTATTTTACTAATAATTCAAACAAACAGGAAAACAAATCTGTAATTGAAGACAGATTCCACATTTCAAGTCTGCAGAATCCCTTAGCTCTTCTTCTTGCAGTAACTTTAGCTAATGATGCCACTTTTGCTCAATTTACCTAGTTTTTATTAAATGATGCTCAGCACAGAGTCCAAGGCTGTAGCCATGACACAATTCTAAAATTTCTTTCTTAGAAAAGAGTAATGACTGGAAATTGATGACAGGTTGTTTATCTGGTTCAATTTTAAAAACAACTCAAAGCAGATATTTTCATTACTATCCATCATTTTCTGTATTAGTCACTGAGATTACTGCAGATGAAGTATAGCCTCCAGCCCACCTTTCTAGCTTATTACTCACAGGAGAGATCCCATTTATCTGAAAATAATGAATTTTTAAACTTTTCATAAGATAAGAGTAGGAGACTGGTCTAGTTGTATGTAATGATTTTTCACTCTCCAAATTACAAGATAAGATTCTGTAATTCAATTCTATCAAGCAGATGGTGAGGAAGTGTTCTATAACACCACAAAAGTCTTTGTATGGTCCTGATGTTCATGTCTAAAAGATTCCACACAGAGGGGTTCTCAAGATACTTTAAAAAAATATATAGATATAGATGTATGTATGTATGTATGAAGATTTTGCTTTCTAGCAAGAATATGGTTAGAATATTCCACTGCAATTACAGATACACACATTTGGAAAGCTGAGATAAGCCTTGGGCTGCCCGGCTCCCTGAACAGGAGGACCAAGAGTATGGGAATAGAGACTTTCCATTTGTGAACACTGAAATTGTAAGGGACCAGCTGTATCACCTGAATGTTCACAAGTCCTTGGGGCCTGATGGAATTAATCCCAGAATACCTGAGGAGCTAGCGAAGTTATGGCAGGACCTCTCTTGATCAGGTTTCAAAGGTCTTGGGAGTCTGGGGAGGTCCCTGCTGACTGAAGCTGGCCAGTGTTATTCCGAGCTACAAAAAAAGGTGTAAGGAAAGATCCAGGGAACTACAGACCTGTTCATCTCAGTACCTGAAAACATTATGGAGAAGATTATACTGGGTACTATTAAAGGCATTTGAAGAATAATGTAATCATCAGGCACAGTTAACATGGGCTCACAAAGGGAAGTCTCATTTAACTCATCTGACACCCTCCTATGATAAGGTCACCTGCCCAGTGGATGAAGGGAAGATGGTGGATGCAATTTTTCTGGATTCTAGGGAGGCTTTTGATACTGCCCCTCACAGCATGTTTCTGGAGAAGCTGCCCAGCTGTGGGATGAGCGGGTTCAGGGTGCACTGGGTGAAGAACTGGCTGAAGGGCAGAGCTCAGAGGGCTGAACTGATTGGGGCCACGCCTGGCTGGCCACTGGTCACCTGGGGCTGCTGGTTGGCATCAGCTCAGTCTGAGTCAGCGGGGTGTGCCCTGGCAGCCAGGAGGGCAAACTGCATCCTGGGGTGCCTCAAAAAGGGCATCATCAGCCAGTCGAGAAAGGTGATTGTCCCACTGAATTCAGCGTTGGTGCAGCCTCACCTTGAACACTTTGGCAGTTCTGGGCCCCACAAGTTAAGAAGGATGTGAAGGTCCTTGAATGCATCCAGAGGACAGCAACAAAGCCAGTGACAGGACCAGAAGGAATGTCCCATGAGGAGCAGCTGAGGGCTTTGGGCTTGCCTAGGTTGGAGCAAAGCAGTCTGAGGGGTGATCTTGCTGCTCTCCACAGCTTCCTGAGGAAGGGAAGGGGAGAGGGAGGTGCTGAGCTCTTCTCAGTATCCAGTGATAGGAAACATGGGAATGGTTCAAAGCTGTGCCAGGGGAGATTTACACTGGACATCAGCAAGCATTTCTTTACCAAGAGGGTGGTCAAACCCTGGAACAGGCTTCCTAGAGAGGTGGTTGATGCCACAAGCCTGTCAGTGTTTACAAGGCACTTGGAAAATGCCCATAATAATGTGCTTTAACTTGGCCAGCCCTGAATTGCTCAGGCAGTTGGACTAGATGGTCACTGTAGGTACCTTGCAACTGAAATAGCCTGTTCTAAGATGGCTGCAACACAGGTATATAATTTTTATTTACAAAATACATTGATTAGGATCTCTATGCAAGTCTGAGGTTGTCTGAGGTTATGTGGTGTTAGGCTGTGGAACTGGCCCTCTATCTGCTGGACTGCACCCCAGTGGCCTTTTGAAGTTCCAGGGCTGGAAATTATCGCCAAAAACCTGGTGTGATCTCAACTGGAAGTGTTTCCAATACTAGTGTTACTAAAGGTTTCTAAATAAAATCATGTGGCCATAAAAAAAAATGATAAGGGAAAAGGAGAGAAGGCATGTACTGCTTTTTCTGTTGAAGGCATCTTACAATGTTATTATTGAAGCTCAGACCCTTTTGAAGGTTTCCACAAACGCTGAAGATAGTGACCGCATTCCATAACAGGCAACCTCAAAGTCACAATAAAACTGTGCTGACACTAAGAGAACTCCTTCAAGAACTGACTGGGCATAAGTTACAACTGCTCATGCAGTACATGCCCTGTTCTTGCATATCACACAAAGCCTTTGAGGAGAGCTGCAAACACAGCACAGCAGGGAATGACTCCACACAGAGAAATGCCCAGAGGCTGCCCGGGTGTGCAACTCTTCAGCACTACCCAAGAATATTTTGTGTTAGTATGAAACACACTGCCTACTTCCTCTGCTGTGGACCCATAAGCCATGATCCACTCTTGTTTGGAGAAGTCACATGGCACGGATGTAAGCACAACTGAGAAGGGCAGTCACTCGTTTTAAGACCTCTGACAGCATGCAATAAAGTGGCTTTTCCACAGAAGGCTGGCAGAAAGTAAATATGTCTTCAATATATGTTCAAGAAAACATACAGGGAAAAGTGCTGCCAACTACTCGGATCAGGAACACAGCTTATCAAAGTCACGAGGCCAACAACTTTACAAAGGCCCACTGTGGGTTCTGTAGCTCCTCCTCTCAAGAGTGCCTTTGGAAAACCTAAGAAACTCCTTTTACAGGTCATTTTGAACTGCCTAGAAATACTGGACTTTAATATGAATCCCTAAACCATGAATATTATTTAAGAAGAAAAACAGTCCAAATTCAACCTCCTACACCTTTTCACTGTACCACAAATGGAGGTGCTACTCATTTTCTTTGAGTCAGACATCTCTGAGGGCTCAGTCATGTAATGCACTGATGTAGAAGATACACCACCTACTTCATCTTGCTCAGCATTGTACATACAGGGAAACAACTCTGAATTTGACAGCCCTTCAGTGTCTTCAAATTACAGTCCACAGTGGAGATGAACAGAGAGGAGGAAGGCAAGGGTTGACCCTGCAATCAAAATGAAGTTTGCAGCCTGGCATTAGCACTCATTCATATATTATTCATCATAACTCACTGAATCCATATAAATATATATTCACACATTTCCCATTTTTAAATGCATAATCAAAACACTTTCTAGTGCTCAATACTTCACCTCATGCCAGAAGGCAGGAGTACTTCACAAAGCAGTTTGTGGTATTTGGGAGGTTTTTTTGTGCAGATCAATAAACACTGGAGTTCAGTTACACTTAATTTCAAAAGGTCAGCAAGCCTTTTACATTTTTCCAGAAAATGAACTGTTCTTAGGATCTTCATCTTGTTCAAAAAAAAGTGTACCTCACTCCATGCCTGTGACATAACAAGGTTTTAGTAATCCTTGACATTTGGCAGTACACATGAAAGCTACGTCAAAACTACATTTCAAGCGCAAGAAACAGCTGACCCTTTAAGCCACAGGAACAGCAAATACTTTTACAAATTTACAAAGCAATTGCATCAGCAATTTGAAGGGAAGAACCACCCATACTTGACTCAAAGAAGAATAATTAGAATTATATCAACCATAGAAAGAAATATAACTATATCAGAATTTTTTCAGTACCATACACCTGATCTTTAGCTCAATAAACTTACCCCTAAATAAAGTTAGGGGTAAGACTGAAACTTTTATCAGGATGAAGCTCTTACATGGGTATTGTAAATTCCCCAAAACCTAGATGTCAGGTGTAACCATGTAGGGGCAATTTCTGTATTTCTGAAGGACAGCAAAAAATATCTTCTGAAGATAAACAACAGAAATAGAAGTTTCTGTCACCATAAACATTAAGTCTCAAAAAGTACTCAATTACAAGGAACAGAAAAAAAAAATTAAGTACTTTTAAAAAGCTATGCAAGGTCTTTAGTAAAAAGATCAGTGTAAGTCAAATTTATTTGATGAGTAGCTAATGCAGGGATGACTGAATGTAGGGCATATGTTTTTGCTTTCCACTGTGGTTATGCATGTAAGTATGAAAAACCACACAGAAGGTCAGGCATTTTGTCCAGCAGACTGGAGGAAAATGTTTTAGAATAATCCGGTTGAAGAAGGATGAGAGAATGAACTCTTTTCTTCTTTTTAGTTACATTTTAGTTTCACCTAAAGGTCTGAGAAGAAGCTGTGCCAAGCACTCTGCTGTTGTGGATGTGCCTCAGCCTGCGGAACTGGGTTCTTTTCTGCTCCATTCACCTTCATGAACATTCTGCGACGCTCCATATGAAAGATGCTTGCACTAAAATACGTGTTATTTTACTAAATGTCTCCGTGTTTACCAGGTAAGATAAATTCTCAGCCTAGCAACACCCTGCACTGGCAGAGCAGCTCTCGACGAACTGGTGCCTGAATCTGTATCCTAACTACAAACACGCCTTCTTAAAGTGAGCGTGGTTAAAACTCTGCATCCGCATTTCTCAGCTGGTCACACTATCGAAAACAGGACAGAGCAATCCCACGTGTAAGGGTATATACTCACTTTTTAAGGCACTGAGCATTTGGACTTTTCCTAATTAGGGATCTGGGGGATTATATTTCAGGTAACATGTAGTGACCACTTCCATCCTGAACCTGCCAGAACAGCTGCAGCCCACAAGGACAAAGGAGCCCAGAGCAAAGGTGAGAAGGAGAAAAACCAGTTTCAGGCTTTCAAGGGGCACTCTGTGCAACAATCTCTGGAAGGACTTTGGGGCTCACCCACCTTAGAACAGTCATTTACCTGGAGGCAACATTTTATCACCATTTGAGATCAAGGAGGTTGGATGAAGGGTGAGGGAGACCATGATTAATGGAACTAACCCAAACAGCCTCATAATAGAAACATTCTTATGGTGCAGGGAGAACACCCATCAGGCCTACGGAGGACCTGCAGCTGAGCCTGTTCTCAAATGTTTTTCTGAACAGGGATTGATTTAAACAAGTGTTTTCCTTAAAAGAGGAGCTTAAGCAGTAGAAAAATCAATAGAAGCATTTATCAGGAAAAGACAAAAAATCAGTTACTTTGGATTCAAAATGAATACCATGGAGGAAACTAGGTTCATAGTGCATCCTTCTGTTCAAGCAGAATTAGAATTTGTAGTGGAAAGTTGTGTAATATAATTGGCTAATTCTTAGCACAAGTCTTTCAACATCAATGAAAATCTCCCTACAAGTAAAATGTTATCAAATTTTATTATCAGTTACACAAAAAAAAAAGGCCAGTAAACTCTGTGCTGGAGATAACTGTTATTTAGCTGGTCAATAAATAGTAACTACAGCACTTTCAGCTTTGTTTGGGAATTAATACAACTGATAGCGAGATGTTTACAAGACTGCAAAAATTGTTTTTTAACATATATTTGTGTAAAAATAATAGTACCTACATTAGTACATGCACATGTCTTGAACTCACATGCAGCCTTGGAATAACATGCAACTTACGGTAAAAGGAAGTCATCTGTAGCGTGAACAGACTGGTGAAAAAATGCTGATAACCCCGACTATTTTTAGTACATTTTTAACTTGCTGCTACCTCTCATTTTTTCCCCTCTTGCCCGCTGTCTCCTTTTCCTCTTCTGCATCTTGCTAATCCCTTCAGTTATCCCTCCTGAAGTAACTGGCCTGAGGTGATTAACAAATCTTTGACACCTGCAGGTTGCAGCACTGAGCTCACCTCTTCAGCAGGCCTTCCCTAGAGGATCAGAGGTGAGCAGGGTTTGTGCTGTGGAATAGATTCCCTGGAAAAAAACAGTGGGGAAAAAATGACACTTCAGAAGCTGAGAAATGACTGATGTTCCCAGATTTTCACGTAATGCTAGCAAATCGTGGAGTTCTTTTATCTCTTTTGTCCAGAAGAGTTGCAGAGACAGCACATGTTAGAAATGACACTGCAAACTAGAGAATAACCCACCCATTCTCCATCTGGGCACCAGTGGCAAAGTGCCATCAAAAGCAAACAAACCACTTCTTGTCCACAACACGGGAAGGACATTGACCTGTTGGATGAGTCCAGAGGAGAGCCACCAGGTTGATCAGAGGACAGAGCACTTTCCCTATGAGAGAAGGCTGAGAGAACTAGGACTGTTCAGCCTGGAGCAGAGAAGGCTTCAGGGCATCCTAACTGCAGCTTTCCAGTCTCTGAAGGGAACTTACAGGAAAGATGGGGCAAGACTTTACAAGAGCATGAACTGACAGGACAAGGGGGAATGGGTTCAAACTGAAAGAGACTATGTTTAGATTAGATACCTGGGGAAAACTTCTTTACTGTGAGGGTGGCGAGGCACTGAACAGGTTGCCCAGTGAAGTGGTGGATGCACCATCCCTGGCAGTGTTCAAGACCAGGTGGGATGGGACTATGAGCAACCTGGTCTAGCTGAAAGTGCCCCCTGCCCATGGCAGGGGGGTTGGAACTAGATGATCTTCAAGGTCCATTCCAACCCAAACCATTCTACGATTCCATGGTTCTGTGGTTCTATGCTTTTTCTGTATTTTCTGTGCCACTTTAGGTGTGTCCACACTGGCACAGAGCAGGTGGGACAAGGCAATCACAAAAGCCATGCTGTGCTTTCTTGCACATGCCAGAATGGATATTGTCAGACAAGGATTAGGATACAACATAGGCAAGCCACACCAGAGGCTAAAACAGAACAGTTGGACAAAGAGGTACAAGCAGAACTGTGGGTTGCACAGAATTTTTTAGCAATCCTCAGATACCTTTTACCATCATTCATCTGTCAGAAATTGCTTTTTTTCAAATTGCTCCAGCCCCTTTTCTTTACATTTATCTCCCAGCAGTCCTGCTCCTTGTACTGAGATACACAGAAATGGTGGAGACAAGGTACTGCTCCCACATCCAGCAAAGTATAAGACATATGGGCAAAAGAGTCTGCCCAGATGAATGTTACTCTGCGAGCAGAAATTTCCACTTGACCTGAGAATCATACTGTTTTCATGCCTATATGTCCATATACTTTCATTCTCACATGCCAGAATCAGCAGATGGATATTTCCTAGTCTCCCTGAGGACCTCTGACCTCACATGCAGAGTGCAAGAGACCAGTAATTTCCTTCCCTCCTCCTCAAGTTCAGTCCCTCAGCTCCTATCTCCCAATAGCATGTATGTTGGCCCAGTCAGTCACAGTCTCTCTGTCTTGCCTGATTAATTTTGATTGTGCAATAGCTTCAACCAGAGAGTAGCCTCTTTATATCACAGGAGTCCACAACTTGGCACTTTTGTTGTCTTGGGAGACACAGATTTGATCCCTCCATCTGCAGAAGGAATTAAAGTTAGGAGTGAGATCTCACTATAAGGTCATTCCGTAAGCACAAGAAGGGGACACTGGCATCATCACTTTGGTTAAACAAAGGGAGAGGACCGGTCCCTGCTGCTTTTTTGTTTTGTGGGGTGGGGAAGAGCAAAAAAGGGGACGCATCGCTGTCTGACCTCAGGGCATTGAGATACTGAAATCCTCTGGGGATCTACCTGAAGGAACCTGAGATTGTATTTTAAGGAAAGCAGTGTAAAGAACAAATCAAAAAGTCCAGTATGTTCCTCATATGCTGTAACCGCTAGCAGTACCTAGATGTTGATGGCTTCATTCTCAGGACTATCGCCTTGAGAGTAGAAGTGACGAAATTACATACAACTAGAGAGACTTCACTGTCCCTCTGGATTTTCCCCATAATTCAACATCTCTCTCCTGTAATGCTGCAAAAATATAATGGGCTTTTTCTTTTTCATCTGCACAGAGAAATGGGTTGGCACAATACAAATAGTAATCTGACATTTGCAGGGCAGGATCATGCCATGTTTTGCTGAAGGGCATTTTGATAGGTCTTTTCATATACTGCTCTTGACTGAACCTGGTAATCAAACAGACGGAACAAAACGAGTACTTACTGACTAAATCAGTGCCGGCCCCTCAGCAACCCAACCGCGTTCACATGGCACAAAAAAACAGCACAACGTTAATTCCCTCCTGTTCCCCTCAATAGAAAGAGAGTTGGAGCATTTTCCAGGATACAGGGGAGAGCACTTAAGAGGTCATCCCCAACAGACTGATGCCAGTGCCACAGCAGCAGCTGATTATAAGGAGAGTATTTATCCGAGAACAGAATGTGGCTGTGCTCTTTTCTTCTATTTAATTTCATGTAACACTTACGGTCCACAGAAAGAAAGGATAAGGGGTTTTTTGATATAACAATCCCCAACATCCAGCTATGCTCTCCAAAGGTAAATACAGGTCCAAACTTCCTCCCCAACTTCAAACTAGCTCCTGAATGGAGCATTAATTGTATGACACTCTTATGCAAAAATTAGAAAAAGATGGCCCCAAAGACATCAAGCACATATCCCCATAAGATGGGTCACTCATATTTAAGGGGCCAAAAACACAATCAATTTTACTGAATATATGGCCAATTATTCACAGCATCAGAATTAACATAGTTAACATTATAATGGATTTCTTCAAAAGGGAACTAGTACAATAATTACAGAAAGCATTCTAAATGGGAAACAAAGCCAACTACAAATTTCAGAGGTTATTTTATGCAAATACTGTAGCTGTAGTGTTCTGAGAATTCCATTGTAAACTGAATTGTCCACTTCTGATACTATGAATAATTGCATACCCATTTATTTCTAATAACCTGTTATTTATGTGCAATTTCTTTTGTCCTTCTAAATGCTATGAACCCATTTAGAGAAACCACCTACATGACAACTTACCAATTATCCTTATAAAATGTTGCATTGCTTTGGATTAGCTATACACAATTAAATGCCAACTAACTATTGTGTTCATGTAAGTTAGCAAAAGTCTGTGAACCCTGGCAATATAACATTCCATTTAATTCTAAACTATTTCTAAAAGAAGCTGATTTATATACAACCACCCCAGAACACAATCGAATTGCACTCAGTGTTGCCATTAAAAAGATTAGTGAGTGCAGGTATCAATATTTAATGTGCAAAGAACAAGCGCCATTTTCCAAACCATGCCCAAACAAACTCATTCACTGCTTCACTCTTCCAGTGTACCAATATTGCAGCCACTCCCATGTTCACCTAAGAGCAGCTCCACAGTGCCGTGCATTTACCCACCCTGTTCACCTCGGGATACACTGACATTTCACAAATTGGCTTAGAGTTGGTAAATTGAATTACTCACACCGACTGCATCCATGCTGTGGGACTCTGCTTTCCTCTGGGTCACACTGCTGAGCATCAGTGCTGCTCAGAGGAGCTGGCCCTTGCTGATGCAAGTCCTCAGAACTGCAGTAATCATGACTCCCAGAACGGAGCTGACTCCTGCCTGGCTAGCTTGTTCATGTCTATGTGCAAACCACCCAGCAAACATTCAATGTGTTTTCTTTTCAAGCTCCTTTGTCTCTTTAAGCTCACCATAAAACTGCTGTAGCACCTCAGTAGCTCCCGTGCCCAAGACACTAAGCCTCGTGCTGCCTCAGAGGACAGCAGGGCAGCTGTGGGACGCAGTGGGACCTGCCAGGGGGGTGATGCTGCCACGGGTGGGTTACAGAGGCAACAAGCAGGATTCAGTCCTGCAAGCCTCCACATCTTCTGCAAGACTGCAGCACAGCTGTACCTGAGCTATGGATCGTTTCTTCCTCCGATCCTCAATGACTTTGATTGAATGCTGGACTTTGAGCAGTTTTCCTTCTGAAGCAAACTCAGGCTGCTTCTGTTATTGTTATCCTGGAGGGTCTGCCATGCCAGCAAACAGCTTTGTATTTACAGCAGTTAATAATGATACTTATTCTACTCCTTACATAGTTATCTTTCTATCTTAATGCATTTTTCTTCTCTCTTGGTGCCCTTGGGCTTCCAGCAAACAATTCATTTGTGGACAAAGCACTTGCATGGCCCTCAAATCATAAACCATTCAAAACATGGACAGTGAAAAATGCAACACAAGACAGACCTGGAGGGCCTGTCCTCCACTGTCCAGAAACTGTGAAATTACCCATGTATAAAATACACTGTCTCTTGTGCTTCAGATTGCTGAGTTAAAATGGCAATAGTCAGGGCACATGGGCTGGAGAGGCATAAAATGGCCTGAAAGAGCAATTACGTGCCACAGAGACACTTGGATTTGATGAGAAGAGAAGATTGTTTACGGCCCTGTTTACTCCTGACCATGAATATTGTGCTTCTTTGTGTACAACAAGGACCTGAGCAAACCCCAGCGCTCCGACACATTTGTTGCTCTGCTGAGACTCTGCAGGGCACAGACACTTCCCACTGGCACCATTGTGCAGGTGGCTTTCCTGAGGCTTTCTGCTCCAAATCATGATCTCCAGCCGCATGGAGAACACACTCATCAAACACATACAGCCCTCAGAGCTGATCTCCCTTCTGTACCCTCTTGTTTTATGTGGTCCCATTCCCCCATATGCCCCCACACCATGTTTTTTCTCTCTCTGGTAAGAACACAGTCAGGCTTTACTGCTAGGAAAATCATTAGGAGTTTGGGATTCAGATAGAACGGGGAACCTACTGTGCTTTTCACCACCATGCAACCATTGCTCACCCCAGGCAGGCTGGCATCCTCGGTCACCAGAGGGAACAGACTTCCAGGTGTGTTTGCCCCAGCTCCAAGAGCTAAGCCACATTTTTCAGACATGGGAGAACAAGTCCTCTCACCTTTAAAAGCCAGCCATGTAGCACTGAACAGGCCAAGAGAGAAAGCTCCTGCAGCAGGAGAGCCCCAAGGCAGTGGGCTGTGGCAGCCATGGAGTTTTCCCGCTGCTCCCAAGGTGAGGGGAGAGGGGGTTTCCCAGTGCAGCCTCCTCTCAGCACGGCGAGGGCCCTGGGTTCACACCTGACGTGCCACTGCCACTGATTTTGGAGGGATGGAGGTGCACAGAAGCCCAGCCTCCACCAAGTCTCACTACATCTGCAGAAGCTGCCCTAACAGCTCTCTGTGAGAAATAAATGAGAAAGAAGATTGTGAGTGTTCTATTTTTGGTCGTTTGTTGGGGGTTTTTTTCAAACATTTATTGGGATATATATCTAATGCCTAAGATTAGTATTTCGGGTTTTCCTCTGAATATAAATACATTGCCTATGGATGTATCAGAAGTACACAATAATGCAACCATGAGTTATTTACCTGCTGGGGAAATGCTCATGAGTATTCTAGCAATGAAAATGGCTTCACTGGCTTGTAAAATATAAAACAGCAGGGAACTCACTGGAGACCCCACAAGCATATGTCAGTAAACTTGAATTATTCACAAATACACAAGCCTCGCAAGGCACCAGCTTCCCAGCCCCCTTTCATTTCCTGAGTGCTCCTGACTGCATCACATTTTGAGCAAAGTCAAAGACTAATTTTCTGTCTTCCTCAAGCCTATAAAGTTTTTGCAGAAGCCAAATAATCATATGAAAAACATTTTGTTCAGATAAAAAACTGAATATTTTATTGGCTAATACTTCATAGTATCCAATTGACATGCATTGCAAAGTGCAATAGCAATACAGGACAATTGTATCTACGACCACAAACACCTGAACATAAATGACATATTACCAGAGTGCTCTGGCAATGCACCCAGACACAGCACTGATACAGTGTGCTCTTACTGAGAGTGCTGCTGTTCTTTGTTTCTCTCCTCTACGTCAATCCTGACAATATTAACATCTGTAACAATCACTGACCACTCTCATTTTGACACTTCCCGTGTACACTGCCAAGCTCTGCAGTGTGTTACAAGTAAAACAGAAGGTGCTAATCCCCATCAAAGGTGCTTCAGCCAAAATTCAGATCAATGTTTGGACTTTAACAAAAAAAAAATCCCACATTAGAATACAAGTCCAGGCATCTGTTTTCATAAAAAGATTGCGACTGTTGTATTTCATGTCCCTTTTCATTATAAATCCATTTGGCATCCTTTATAACAGCCAGCCTACCCTCAGAAAAAATTATTTGATGTTCCTGTGGATGTCATATGTGCCTTGTGCTTTTACAGCACTTCTATTGTAATTCAACATTAATTATCTTTCCAATTAATGTACTGCATAATGCTGCAATATAAAATGCTCACATTTTGCAAATGAGAAAATTGAACTCAGTTCTGTCTGCTTTGATCCCATTTTACTTTTATTATAATTCAGTACCAGAATTCTTTTCCTTCTTGGTTGGGGTATTGACACCCTGAACACACACAAGGGAGCTGTCTCCTGCATAGAAAAGATACATTTATTCTTTTCTTTTCAAAGAGAAGACCTCCAATTTCTTTTTCAACACCATTTAGATATACTTTCCTGCTTTATGATTGTTACTGAATAGCTCATAAGGAAAATTGAGGTGACAAAAGTACTAATAGAACAGCATTTACCAGTTACCATAAATTGAAACATCGTAAATACCCACAGCTGCTGGAAAATGGTGAGTGTGAAGCAGATTACAACTATAGAAAAAAGGTGATATCAAAACTGTCGTCAGAGAATGGAAAACACCCTCTTATTTAGAAGCTAAGTGATCCAACATATTCCTTAAATGTTGTCTGTCAAAAATACCATTCAAAGTTTTACTGCTGACTACCATAATAAAAACCATAAAAGTTAAAATATATAGAGGGTGTAACATATAGAAATGGAAAATACATATACAAAATTGCTTCCAGTAGTTATGATAGAAAGAATATATTGTGAGTTTCCACAATAAGGAACTTAATTTTTCTGTTTGTTTGGTTTAGCTGCTGTCAATAGCTGCAATCTTTGTGGACTACTGGATTTGACCCCCAATGCCACCATCTCAAAGCACCTCCCAGTTCTTTTTCATCCTGAATGTGCTAAAGTGCTTATGGAAGGTGCAAATTCTCCCTTTCTCCAGAGACATTAGGTCTAGCTTTCTTCCCTCTTACCCCACCACATCATTTTTAACAGAACTGAACCTGTAACACACAGAAAGCTGCAAAAAAAAAAATCAGACCCTCACACTCACTCGTCTTTTATTCATTCTTTAATGCCCACCATTAGCTGGCGATTACTGAGTATGTGAATATGCCCTGAGAATGTGCAGATCAGACTGAAGGAATTTTAGAATGTCACCTATAAAACATTCCCTCAGATAGCTAAACAGCCTAATTTTAAATAACATTGCTGGTCAAAAGGTCTATTTTTAATAGTATGTTTAAGAGCAGCCTATTTAGCATTTTGAGACAGGATTTCCTCTTGAACTGTTTTGGAATACTTCACTGTGATCTTGAACTCTAAGTGCACAGGCTACCTATTACTGATCTATCGGTTATTCAGACAACCTATTTTAACGAGAAGTAGTGCTCCTGCTTCAACATCATCCTTGACCAAAGCCTTTTGAACTTACTTTTACTAATTGCTTAGCAATAATCTTGACCTACTGCTGCAGCAGGTACAGCTGAGGCAAATAGCCATGGAATGCTGCTACTTTTTCCAGTGCCTCTGTAAAGTTATGGGGAACCTCAGATTTATTTAAGATAGCTTTAGTGACCTGAAACTTTCATTTGTTTGGTATTAACCCACTTTGTTCTGATATGGATTGATTTTGTGATTTACATTTATTTTATTTATTTATTTAATTACTCTTCCATCCTCACTGGTACCTCACTTTTGGTTTACTTATTTTAAATGACCATTATTACAGCTGTTAATTTTGAAAGAATTCCACCATGTGAATGTGAGTCTTCAGGAGACTGGGATCTCAGCTAGACAACCTAAAGGACCAACAGCTGGAGGGTTTTGCACCATCAATGAGCTGTACACAGGTGTCATTGCTGCAATAAACATGGCTAGAACAGGAGAAGAAAAGTAAAGAGTAATATGTTAGGAAAGACAGAAAAACAAGATTTTGTGGAGACCTGAATACAAAATGGCAAGATGTTCCTAACTATGCACTGAAGTTAAGCTGTCTTAATGATTCCCCTGTCAGTGGCAGACTTTTAGAATGGGATTCTCATCAGCATTGAATGGCTGGGAGTTTGCTGTGTTTACCATCAGCTAACAAAGTGCGCAGCAGATGCTCTCACAGAGTCCATTTGTGTCAACACCTCAAGTATCCAACACTTGAGTTTTCAGTCTGGCCAAGACACATCTACCACAAGCAATTATTTATCGGACAGAAGCTGACAAACTATGAGAAAGAAGACTGTAACCTTCTCTACTGGCTAAATTAGCAACTGTGTGCCCATTATCCACATATTCCTTCTCCGAGTACTCTTCCCCTTGGATTCCTTTTCTTCAGAGATAAAGAAATGTCTCTGGTGCGAAAGACAACCAGCTGCCAAAGACTGGTGTTCACCCAGCCTCTCAAGGGAAAACTGCAGCCTAAAGAGACACCCTTTTATGAGGCCATTCAGCGTTACACTGTCTTGTACACTTTGGTCCTCTGGCCCCACCAAAGCACAGTCATTCTGTTCTGGACAGCAACATCTCAAAGCTCTCAGACAGACATCCAGGAAAAGCCCACATCCTGGCTCTGAGATCATATGTACTACTGTTAAGCATAAAGTAACCCAAGCAAAACCAGGTAAACCCAGACAACCCAGGCAAAGGCTCTATTTCCAGCCATCTCACACTATCAAAGGAAAGAAAAACAACATTGCTGAAATGGAGTGAAAATTTTCACCACTGAGTTCCTTTACTTTTTTCTTACATTGATCAGCACACAGAAATGAGCAAAATGCAACTACAAGACTTTTTAAAACTTCATTTTACACTATAAGTTTAGAAATTAAAATTATATATGAATCCCATTAACTTAGAAATTAACACTCAAAATGACACTTCATGATTGCTATAAAAAACCTCTCAGAAAATCACTTCCAACCTGCTGAATATATTTCCAATGATTTCATCAGGTTTAATTACTGCATATATATTCCACACAGGATTCTACCAGGAAACAAGAAATGAAAGCTAAATATCAGTGTTAAAAACATGGAAGGCCAAAGCTCTACAGGTCATTTAAGAGAGCCCAGTGGCCTCAATAAATCTAACTGCACAAGCAAGGATTGCTTGTGTAAGTTAAGCTAGCAGAAACAGGTTTGCAAATTGCATGGATATTCAAATTTTTTTAATTTGCATGTTGTCATGGTTTCTGTTTTATTTCATAGAAGTGAATGAAAAACAGCCTGAACATTAGTGGGTTTTTTCTGTAAAGGATGTTCAGGCCTTGCAATACATGTCATATTTGAACTTCACTCCCAGCTTAGTTACTTCTAAGCACAGCTTGAATTTGGCAGCCAATTTCTGGTTCTGAGCTTCAGCAAAAACATTCTTCCAGTCTCCAAAAACACTGTGAATATAAAGAAGAGGAAATTATTACCCTTGACTCTAAGGACCAAGGAGTATAATTTAAAACAAAATACTAACTTTTCCCTCATTACGTTTCAGGATAACCAATTTTTTCTTTTTTTCTTTCCCTTTAAGAAAAAATATCTGACCCAAGAATACACACTTACATTTGCCTCATGTTTGGAGTCCTCAATAGATTGTGAACATAAAGCAACCACAGGAAGTTACTGGTCTGCCTTCGCAGCTCTGGCATCTGCCTTGTACAGCTGCAGAAGACTGGAAAAGGTGACCAGCAGTTGTGAAACCAACCCAGAAAGCTCAGAAGTGTGGCTTTTAACTGCAACAGCTTTGTGTGCTGCAACTAGACACAGGTCTAAGCTGCAGTCTACCTTTAATCTAGATTTTGGAGAGCCCACAGGTGGAGGTTGTCTGATGTTCTAGCCTGATCGATGGCTAAAAGACACAGATCAGCCCATGGAGCATGTGGATTCCATGAGTTGGCTGTGGTACGTAGGCAATCTCGAGGGTTATTTAGAAAACCCATGAAGAAAGATCTGTGGAGGCACTCAGTCTGCAGGCAATCCCCAGTAGTCACAGAAGCCAAAATAAAACTCCTCTTTGTTTTAGTTGGTGCTTAGTGCATAGCACAACAGAGGTGGGCTGTAGGGCCCTTCTGCTGATCATATTATCCAGGACTTTACTGAATGGTAATCACCTATTGATCCAAATTCCCATCTGCCAAAGACAAAGAGCTACCATTCACCACTCTGGCAAAACACAAACAAATTTACCTTTATGGAAAAGAATCGAGCCAACAGCACCATGAGTCTCCTTAGCTTTAACACTGGCTGGAAAGTGTCCCTTTCTGCAATGGCCTGGATCTGCTCAGCTCTTGGGGAGAATCCAAAGAATTCAGCTACCTGCTTTACACTGGCAGTCAGGTTCTGAAAGCAGTACAGTGAAAGCGAGAAGTGCAATACACTTCCTCTAAAAAAAGGGAGTTACCCACGTGGGATGTGCACTGCCACCATCTACTAATTTCATTCACTGTTTTCTGTGCTGCATTTCTGTTTTCTGGAGCTCTGCTTTTGTATAGCCAGACTCAACTTGTCACTAAAATCAACTTGATTGTGCTCTTTCAGAAACCTGTGCCATTTCTTCTTAATTTCAGCAGATTTCAAAGAATGGGCTCAGATGTGTTCTGGCTGTCAGTAAACACCATCTGCTTTACCCCTTTCAGGTCTTCATATATTATGACCATAGTATTCTTATCCTCAGTGTTTCTTCCAGGTGACTGCAGGATCAAAACAGGATCCCCAGCCAACTGTAAAGAAGAGAAAAAAGCATTGGTGTGACCTTTCTTTCTACCTGGGTACTTTTTTTTTTTTGCACAACTCAAGAATTGCCTTCTGTTGCCTGCTGGTTACATCAATGCAGACAAAAAGAACAGCCTGTCCTGGTACTGTCTGTACAAGAGAATGACAGAGCCTTCCTCCAAACTTTTGTAGGTAAACAGTTCCCACACATAAACATGAATCTCACTATGTGCTTCCTTTCTGTGACTATACTGTCATGTAAACATCTCTTAACAGACAAACCCTGACATCAGCCTAAATCTAAAATAGGGGCTGCTAACGAGGAATTTGGCCTAATGTGGAGAAACAGTAAAGAAACAAACTGCCATTTAATTAACACTTTGAACCTGCAGCATTTTCTTCAACACTAAATGGCAGAATGTTGACCCAATGCGGTTATCCAGCTGCCATGCAATTCCCTCACCCTTTACTGGAAGAGCAAAATACCCAGAAGCAAAGCATCTTTTGGACACTCTCCCCTTCTGGCATTCAGCTGCCTCTTTCATCGTGACGTATGGCCATCAGGAAATTAATTATGGCACAGCTGTTTTCCCACCGGCCCCATTCAGTTGTTTTTAAAGTACTTTTTTCTGTTGCTTTTTCAGCTACAATCAGTATCTGTAACAATACAGATCTGTCATGAATCCGGAGAAGAACTCATCCCTGGAGCTGTAACTGGGGACTCTTGGCACACTGTTATAGAAATGGAAAAATGAAACAGCTGTATCTTTAGGGTTTTGAAACAACACTACTGTGTGGAATGGGAGAAAGAGGTCAACAATTTTAGATCACTCATCTACCCTGGCAACCAAAGTGAGTGTATAACCAAACATTCTGCAACCAATAACACACTGGGAGCTATAAAATGTTTTATTGATAAAGACATGCAGAACAAGATTACAGCATGATCATAATAAGGACCTTATCACCACTTCTACGGTTTGTTTGTGTCATGAAGCAATTGTAGAAAGAAGTAACTGGAAAGACTGTAAAATAGTCATTGAATACTATCCCATAAGTACTTAGGACCTGGGAAATAGTAAGGAACCATTTGCCAACTTCCTTCCAGGAAAAGCTCCCTTAGAAAACCACAGCTGTTACGATCATCTCCCATTCTTCAAAGTATGGCAATCATTTTCTTGAAATCGTTAAGAGACTGCAATCCTCAGAGAAGCATAAACACTTCTGAAAACACATTATACACATTAAATATTTTTGCCAGATACATTTTTTTTTCCTGCCTCATGCAGGAAAAAATAACAATAATACGTGGAAAAAATCTCTATCCCTTAACCAATTATTTGTTTCATCTGTGGTACATCTTGGAAGTGCTAAGTATCTGCCACTGTTCAGTGACCAAGTACCAGAAACACTGAAGTTTTAACCCCATGACTCTTTGCAAGGAGAGAGCCAGTGTCCCAGAGACACTGCTGCCACGTTCATTCCCATTATGGCTGTGCACAGAATAGAGCTGCATAAAAAAGGAAATCATGACACTCCAGCAATTTCAGAGAACTGCAACAGCTCTACAGTTGTCCCTGCTTATGTCAACTCCAACACCCCTGAGGCTACTGTAAATTGCAGGGGCTGCTAAGAGAGCCCAAGCATCATGAGACTCCCACCGTCTCCAAGTTGTTTTCCCTCAGTGCCACCTGCCTGGGTGCAAAAAAAGGATATGGCCCCAGAATTAGTCTTGCACACTGATACTGTCAGAGAGATGAGGTTTGAGTTGCACAAGCCTGGGTGCTCCAAGGTATTCCACAAATCAAGCACGCCAGCTATCAAAAGTTTTTACTATTTATACAATTTAGCAGACAAAGGAAGTAGTGTTCACTGGCTGCAAGTGACACAGTTCCCTCATTAATTAGTCTTCTATCTTCTATTGCTTAATGATTCTCTCACCTCTCATTGAAAGGTGCCTTTACAAACAAACTGTGGGCCTGCTGGTAGACAAGCCAGATACTGAGAGGTGAAAGAAGCAATGGGAGGAACCATAAATTCCATAGGAATTCCACTAATTGACACAGACTATAACTCACTCAAGACTCTGTTAATCCCTGGATTTAGAGAAAAAGAAGAGAGACACAAGGAAAATAATAGGGAAGGGGGGTACACATTAGAAGAGGGGTTTGTATTAAGCGATTCAGAAAGTCTGTACCTCTCAAGTACCTCAGCCAATGGGGAAAGAGAGAGGGAAATGTGGCCGGGAAATTAGGATAAATAGGAGGCTGCATCCTCCAAAAATTTGAGAGACCCCAGGGGACTGCCCCATGGCCTCTCCCTTTATTCGAATAAAGTGACAGGACTCCTCTGTCTTCTTTTTGGACATAAACCTCTGGTGTTTGTGGATTTATTTTCCTGACATCATGCTAATCAGTCCACATGCTCAGTCTTTCTCTTCTTTTGGGTCAGTGGTTTTCTTGGGTCCGTGGCTGTGAGTCGGAGGTCACAATCTGCCCCTGCCATAAATTACCTAATTACCTTTTACCCAGTTGGAGCTGAGTTGGCTTTATCAGTTTCTTCCTTATCTCGGGATTTCTGCTGGATGTCTTTGTGGTCCATAAATGCTGCATTCTTTATGTCCACTATCAGTAGTATATCCTTCTCGCCTGGCATTATTAACCTTTCTCTAGGTCTGNCGTGGGGCCGCCCGCGCTGCGCCGGCGCCTGCGCGGGGCTGCGGGCGGCGGAAGGCGCCGAGCCCCGGCCATGGCGCGGCGCGTCGTGAAGGGGCTGCTGCTGCTGGAGGCAGCGGGGCTGCTCGGCGCCCTCCTGCTCTACCGCGCCATGGACCGCAGCCAAGGTGCGGCGGGGCAGGCGGGGGCGCGGCCCGGTGGGGGGGGGGGGGC
>VXBT01006994.1:278271-295697 GCA_013400235.1 Oriolus oriolus | reverse complement strand
CTCGGCGCGGGGGCCGCCGGCGGTGCCCGCGGAGCACCGCGCCCCGCCCGGGTTTTGTAAGGAAATCCTGCCTTGTTGGCGTCAGGAGTTCGGCTTGGGTGAGTGCAGGTACACAGGACTGTCTTGTTGGGCGCACCCCCGAGGATATACCTCTTGAAGAACGAGCTGCTGCTGTGGTTTTACAAACCCACGCCCGCGAGCAGTCCTTCGGGAGGCAGCACGCGACCACACCAGGAGCAAAGCCGCCTCCTGCGTGTTTTTATAGTAAAACAGCAGCGGGCCAGGTAAGGATTTAAGAGGGAGAGAGGCTATCCGCAAATGAGGCAGGAGTTGATCAGTCCTGTTTCAGGAGTCTGGTGTTGAGCCCTTGAAGGGATGCCCCGGCTGTGCCTGGGTCTCGCAGCCTCTGTGATTTGACATTTCCCAGGCAGAGGACAGACCCGGCTGGCAGGAGGCGGCCAGCGCCGGATTATTTAGCTTCACTCCCTCGGGTGTCTTAGACTTGCAGCTCCGTGCCCAGGTAACAGAAATAAGCAAAGCACCGGTTTGGGTACTACAAGGAGTTTTGCTCTGCAGAGCAGCGGCCTTACTTTGCGTGCAGGGCTCTGCAGGGCGCAGCACTGGTTCGGCAGATCTGCGTCCCTGCAGGCAAAGAGCCTGTCCTGCTACCTGCAGGGTCAGGGCGAGCCAAACGGCAGCTGCTGCTTTGGCTCGGAGGGCAAGAGTCCACCCATTTCAGCAGTGCTGTGGTCTCCATGCCAAGTTCAAGCTAAGCTTCACTTACTCTGCATCGGTTTGCATTTGTTTTCCAAGGTCCAGGTGATGTCAGGCTGTTAAATTTCAGCTGTCTTTGCATTTTTGTTAGAAAATATATATAACAAAAACATGGAGAACAGATGTTGTCAGCCTACTGTTGTAACTTGGTGCTGGGAATTCATCTTTGGGGTTTTTTCTCCTCTTTTTCAGTTCTAGGTCCTAGTTCTTATATGCATTTGCACGTTTCCTTCAGTTGCAGTTCTGCAAGGTGCAGTGAGCTGTTCTAACAGCTCAATGAGCTCAGTGAGGCTTTTACTGCTTTCTTTGTGCTAGTACTAGAATGGGTAAGATCCTTTTATGAGCTGCTGTAAATAATTAAAATAGCATAAACCTGTTGTGATTTTCTACTGGGTTGTCAGAGCAGCCCACAGAACAATTCAGTGAACATCTGAATCTGCATCTAAAATTGCACAAAGCAATTTTCCCTGGTTTTATTTGCATGTCAATCCATGAGAGGCAGTCAGCTTCCTGTGAATCTGTAGCTTGGACTTGGTTATCACAATTGTGAGGAAGCTCAGAAAACACTGTGGTGATGGGGCTCAGGTATGAGTAACCTGAGTACAGTCTCTGAAATGATTTTAAAAAAATCAACTCCTCTTACATTATTTAATGGTGGCTGTAACTGAAGAGGTCAGACAAATTTCGATAAAACAAATCTAGTTAGAAAAATAGTGCCTTTAAATATTCATCTTAATATGTGCTGGGAAAGTAACAGTGATTTATCTTTCTTGTCAGATTTCAGATACACAATGCAGAAGAGGTTTCCATCAATTCTGGAAGGTGGGTTTGTAGTTGCTGGCTTCAGAAGAATGGCTGAAGCTTCTGTTGCATCTTAATGTATAAAACCAATCTTACTATTGCTTGAAACTTACCCCAGGAGACACTGCAGAAGTTTTTATTGTTAAGGCATGGATGGAGTGTCAGACTGTTGGTTAGAGACCTCAGAACTGGAGGGCTATACATTGAGTAAAACTAGCCACAAAGTGGCTGCTCTTTAGATATGCCTAACTTAGAGCTGACATGGATTTTCCTATTTTTCAGTTTATTACAAATCCAATGAGTGGTCTGGAATTCATGGCATAAGGGAGAATGACCAAATGACATGGTTAAGCAGCAAGAATTGAAGTAAGAAAGATGTGTGATTAAATAAAAAACTATTTAAGAATAATTCTTTTTAAAATGTCCACATCAAAACGTCCAGTTCATCTTCTCGGTTTCTTGCCTTTGTACTTGTTTTTCAGCCCTCTGTGCCTGAACTGTTTCTTCTTTTTGATGATGCTTTTTGTATCCCTGTTGTGAAGCCACTTGTCACGCTCTATTTCCCACTGGATCTGTTTGACATCTGTAGGAGGAAAGGTGAGAAGTAAGGAGCCAATGGATACCTCTGACCATGATGTGGCATACAGATGAATCATGTAACAGTTAAAACTTGACTACTGTATTTATAAAAGTTAATAAACTGCAAACTGCTTTTTTTTTTTTTGAGAAAGCTTTGGGTTTTTTCATTTCACAAAACAAACCCTACCATCTCAGAGTTCTAGACATTGCTTTGTATTTTACTAATGCTAGACATGCTTGTGTTAGAAGCAGCGTTTGAGTGCTCCTAACGTTTTTCAAGTGACACCAGCAAGACTTGTAAAAGCTTTTCAAAGCTTTACTCAACCAGCATATACACATTTAATTCACTAGAATTATTTTGGGGAAACTACTTTCTGCTTCACAGATACTGCAAGGAGACAGTCCAACAGGTCGGTAAAGACAGCCATACCTTATGCCTTCCCCTCTCAAGGAATCAAGGAGACTTTACCTGAGTGGAATTCACACAAATGCTTGACGAACAGCATCCTGCCTGTCCCTATTTACAGTGTGAAAACGCAACAACAGCATCTTCCCTCTTTTCTGAAGCCTTATTCATTTCACTACTCCCAGTTAATATTTCGCGCTGGGCATCTCTCGTCACTGGAGAAAACTGTCACGTCTTACTGACTGACACTGAGCTACTGTCCCTGCTGTGTGGTTTCTGACCCTGTATTCCAGTCAAAGATGGTTCATCTTTTCAAGTACAGAATCTGAAACAAGTAAATTACAGCATTACAACTGTCTGCTACTTGCAGCATGTACTTACTTGCATTATCTCTGTTGGCCATGGCGTTCATTCCGATATTGTCAAACTTAGACCCAGCGTTTTCATCCAGCAGATAGCCAAACTTTAAAGAGAGAAATTTTAGTATTCTGTTACAAAGCAACAGGTAAAATGCTTGATCACTTTTTGTTAAGCACTGGTCAAACTCACCTCTTCTGCAGATGCCAGTATACCAGCATCTTGGAGTTTTCTCTTCTTTCCTCGGCTGGATCCTTCAAACAAAGAGTATTATTCTTATGAGACAGAACTTCAAGTCCCCAAAGACACTAAAACAAAGTTTTACCATGTTTTAAATTTTTAAAACTTTTCTTAATGAGATCATCTGAATTAGGTATGTTGGAAATCTTTGTTCCCCACCTACCCTAAAAGAAAAGGAGAAAAAGTTTCCAAGCAAGAATTAAATAGCACAAATCTGTGCATCAGGTGTGAGTAACAGATGCACAAATCACCAGTACAACTCCATCCTCCTTCAAAATTCCTCCTTCAACTCTCAGCTCTTCAACAGCAGATTGTTACTGTGAATTATGCTGGTTGGGGTATAACCTCCTTTTCATTTATGGTTTATTCAAATCTGAACCTAAATTCCAAGTGTGATAATCTAATGTGGTAAACCCCTCTGATTCCAAAGGTTTTTGCACTCTCTTATTTGTATTAAGCTTTCATGTCAGTGTTTTCTCACCTTCCAGTGATCCCGCAAAATTCATATCTTTCTTTTTCTTGCCCTTTTTACTGACAGATTTCAGTTGCTTCTCATTGTTCAGGTCTGATAGAAAAAGAAACCCAAATACATCAGTCTCCAATTCTCACACCATGTACATGTATTTAAAGTGCAGCAGAGACTACAATTCCATTTTAAGCATATTGGTCCAGGTCTTTAAAAAGCAGTGCACACAAGCAAATCTAGTATTTATTCAAGCTAGACAATCAAAAATTGGTCCGTGGTGTGCTGTTATTTATGCTTTTTTCCACAGCACCAGAAGGGAACGATACTAAGACACATAAAATACAAAAGCTAAAAGCAGGCAGTAGGTAAAGTTTGAATGTCTGCGTGGTAAGGTTGGTGAAATAATAATCTCATGAAAGACTGTGTTAACAACTGTATGAACAGTTTACCTCTTCTACCCTCAGTCATCTTCCTGTGACCTTTAGTTATTCACTGAAATACTCCATTAATCTGTGCTTTTACAGCCACATGCAGTGTATTCAGAGTAAACTGTGCTTTTCAGTTGAAAAAATAAAACCATGCAAGAATCAGTTATTGTGAGACAGTAATTTAACATTAACTATGTCTAAAGAAATACAAAAATTATCCATTACCAGATTTTTTTATTTTTCTCCTTGAGCTCTTTTAATATTTCCACCTACTGCAGCCAGTCATTTGTGTGTAAAGCTACTTTTGTTATGCCAGTGTTTTCAGAATGAAAGAAACATGTCTCATTTGGAAGTTTTTAAACCCAAATGTCTAATTCCCACTCTTGCCTAGGAGACTGTGCCAGGAAATGCTTCTCTTAAGACTTCATTGTACAGAGAAGGACTTGTCATTTCTTTGCTTAACAGCCAAGCTTCCCACCTAGATAACTGAACTGGAATTTGCATATGTAGTTACATACTAAATGACCTATTTTTAAAGCTTTTTCTTCTTGTTTTTCAATAATAAATGGCACTTTACCTAGGTCATTATCATCTTCAGACACATCCATAAATACACCTCCCTCTTCATCCATATCCTCTTCAAAGTCATCCTCCATACTTCCTAAGGAGATCTCCTCATCATCCAGATCACTGAAGTCATCTTCATCATCAGAATCCTCCCAGTCAGCACCAGATCCCTCACCCCTCTGGCCCTTCTTGCCGCCTTTGGGATTTTTTTTAATATTACTAAAAGAAGATGTAACAAGCTTAGCACTTCATCTGGAAAAATACTGTTTGCAACTAGAGGACATCTATCTACTGGCAAACACTATGTTAGGAAAGTTCAGCATCACTGCAAACTGCTGCAAATGTAGGCTGCAACCTAAAATACACGTATTATACGCTGAGGTATGTTTTCAACATTAGTATAGGGAGTTGTATTATCAAAGTCAACCATTTTAAGAAGTTCTAGACAGAATCCCATTCTGAAATTAGCAAAAATGTCAGCTTCAGTATTTTATCTCCTCTGTGTCTTTGCTCTTTTTCAGAAAGTCTTTTCTGTAAAACACACAAACTGCTCTGTTAAACACCAGTCAAGATCACAAAAATGTTTTGGGTTTCACTAGGAGTTTAGGCATTTTTTCCCTTGAGGCAACAGGAGAATTAGTCTCTGTGCAAATTCAAACACTGCATTATAGATACTTTGACTAAAATAGAGGCTACTTAATTATTCACAGTTGGACTTGATGATCTTAAAGGTCCTTTCCCACCTAAATGATTCTATGATTAATGAAACTGCTGACTTCATGAGAACTGGGCTCTCTGACTCTGGATCTCACAAAGCTTATTAACTGTGTTAGGTCCAGTTACAACCAGTCCTTAGAGCAGCAGTGCCATTATGCCTCATTCTGCTTCCTTTTGTACTTGGTAATTCTCGAATAGAAACCTGAGACAATGAAAAACAACATTTTACACTGCTTATTGGGTCACTACAGGTCTCATGTAAGGACTATAAGCATCCCAAGGTCATCATGATCCATTATGGGACATGCAGAAAAACCAGCATTACTCAGTGAAAAACTGATACTGCCTTTTTTGCAAGGTGATATTCTGAGCCTTTCTGAAAAAGGTCTATCTAGTTTCACAGAGTAAAACTCTACATAGATATTAAGACAAGAGGAGTAAGAACCAATCTGAAGTCTTACCCAGCAAAATCAAGGTCATCCTGGCCAACAATGGCATTATCAGCAGCTTCAAATGTATCTAGGGAGAAAGACTTATGTTATTACTACAATGCAAGCAAAGACATATGAAGTCATTGCATCCAGTAAGTACATGGACCTGTTGGAGCAAGTCCAGAGGAGGGCCACAAAGATGACCAGAGAGCTGGAGCACCTCTCTGAGCACAGAAGGTTTTCAGCCTGGAGAGGAGAAGGCTTCAGGGTGACCTTACTGCAGCCTTCCAGTACCTACAGGATGCTACAAGAGAGCTGAGAGGGACTTTTTTCCAAGGGCATGAACTGAGAGGACAAGGGGGAATGGCTTCAAACTGAAAGAGAGTTTAGATTAGGTATTAGGAGAAAATTCTTTACTGTGAGGGTAGTAAGGCACTAGAACAGGTTGCCCAGAGAAGCTGTGGATGCCCCATCCCTGGAAGTGTTCAGTGCCAGACTGGAAGGGGCTTTGAGCAACCTGGTCTAGTGGAATGTGTCTCTGCCCATGCAGAGGGGCTGGAACAAGATAATCTTCAAGGTCTGTTCCAACCTAAGCCATTCTATGATTCTAGCATTGCAAAATATCTAATTTTTAGATATAGGGTCATTATTTTAAGTTTCTGAATTCATGAAGCAAATTCTCATTAGGGATACTAACAATAAAAGACAAATGCAATTAGTAACAGATTCTTGTCATAACTAAGACCGTATTAATTGAGTCACTAAGTAAGAACCCTGATACAAGAATTCAGAATTATCTCAAAATACTGTAGAAAATAGTTATAGAGAGCTAACTGGGTTGTTTTTTTTTTAAATACATGTAAGTAAAATTTGAAATAATAAAACAATAGACATTTTCTGGTACACTAACAAATTTAAATTCTGGAACAAATCATACACTAATTCCAAAGCAAAGTACGTGCTACAGAAGAGCTAAGACTACTGCAGAAGTTTGCCAACGACCTTACTGAACTCATAACCTCATGAAAGATGTTAGAAACAATGAGAGAAATTGTAAGCAAGATTGAAAAAGGCCAAGCAGTAACAAAAAAACAGAGGCAAATGTTGCATGCTGCTAGAAAAGGTTACTCAGACTGCATTAGGAAGAGAACAAAAGGGCATGAACTGCCATTCATGGGTGTAAGTTCAAAATCAGACAACTTCCAGCCATTCAAACGAGCTGACTACTGCAGTGGTGGGAGCAAGACCTCTGACAAATGGCCCCCCAGCTGGCTCATACAGCAGATACCAGGAACTGCTGTCTGCAGGAGCATAGAGGGCAACTGGAAAGCCAGTTTTCTCCTGCTCCCATATTCCTCTATCTGGTTCTTTTACACAATGTGAACTATAAAAAGGATAAATCAGTAATTTGAAAAAGCAGGGAATACTGGGATAGTTACTGCAAGGAAGAACACAGCCTTACCCAATGCTCTTTCAAATTCATCATCATCCACATCTTCCACACTTTCTTCATCATCCAGACGCTTTTGCTTCTCTCTCTTCTTATCGAACTTTGAATAAAATCTGAAATAATATATTGCTCTCAGACACAAAATTACAGGTGATGATCTTTATGACAACTCTTTTAATAAAAAAAAAACAACCTGCAAATTTTCCCATTTATGTTGCCAGTTGAAAACTGTAAGTGATGGTTTCAAACACATCTAAAATCAAAAGATTTGTATTTCCTTTGTTTTTCAAAGAATCAGTCACTACTGTAATATTTAAAACAATAACATTTCACAGCCCAAAGGTGCCAGAAGTTATTTTGAACATAATGAATTTTTAAAAGGGCACAAGGAAGATGTAAAAATCTGCCTTAGACTGAGAAGGAAGAAAGGATCAAATTCAACATGAATATAATGGGGAAAAAATATAAAAGATATTCACCCATCAAGTTTTATTAAATTTTCTCCCATAGCCCTCCTCTTTTGGCCCTTAGTTTTATCTTCTGTCAGCCATTTTCACCTTCATTTCACATTAAAGAACCACCAAACACAGAAGGCAATTTTGACCATATACAAAAGAGTACTTTGTACAGAAGACTTTAAATGTGTAATCTCAGTTTCAGCCATCTTCAATGTAACAATACTGTAAACTTTTCAGACAGGGGCATGTTTTTAAGAGGTTTTTCTTTAATCTCAAAACTAACACCACTATTTTATTTATTAATTAGTATTATATTCCTGAATATTATAGTATCAATTAATTTAAAATAAATGAAGTTAATTCAAATACTAATTTCCTAAGGAGACACAGGTAACCAATATTTTGATCTAATAAAAAAAAAATCTTTGCCAAATGCATATCACTTCAATTTTAGTACTACAACTGCATTTTTATATCATAATCTGAAAGGAAATTCAAAGAAACTGAAAGAACTATGAGTAATAA
The DNA here is from genome assembly GCA_013400235.1 of Oriolus oriolus. Taxonomy (NCBI): domain Eukaryota; kingdom Metazoa; phylum Chordata; class Aves; order Passeriformes; family Corvidae; genus Oriolus; species Oriolus oriolus. The sequence goes on along the minus strand of VXBT01006994.1, from coordinate 287,498 downwards.
AAAACTAAATATTCTGAAAAATAGCTCCTCTGACTTTTTTTTGCTTTGTTCCATTCTAATAAGCTTTGATGCTAGTAACATAAACCAGCTATATTCCAGCTTTCATTATATATACCTCTAATGCGTAAGAATTATAACCCACAAGATATTCACCATGACCCATTACTAAAGGCTTCTTTATTATAATGTCAATTTACTTAATTTTAGACTACAAGCTCCGATTGCCTTTGTTCATAGGTGATATTCTTTCCTAAGTTAATATTTTGACAAATATTAAAATTATGTCAAAGAAAAGCACTATCATCTTAAGTCACACAAATTAAACAAAATTTGCAAATACTTGAAATACCAGAGAATACTTACAAAGTGCAGTGGGTTTTAATGGCATCGCATTAAAAAAACCAACACCTAAAATGAACGTTTACAAGTATTCCATTACCTGTGAAAGAAAACTTCATCCACTGGGATTCTGCTTTCATCTTTGGACAGGAATTCCTTACTGTTGACTGCAAAACCAAAAAGAACTGATTTTACCTCAAGCTGAAATGATGGTTATTCTTTTCAGAGGTTAAGCAGCACACACAGACAGAAGTAGACACAGGGTGTCATCCATTCAGTAATGGGGAGCTTATCTGAAAACCTCTTCAAACTAACACAGTGTATAGACTGTACTCCAGTGTGAAGTATGGAAAAGACCCTATGGAAACACTCAAGTGGCACAGCCCTAACCAGGTTCTCAGTTATGTATCAGCAAGGCAGAGGGTTGCAGTCACCTACTGCAGGAATACATTTAAAACAGTAACGGGAAAAAAAAGTAGGGAATAAGATGAACTTGCTGTCATGCACTAAAACAGTGTAATCACTTCCACCCAGCATTCCCTGGCAGTAGAAATGCTTGTCAGGAGCTGCAGAGCAGGACCATGTGCCAGCTGAGCACATTGAGGAAGGGATCAAGCCTCAACCTGCCTCCATTTCTGAGGAACTGAGGCGAAATAGGACACTGCAACAGCAAATCAACTAGGGTAATGACCATAAGCTTTTTACCCTCTCACATTCCCCTTGCCTCCTCCTCAGAAGTAAATCAAAAGAAGAAAGGCTACACATTATCTCAGTGGGCACAGATTATACTAATTTCTAAATGACAATGGGTCCAAGTTCCTGAAACCAGATCAGCATACTCACAGAAGGGCTCTTCAAATGAACAGGAGAAGGTACCAGAGGATTTGCAATCTCAGCTCCCTACGCCTCAGCAGAGATCAGCTACATGCAACAACTGCAGACTTTTGTAGCCGTAGTAATACATCCATATTTTTATATCATGTTTCATTTGTAAAACACTTAAATTCCCCACATTCTGTCCTAAATCCTCAGTCTGCTCCTTCAACTTGGAATAAACTAAAGAATGTGAAAAAAGTGCACAGGCTAAAATTCCTATTTTAAGCTTTACCAGCCATAAAAGTACATCAGTACTTACTAATCTGCATAACTAAAACCTCTTTGCAACACAACAGACCCAAAGCTGGCGGAAAAGCACATCCCTGGGAATGCTACAGAGACTATTACAGAAGATGGTACCTCTTCTGTCCTCAAGCAGCATGTTTTACTGATAGTTTGCCCTGTTTTTTTAACTGCTGGTTCTTACACCAAACCCTGCTCTTGATTGTTGGAAACAGTGCGACCGGACACAAGGCAGCTTATTCCTGGAGGCAGGAAGATTCTTAGCAAAATAACAATGCCAAAGATACCTTAAACTCTTCCTAGCAACAGCTGCAGCTGTGGCACTGTATGGAGTACTCCGTATCATTTAATGAAAGAGCTTCATGTGATTTAAATAATTAGTCAGATCCATTTTTCTGGTATTTTAAGCCATTTTTCAATCATAATAAACAGAATAAAAATGGCTATAGAATAACTGACTTTCTCTAGTCATTTTTTCTTAAAATGATTCAACGGATCCAAAGTTCCATCTGTGGAGATTCCATACATCCTTACAAGAAGATGAGGTCTGATCCTGAAGATCACGCACCCCTACTGCAAACCTGACGGATGGCACTTTCTTTTGTCACGAAGACAAACAGCACAGACAGTGCAGATGACACATCTACATCAATCAACCAAGGATTTTTTAGTCATCATAATCTTAACTGACTTAAGGGGCTGACTTACCTGCAAGATTCTGCATATCCTTCATAAAGTGCTTCTTCTTCGGCTGCATTACCACACTGCTGGTGTTTTCTGTATCAGAATATAAACCAGAGAGGAATTCTTATTTTATGACTATTGATACAGAACTGTTAGGAGTGGCTGATAGACCAGTGGGTTATGCTACCATCCATAATGAACTCAAAAGGCTGGAGAAAAGGGCTGCCAGAAACCTCCTGCAGTTCAACAGGGGGAAGCGCAGGTCCCACACTAAAGGATGAGCAACCCCAGGTACCACTATACACTGGGGGCTGCCTAGCTGGAAAGCAGCTTGGCTAAAAACACCCTGGGAGTCCTGGTGGACACCCAGTTGACCGCGAGCCAGCACTGTGCCCCTGCAGCAAAGAAGGCTGGTGGAATTCCTGGCACTTGTTCGACCACAGTTGGAGCCCTGTGCATTCTCTCCAGTATGCACATGTCTGACTGGGGAGCCCACACGTGTGGGCTCCCCAGTCAGACATGTGCATACTGGAGAGAATCAAGTGATGGGTCACTAAGCTGATGAAGGAGACTCCATATGAACATCAGGAAACACTTCTTCACTCTGAGGGCAACTGTGTGCTGGCACAAGTTGCACAGAGAGGCAGTGGAGTCTCCACTCTTGGAGACATTCCAAAGTCACCTGGACAGTCTGCTCTAGGTGTCTCTGCTTGAGCCCATGACTTCAGAGGTCCCTTCCAGCCTCAACCATCCTGTAGTCTTTACATCTCCCTATCCCTTGCTTGTTCCTGCAAAGTCAGCAGTTGTGCACTGCGGGCGTGAGGGGATGTGACTGTCGGCTCGTTCCGGGTTGCAGACGTCTCTTGCAGCCCTGAAGACTGATCCCACTCCTCTGTTCCACCACGTGCACCCCAAATACTTGACAAGGCCAATCGGAGAGAATGAAAATTCGGACAGCACCTATAACCAAGATCACACGTACAGGGAAGTGCCTACCTTTGCCTTTACTGAGTTTGGGATTTCTGTACACAAAGCGATCCAAGAATCTCATTAACGTGAAATCCTGCAAAGGGTCACCAGAGTACTGAATGTGATTTCCCTGGAAGAAGGAAGAAGCCAAAAACCATTAAGGTCTTCATTTTAGAAAGACACTATCTAAACACAAGAAGACTCAATCAGTACAAGAACAACATTAAAACATACTTTAAAAAGATAAAGACCTGGGGATACTACACCACAAAACCCTGACCAGGTTCTTCTTTTTGCAACTTTAGTATTTTCTTAATTGAAACACACCTCCTCCACTTTGTTTCAGTGATAAACTGCCTTGCAATGTACTGTGCTAACAGCAGTTAATACTCAGCATCATTTCACCACCATATATTCAAATGAAAAATAAGTATTTTAAATACATAATTTTTTTGGCATGGTACTACTACAGTATTTTTAAAAGACTTTGTTGCTGTAGTAGGGTTCCCCATATTTTAAAAAAATAATTAAATAAAAAGATACAAAAAACCTCTTAATAAAGCTTTAAGAATCACACAATACCTACATTTCTACAAAGTTAGAACTTTTGAGAGCAGTCTCCTTTACATGTAACACTGCAATTCCATGAAAAGCTTGGCATTTGAGTGTATGATAGAGTTCTGCAGTGCTGCTAGTTACCCACAAAGTGCAAGGAGACTTTATAATGTATTTTTTCAAATGGCAAGACACCTAACACAAAATATCAAACTTCAAAGCAACACACTAGAAAAAGCACTTACTTCTAATATTGTTTTTGCAAACAGGGCCACAGATGGATGAAAATGTTCAGAAAGCTGAAAAATATGAGTAATTTATTTCTAATTAAAAAGTATGTTTTAAGACCACTCCGTGACTCACCAAGTAACAGACATGCACATAGTAGTGCAAGGCTGATGTGCTCTGCACTTTAACAACTGAAGAACTTCAAGTTCTAATCTTTTGTTTGCTTCAAACACATTTTCACTTACAATTTTAAGTCAACACTAAAAAGCTTTAGAGATCAAAGCTAAGATCCAATAGTCAAAAAACATTATTATTGTCCAAATCTTCACTTAAAAAATCCCTATTCCCTACTCAAGAACATCAGTATTGTATGGAACATATACAAGCTTAAAGCTGAACAACATGTCAACTTTAACCCTTCTGTTGTTACTCCAGTAGCTACTTCAAGAATAACCAAGTTCTTTTTCCTCTCTTCGTACAAGGGCCACACTAACAAACACAGCAACACCAATGCAACAATGTCCTACCTTCTTCAGTTCCCAAAGGCTTGTACTTTCAGCACCACAGTATAAAGGACTTCGGTGCATAGGATCATAGGAAGTTCCACTCTTCCTGCCTGAGGGATGGATGGAAGCAAAACAACTTAAATTTTCTCCAGCAACTTCACAAGAGTATTCTTCTCATTTCCCCAAGACAGCAATGCTGCCCATCACTCCCAGCTGGACAAGCCAGGGGTTCATCCTGGCAGCAGGAAAAGGCTGTACTCAGCTGCCCTTCACAGTGTATGATCAGGTGCACAGGCTGAGTTCCTACCTGCTTCCAAGGAAGGCCCTGCAAACCCCTGGCCTGTTCCAGAAGGCCTTCAGGGAGGAGTGAAACTGGGCACGAGCTCAAAGCTGGACAAACTGTTCTAGCAAGCTTCACAAGCGAGAGAGCAGCTACACATCCTAACCTTGGCTACACTGCTCGGAAGGTGTTTGAACACGGAAGCAAAGAATTCCAAGCCTGTTAACCGCCAAGGCACAAATAATGTGTTTATTACAAACTGCATGAAGTGAAACACACTAGTCAGAGTCTTTTCATCACTGCTAAGGTAACAGATAAATTGAGCTGACTGGTTACCTTCCACCAAACTTCAGTTTGAAAACTAAAATAATGTTTTAATCACTTAATCTTACAAAACTCTTGACCAACACGATGCTGTTACGGACTCTTAGCTGTTAAATTATATATTTTCTTGCTGATTTACCTCCCATATTCAGATGATGTACCCACGAGGCTGTTGAATTTGAATTCTTCGTTTTAGCAGAACTTTCCACTGTACTTCTCTTTTCATCTTCTACTTCTTTGTCTGCATCCACAAATTTTTCCTGATCCTCTTCAGCCTCTTCTTGATCCTTAAAGCACTCTTCATCATCTGACTCCTTAAAAACCAAAAAACATTCACGAACAGCTTTTGCTTTCCATATTTACTCTGACTTTTTAGAAAAACGTACATCAAGCTCTTGAGCCGCTTATAAAAATCTAAACAGATGATGGTCGATGTTTAAGAAATACACATTTTTGTCCTTGATACAGCACTTAAAATTGAACTTTACTGCTTAGAACACACAAATGTAATGGTCTCTCCCCACCTCAAGAAACATCATAGCAAATGGTCACTAATAAACAAGTTAGAGAAAGGTGCTTATGAAAACAGCTCTTATTGAAAAAGCAGTGAGATAAAGAAATCATCGTATACCACGTGATCCTGTAACTGGACCCTTAACTCTGGTTTTACTTTCAGAAGCTCAGACAGAAGGTACAGGGTTCCACAAATGAAGGGTGGCATTTGTCCACAGGTGACTTGAAGCAGCCTCTTCACAAAGGCCTTCACGCGCCGTAAAACTACATCTGCCTTCAGAGACTTATAGATAAGATTCAGAAACATGGATGGCTTTGAGCACGTTGCTAAAGCAGGATCTAGAAGCTTCCTGTAGGACACACAGGAGAAAATATTGCTGATTGTCATACTGCACACAGGAGAACAACTGCTGTTAACAACCATTATCTACATTTTTCAGATTGCCATCTAAAAGACTAGAGACAGTTTGCTCCCCAGTACTCCAAACTATTAAGATCAATCCTGAACTGTCAAGAGCTGTGTAATATTTCTGGAATATATGAGACACTGAAGATTTAAAAAAAAAAAAAGCTGCCTCAGTAAACAAAATATTGTAAGAAAATATAAAGAAGCTGAGTTCAACTGAAAACAGTTTCAAAATTCGAGGTGTTCAATGCTGAGAAACTAATTTGATTTTTCATATGTTTTAAAAAATAGAAAGAAAATTGTTAGAAATCAGCACACTTCACAATCAGATCGGACATTTGTACTGGCAAGTTCATTTTCTACTCCAATTTTTTCCAGGCTGCCAGGCATGGTAAGGCCCTTAAATACATTGCACATCCTCAGGGAACCTGAATTCCCTTTTTAAAAAATCAGTAACCTCCCCTTGTTCAACTAAACAGAAGCCTGTAAGGATCCTATAAAGAGTCTAAACAATCAGCTGGGAACAAAAAAACAAAAGCAGTATTTTTATAAAACAAAGCTTTCCAGCTACACAAATTAAATTATCCAAAGAATTTGTTAACACAATATTCCCCCTCCTCAAAATAAGAAAAAAAAGGAAACAAGATTTTACGCTATTTACAGGCCTAATTTACAGGCCTAATTACTTTACAGGCTAGTACCTGTAAAAGTGATTTCAGAAGAAATAGTCATCAATTAGTTTCAAATAACATCTGGAATTAAAGCAAGCCACCAGAAAAGTGGCAAAATGCATGTTCTCAGAACCTATCACTATCTTTTATTTTATCCTCATGTTAAATCAAAGAAATCACATGCATTTTCTTCCAGCTCACACAAAACATCAGAAATTTTAGCCAATGAGACACACAAAACTAGCCAGATGTTAAAAGGAAAACAAGTCTTTCTACAATGTTGAATTAATGGTGACTACCTCTTAAAATGCAAACCTGCCACTTACCTGTACAGTGCTGTATAATACCTATCCGATACAGTCTGCTGAGAGTCCATCACTTGAAACAGCAACATCAGGGCCTGGACACTGGTACTGAAGTTCACAAGGTGCAGAACTTTGAACAAGGTGTTCATTTGCTCCTTCACTTTCTCATCGCCGGTCTCAGCATAAGGGTAAGCTCTGTTTACCCCGCAAAGAAGAGCACTGAGCATTTTGGATTCAACATCTTTTTTCTTAATACAGTTTCGGAAAAAGCAGAAGTACAAAGTTATCAGCTTGTTAGCCAATGCACTTTCTTCATGACTGAGGACTATCTGATTTAGGAAGCAGATGGCATAATATTGAGTTTTCACATGGATGTTTGAGCGGTACAAAAGCCTCTCCACCTCACTGCACACTACTCCCTTCATATTGGGATGCTTGTGAAGTAACGTCTCTAAAAGATACGAGGCTTTGGTGGCGATCTTGTTCTGAGGGTCACCCAGTTTATTCACCAGCAGAACCAGCAGAGCTTTCTCCTGCTCGGGCTTGTTACACAGAAGCTCGTGGGAAACTGCCAGCGCTCGGGATTTTGTGGCTGTCAGACAATCATGGCTCAGTGTTTCCAACGCCTGCACAAACTCTGCTATCTGCAGCTTCAGGTGATGCTCAAAGTACCAAAGTATCAACCGCCTGTCTCTGGAATCCTTGTTGCCACTCGACATCTGCACGATGTTGTTAAGCGGTCGCTGTGAGAAACACCACAACTTTCGATTGTCTGGTAAGATATCTGTAATGAGAAGCTCCTTGAAAGTATCTAAAGCCATAAGGCTCTGCTGCCTGCTGCCTTTTTTCTTTATGAGATTTATCAAGTTCTCAACAAACTGGAGACTGTGGACAGCACTGTCCTGGATGAGAAGGGTCATTGCTGCCATCCTGTCAGCCAAGGTACCCGAGGACACAACAGTTTTAATCCACGCTGAAGAGGCCCCCTTCTGATAGTCTGTCTTATTTTTAAACAGGTTTGTCTCATGTTCATACAGCTTTTTGGCCAGGGCCTCATACTTGGACAAAAGTGTCTGATTCTGTGGCTCTGGAGAGAATTCGTTGGTGTATTCTAGATCATACCACTTGCTCCCCGGTTTGATCAGTATTGCTTGCCTAGCATGAAATTCAAAATCTTCTTCCAGCCTTTCTTTCTTTGCTGAAGGCTGTTGGCCCTGATCACCACCAGCCTGCTTCTTTTTGCTGTCTTTTACACCGCTTGCCTTTTCCTTTCCTTTTATTTCTTTTTTCCCCTCTAGTGAAGGAGGATTAGTTTCCTTCTTGCTTTTCTCTTTCTTTGGAGGCTTCCCTTTCTCCTTGCTGCCACCATCATCCTCATCCCCTTCCACCACCAGGCAACTCTCTGCATACTTGTTGAGCCCCAGGGAGCTGACGAACGCCTCCAGCTCCCCTTCCTTCAGGTCATCGATCGTGTCCTTCTTGCCGCCGTCCACCAGCTCGCCCTCCTCGTCCACAGCACACAGCATGAGGTAATCTTGCTGCGGAGGCAGGGCACAGCTGTCACGGGCAGATCTGGTGCAAGATCTACCAAGACTCCCAAGGGCTCCCCACAGAATCCCAGAAGGGTTTGGGTTGGGAGAGATCTTAAAGACCATCTAGTTCCAAACCCCTGGCCATGGACAGGGGCACCTTCCTCTATACCAGGTTGCTCAGAGTCCCATGCAGCCTGGCCTTGGACACCTCCAAGGATGGGGCATCCACAACTTCCCTGGGCATCCTGTCCCAGTGCCTCACCACCCCCTGAGCAAAGGACTTGCTCCCAACACCTGCGTGGGACCCCACACACCCCGCGCCCCGCAAGGGCCCGTCCCGGGATGGGGTTCCCGGCCGCCACGTGCTCCCGCTCCCTCCCGCCCGCTCCCTTACCTTGGTGCCGCCGAGGCGCAGCACCTCGTCCAGCGTGAAACCTGCCGCATCTCCGCCTTCTCCTCCNTGCCGCCGAGGCGCAGCACCTCGTCCAGCGTGACCCCTGCCGCATCTCCGCCTTCTCCTCCTTCATCACCGTCGTCGTCGCCCTCGTCCTCGCCGCTGTCGCCGCCCGCCTTCCTCCGCTCCCTGACGCCGAAATCCCAGAGAGCCGCCGCCATCGCCGCCCGCCGGAAGGGCTCCCGCGCACACGCCTGACGCGCGTCCGGCCCGTGCCCCGGCCTCACGCAGGCGGCCGGGACCGGGCGGAGAGGAGGAGAAGGAGGAGGAGGAAGAAGAAGAAAAAGACCGAGGAGGAGGAGCGAGAGAAGCAGGACCCGCAGCGGGAGCCGCTGCAATGGT
>VXBT01006994.1:227807-278174 GCA_013400235.1 Oriolus oriolus | reverse complement strand
CCTCTCCCCTCTTTCCCTCCCTCTCCTCGCGGGGCCGCCCCGCTGAGCCCCTTTCTCTCCTCCTCTCCCCGCAGCTCCAGCGGCGGCGGCGCGGCTCTGCTCGGGCGCGGGGGGCGAGGCGGAGGCGGCCAACGGGGACGGGGCGATGCTGCGGCACCTGGCGCGCAAGCTGCGGGCCAGCGGGCCGGTCACGGTGGCCGAGTACATGCGGGAGGCGCTCACCAACCCCGGCCAGGTGCGCCGGGGCCGGGCCGGGGCGGGGGGGCCGTGCCTGGGCCCCGCCGCTCACCGCGCTCCCGGCCCCTGTGCCCGCTTCCCCCTCGCAGGGTTACTACACGCGCCGCGGCGGCGTCGGCGAGAGCGGGGACTTCATCACCTCGCCTGAAATAAGTCAGGTGTTCGGAGAGGTAATGCAGTTCCTTGCGTCCTAAGTAATTTTTTTTTACCTTAACCACGCGGGGCTGGCTGGGATCCTGGTGGACAACAATGGAATCCTGGGGTGCAGGAGGAGGAGCACTGCCAGCGGGTCAAGGGAGGTGATCCTGCCCCTCTACTCAGCCCTGGTGAGGCACATCTGGAGTGCTGTGTCCAGTTCTGGGCTCCTCAGGACAAGAGAGACATGGAGCTCCTGGAGCAGCTCCAGTGGAGGGTAACAGAGATAATTAAGGCACTGGAGCATCTCTCTTATGAGGAAAGGCTGAGGGAGCTGGGCCTGTTCAGCCTCAAGCAGAGGCACTGAGAGGAGACCTCATCAATGTCTGTGGGTACCTGAAGGGAGGTGCCAGGAGGACGGAGCCAGGCTGTGCTCGGTGGTGCCGAGCAATAGGACGGGAGGCAATGGGCAGAAACTGATGCACAGGAAGTTCCACCTGAGCATGAGGAAGAACTTTACTGGGCAGGTGACTTCACACTGGTACAGATTGTCCAGAGAGGTTGTGGAGTCTCCCTTAGCAGAGACATTAAAGAACCATCTGAACACAATCCTGTGCCATGTGCTCTGGGATGACTCTGCTTGAGCAGGGAGGTTGGTCCAGATGGCCCAGTGTGGTCCCTCCCAACCTGACCCATTCTAGGATTCTGTGATTTCCATGCCAGTGTTCAGATACTTTACCAATGTCAAAATACTTAAATAGCAATGATAAGATTCAAGTCATTTCCCAAGAGAAAAATTGATTTTCAGGGAGGAAGGGGTGTTTTGTTTTTCTGCAAGCCTTTTCATGTGTTTAGTCTGAAACATCATCTGTGCTTGGTAACACTTTCATACAGGACTTGCTTATAAATAAAAAGAGTTATGGTGGTTTTCCAGTGTGAAAACTCCCCTCAAAAAAAATCTCCAGAGTTTGGTCTGGCTCGTTCTGGTTTGTGTATCATTTCCAGTAGTGAAGAGTGGCTAAATCCTGTTCTCAGTGACGCTTTGGTAAATGCACTGTCAGGATGAACAGTTGTCCAGAGGCACCTCAGCAGTGACCTGCATTTGAACCTTGAGTAAAAGTTCTTGCTCCAGCCAGAACAGAGTCCCCACATTTACTGATGGAGAGTTGCTTCTGCTGGGTTGACAGCAATCAGTCACCAATTTTGACACTTAAAGACAAGAATGTGAAGTTATGTATCATAATTCTTCTTAACTTTAAAATATGGAGACCAAATGTTGCCGTGTTACCTTAGTTATTATCAGACAGAAGGCAGATATGACTTTCCACAAGTGCTGAAGTTATTGCTGTAACCCTTTGTGTTGTTTCTCACTGGCAGTTAATAGGAATATGGTACATTAGTGAATGGATGGCCATGGGCAAACCGAGCACCTTCCAGCTGGTGGAGCTGGGCCCAGGGAGGGGCACCCTTACCGACGATATATTGCGGGTAGGTGAAAACTATTCATATTCTTTGTTTCTGGCTTTATTCCGTAGCTACAATGAAATCTGAAGGGATGGTGTTTTGCTGTCAGGGTTTACCTTTCCCTAGTAACTTCAGTCAGGTTGGCAGCTCAGACTCTTAATTAGAACAGATGAGTTTCTGGGACCAGGGCTCTCAGGGGGAAGTGGAACAGGGGCCAGTGTGTGCACACTGTGCAGACACACCTGTGACCTTCCAAACACCACTGGATAGAAGGGGAGGGCAGGAATATTCCATAATAAATTATTTCTGTGTAGGAGAACATTATCCAGACTGAAAACCATCTAGGAGGGTGTTGCTCTGTGTAACTGAGATGGAGACCTTAGTGCAAGGAACAGAACAGGGGAGGACAATAACCCAGGAATGAAGCTGTGTTAATTCCTTTGGAGATTTCAGGGGCCTATTTCTTTTGAGTTAACTCTTTGTGTTCAGTGATGCTTGCATGGCTGCCAACCTGACCATGCTGCTGATTCATAAACAGATTGCTAATGGGATTTAGCACCACATAAGAACTTTTATTCTATTTACATATGTTAATGAAAAAAGTGAAATGTGGGATATCAAACACTTGTTTAAGGTGCCAGGGAAAACTGAACCATTTCTTTCCTTACGCTAGACCTTCTGCAGTTCTTAGAGGAGCTGCTACTACTATTCCAAATTAGCATTTCATATTGTTGCCCTTAGAGCCATGAAATGTGTGCTGGGTTTTGCAACTTTACTAGAAACATAGCAGCTTTTATTAAGATTTATGAAGAAAATCTCCTTTGCTTCCTATCAGAGGAGCAAAATGCAGTCTTTCTCACTGAGATTGTTTTGTTTTTAAAGCCAACTAAACCCTTTATCTTGACTGTAAATAGTGAGAAGAGATGCTAATACTTAAACCTTTAGTATACACAGCACAAGACTGTGCCTAATAGAATTCATCTGCCTTTGTAGGTCTTCAAGCAGCTCGCCTCTGTTCTTAGTAAATGTGATGTCTCTGTTCATCTGGTAGAAGTGAGCCCCAAACTCAGCGAGATCCAAGCAGTGATGCTGACAGGAGGGAAGGTGCAGCCAAACCCTGAGGACAAGTCTGCTTACATGAAAGGGGTTAGCAAGACTGGAATTCCCATTTTTTGGTACAGAGACATTCAAGATGTGCCACCAGGTAAGGAGCTTGAATGCCTCATTAAAGGGATGGTGCCCTTCCTTCACTGACAGGTTTTGACACAGAGGGCATCTCTGCTAGCCTTCACACTGGACAGAAAAGTAGTTATATACATATTTGTTCTTACTTGTATGAGTCTGAGGCAGGATCTTGGTTCATTTTCATCACTGCTACCTATTCTGCCTACCTCCATTTGGGGATAGCTACCCGTTTCCTATATTCTGACTTTTTCTTTTCATGGGGAAAAAAAAACTTTCACTGGCTTTGCCTGAATCTCCTTACATGACATAGTGATCTAAAATTCATGGACTGGAAGCTAGAGCTAGCTGTAGGAATGGTGTCTTTGATGTATCCAAGCTGGAAGTAATTATAACTTTTTAACAACCATATTAACCAGCTTAATTCATTAAAAATCATAAAAATATTTTAAACTGGAAGCTACTCTGGAAGTGTTAATAATTTAATGCATTCTTTTTTTACCTTCCCACAGGTTACAGCTTTTACCTAGCACATGAGTTCTTTGATGCCCTGCCAATACATAAGTTTCAGGTATAGCAAGACTGTTATTGTAATTCTGACCATCTGCTTAAACACCTTTTTTCTTTGAATAAGAACAGAATTAAGGTGCCAAACTAGACACGTGCCCTGTCTCTGGTGATGAAATAATTCTAATTGAATTTGGACAAATAAGGCTTAATTCAGCTGATAACTGTAAAATTAGTAATTGTTCTTGAATGGAAAAACTTGAAGAAAGCTAAGGATTTCTTTCTGCTGAGAGAAATCTCAAGGTTTGGGGTTTTTTTATTTCTTATGCTACATTAAAGCAGCTTTTAATTTCCACATGATTTTCTGTAATACTAATAACAAAAGACTGAAAGGCTTTCATTTGAATACTAATGAGAGTAGCAAAACAGAGGCTAGTTATGAGTCAGAAGAAGCTAATTAGTTTATGAAAATTACCAGTAGAATGAAATCTTTTATTTTGATAAGTTAAATGTTGCACTGTCAGTAGAACAGGCAGCATTTTTCTTCAGACCATCATTCATTCCTTTTAAGAATAATGAAACCTGTATTTGTTGGCTCTGCAGATTAGACTCCACCACAAGCTTTTTCTAAGGCAGTTACTGGAATTAAATAGGAATGAGTAATAGTTGTTAATAATGTACTGTGTTCCTAAAATATTTGTGAAAAGGCTTGACATATTAGGTCAATCAAATGAACAAGATACTGTGGTACCTGTTGGAGTGTAAAACGAGTACTTTGGGCTCATTGAACAGCGAACAGAGAAAGGCTGGCGTGAGGTGCTGGTTGATATTGATCCAGAAGTTCCTGACAAGCTGCGGTTTGTCCTGTCACCGTCCAGGACCCCTGCGACACAAATCTTTATTCAGGTGAGGTTGTGCCTACCAGAGCTTGTCCTTACACCTTTACTGACTCTTTCAAGTACATTTAGCGCTTCTCAGTTACTCTGACAGCAAGAGGAAGGCTCTCAGTCTATAAATGAATAGAGCTTAAAATTTCCTCAAGCATTTAGCTTTGTATGCTGTGAAACTACCGCACGGAAATTACCATGTGTATCAAACTTTGCAAAATAGGAGCTTTAACACACAAAATGTCTGAGAGAGCAAACTGAGGCACCAAGTGGCAGGCAGAGTTCTGCACTGTGTGTGTGGCATCACCATCTCGAGAGTGGCCCTGCCACAGCCAGGCTTTCAGCCTGCTGCAGGGTACTCAGGGCAGCTGCCTGCTTCTGTGCCAGGCTGACCTTTAATGGGACATGGCTGTGATTGGTTTCTTCGTGAAGTTCACTGAATGCTCAAAGCTGCAAAATTAAGTACTGGAGATTACACCTAGCTACAAAGTCTCACAGAGGAAGGCCTCCCTGAAGGGTGTGCACAGCTTAAACACTATTTTTGTTCTCTCAGTACCACAGTAAGGAAGTTTCACCTGATACAGATATTCTTGGTAGAAAAATTTTCATTTGACTACAGGTTATTGAAGAGATGACTGAAATCCAGCAGTCAGAAAATCCTAATTGAGAATGAGTGACAGCAAAAACTAGCTCAAAAAACTAGTAGGATAGCCTAGAATGCACCTCCTGTACCTGCCTGTCCCAGCAAAGCAACAGCCCCAAGACATCAAGTGTGAGAGATGCTTGCCCTGTGCTTGTCTGCTAATACAGGTGTTCTGGTCTTTGAACTCTGCACTAGCCAGAAGAAACAAGAGACCACGTGGAAGTGTGTCCCGAGGCTGGTGTCATCGTTCAGAGGCTTGCCTCTCGGATAGAGAAGGATGGTGGGGCTGCTCTGGTTGCAGATTATGGCCACGATGGAACCAAAACTGACACTTTCCGGGTAAGGCATTTGCCCTGTAGCAATAAGCCAAGACTCTGTTATCTTTGATCATTAGGTTCTTGTAAGACAAAGTTCATAGCTGGACATAATAGCAAAAACTGCATAAAACCAAATAATTCCTACTTAATCAGTACCCAGAAGGGTTTCTGTTAGATGGAAAGGGTAATCTGAGCTCCTGCTACATTTATCTCAAATTTTCCATGTATAATTTGCTATTCTCACTCCTCAAACACACAACTTAGTTTCTGCTGCCCCGGCTGTGATGGCTGGACTACAGCTGAGTGTAATCTTCCAATTTCATTTTCAGGGTTTCCGGAACCACAAACTTCATGACGTGCTGAGCGCTCCAGGCACAGCAGACCTGACAGCAGATGTTGATTTCAGCTATCTTCGAAAGATGGCACAGGGAAGAGCAGCTACGTTAGGCCCCATCAAACAGCGCGAGTTTTTAAAGAACATGGGCATTGACCTCCGACTGCAGGTACGAGAGTGTTCACAGGCACAGGAACTCTTCCTATCCACAGGCAATACTCTTAAACAGCACGAGAGCTTTTGTAAAAATCTTTGGTTTTAAAACTAAGTTGTTCAAAATAACATGTAGGTGTGAGATCAGAAAGTTGCTTCTGCTAGATAGAAGTTACACCAGATCCCTGAAAGTAAACTGATCATATTATATTTAGGAGCATTTAATGCAAAACTTGCATCAATGTATGGGCTGTGGACCACCACCAGTGATCTCACCAGTTCTACTAACACTGTTAGATTAAGTGGAAAGGATGCAAGAAGGGATTGCAGGTATGCAGGAATTTATAGAAACACAGGAAGGACTATAACCTGCATTCTTTTTTTTTTCCCCAGGTGCTCTTGCAGAATTCGGGCGACACAGCAACTCGTGAGCAGTTACTTCACAGCTATGATATGCTGATGAATCCCGAGAAGATGGGGGACTGTTTTAATTTTTTTGCCCTGCTGCCTCACCAGAGACTTGTACATCCTGACAAGAAAGATAAGCCAGAATCAAAGTCTCCCCTACCACCTGTTGCTGGATTTAATGAACTGTTACTAAAGTAACTTCAAATACTGTCACAAAATGTGTGATGGCTGTTTCAGAGTAAGTCTGGTGCAGCACACTAAACCTCTTGACTGAGCTACTCAAAGCAGTTTGAGTGGAAATAAAACAGTGCACATACAGAAGCCAGCACACACAGAGCAGAGAATGAACAATGGTTTTGGGGTCTTACGATAGAACTGAGTGAAATATTTTCTAGTGGAATCAAAACTTGTCAGTAACAAACAGATGCACTAAGGAGTTTTGAAATGTATTCAAGCTTTGGTACTTGAATAAAATCAAGATGCCTTGACATCTTTGAAGATGTTTTTATAAAGAGAATAGTGACAGGATGCATGTAAAAGGAGTTCCTGCCAGCAAAATTTCCACAGCAAGACACATCTAATGACAAATCCACAAACAAGAAAGTATAGAACCATTTACTCCTAAGAACATTTGACAGGAGAGATAATTCATGTAAATAAAAAGAACGAGTCTGATAGGGAAATAAATTTTATTTTCAAGCTTATCAGAGGATATTTACAAACAATGGGATGTATAAAAATATAAAAGTACTTGACAGTGTCATTTTGAGGCTATAAATTTTACATGAGCTTTTTTCTAGCATCACCATAGCACTATTGCTTGAATGAACGCAACTTAATTCATCTAGGGGTAAGGGTATTAAACACTGTAACCTACTGCTATCAAAGTCTGCAGTAAAGGTAGGAAAAAAGGGAATAAAAAACTCAGCTATTTTTACTACTCTAGGAAGTTTACTCATAATGTAAGTCTGATTTTTTTGGTTTCTTGACTACTAGCTGCTTGTGGCTTCTATTGTCTGGCCCCGTAAGTCTGCACATATCACCAGGCAATCTCCTCCAAAGGCTAACAGCATTATTTTTATTTTAATACAACTTGAAGAATAAATAACTCACATAATATTTTGAAGCAGAGCAGACTTCATGGGGAGAGACAAAAGCCAGGTCTTCTACTTCATTACTGTCCCCTCCTTCCTCTGTTCCTGTTGTGCTTCTTCAAGTGACTGAGCTGCTTTATTTCCTCCCTTAAAACAACACAAACAACAAACCCACAGGCAAACCTGAAGTGACAGGTCAAGTATAAAATCTGAAGTTTAAAACCAAACTGTATCTACATTATTACAGTTACAATGGAACATAGCAATGGCTTCACTGAAATTTGGTCACTTGAGCAGCGGAAGTTGAAACACAGCACTGCTTCCCTTGCCAAGAGTGGGCAAATACCAAACTACAAATGTCAGAGCTGATCACTCTGGTTCCAGAGGTGAAAAGCAGTGCCCCTCTGAAGAATCAGTCCTTAAACCCTCCCTTCTTAAAGGTTAAGAAGCCAGAGCTCAGCCTTTGCCAACACGGACACGTACAAAATGCAGTGGCAGATAGATGGAGGGCAATGGGAAAAGAAAAGGTGGGTTAAAGACCCAAACCTGCCTGTGGGCACATCCTTCTGCCAGGGCACTGCTACTGCAAGCAGCTGCCAGCCCTGAACCAACCATATAACATTTTAAGTATATCTAACAACTTATAAATCTGCTCACCTGTTTCCTTACCTGAATAACAACAGTAGAAAAAGATACCTATCCACATACAAACAAAAAAGAAAATCTTTGTAGGAGACAGGAGATACCCCAAAGCCTCTCACTGCCTTTGCACTTCAAGCCTGTATCAGTCTTTTAGAAATATTTCCAACTAAGCTCCATTTAAGCAGCTTGACACATCAGGGATGCATACAGCCAGCCAGCACCCTCCAGCAGCACAACACTGTTATCCCACAAAAAAGGATTTCACCCCTTTCGTTTTTTAAAATAGGACCAAAAAACACTCTTCCATTTGCATTTAGAACTCATGGCCTCAAACTTCTTTGAAATACCATGAACTTGAACTGTCCAAGGGAATTCTTTCCACAGAACACTGCTGATTCCCCTCTATTGTGCCACAAGTCCGATTAGTGGTTGGGAATCCTTCAACTGAGGCACAGAAAAAACTAAGTTAGGAGTTGGTTTTGGACTCTTCATTCAGATCAAACAGTTCTGAGCACAGTAAAGAGGATGGGAGGGGCTGCAGGTTAACGAGGGAAGGCGAAGTCCTTTCTCCTACAATCCAGCTGCCCTGGCAGAAGCAACAGGTGATATATCCACTGTTACTTCTAGGTTTTGAGCAGAGTTAACATACAAGCTAGCAGGCTACAAACTACTCCTGATGCAAGTCCAGGGAACCTTAAAAAATTAGAAAAATTAAAAATTTTAACATCTTATTACTCAAAACAACAGAAGAAAGCTGCATGTATTTTTCCCTATTTTTCCACATCCTTCTGCTAGAAGCTGGTCTTCCAGAGTGAAAGGATATGCTACATCAAGTCTTGTGTGCTCTCTGTGCATTACTTGTGTAGTTTTAAGGCAAAATGCCTTTGGTGTGCATCAATGACGTGCCAGCCTTGCACAGCAGCGCGCTGTTGTGGCTTATTGCTTTTTTTAACAGACAAAATAAAGGCCTAGCACAGCTTTGATTGTCATCTCCTTAGATTGTCAGCCAGCATTTCAAGAGGAATGTAAGAAGTTAGGGGGTTTTCTTTTTTTTTTGTTGGTATCTGGAAAAAGTTCAATTAGGGCCAAGACACACATATTTAACTGTCTTAACAGCAGCAAATTATTCCTTCATTTGTGAAGCTGTATTCAACTAAACCACCCTGTTTTGCTTTAGCCAAGGTATTGTATACTGATTTCTTTATACAGTCTCTTCACCATCTACAGTTTAAGAAATGGGAGATGTATCTAAGTAACAGAAAACAGTCCTCTATGGCCTAGTAAATAGGGATTAGAAAACTACTACAAAACTCTTACTGCATAGGCTATGAAAAAACAAAAACCCTTCAAAAACACAAACCATTCCATCTGTACACACTAGACCTTGGTAATGGCTTTGTAGCCACCCAGCTTGGTGAA
Organism: Oriolus oriolus; assembly: GCA_013400235.1. NCBI lineage: Eukaryota > Metazoa > Chordata > Aves > Passeriformes > Corvidae > Oriolus > Oriolus oriolus. The sequence goes on along the minus strand of VXBT01006994.1, from coordinate 268,752 downwards.
ATGTTATCCAACAGGGCTTATCCCACTGTCCAGTAACTACTCATAGTTAAAGTCAGGGATGGAGAAAAGCTTGTCAGATGCCAGTCTATTCCCATGGCAATGCAGGATCCTCTGGGGCTTTACACACCAAACTATGTGTACAGCATTTGGAAAGAGCAACAGCTGCTCCAAAACTTATCTTCAGTTTCTGCCTGGAGTATCCTCCTTTGCTACAATTTAGCATAATGAACAAATCAAGGGTCTTCTTCCATGTCATCTGGATTAGGGGCCATAATGAAGTGCTGGGGGTACTCAAGGTTGTGCTCGTAAGCGTGTTCTTTCCAGCGTGCATCGTCACTCTCGTGGGTAATGTAACGCTCTCCAATGCGCGTTTCAAATTCTCTGAGGTCAAGCCAAGTCTGATAATCCTACAGAGTAAAAGAGATTTGAGGAAGCAGTTTTAAGAAGCAGCAGCACTGCATTCCCACATATAAATTCTGCAGTTCTTCTCCATTTTTAGTGTAAATAGCCACAAGATATAACCAACAAGATCTGTTAAAAAAAAAAAAAGAAAGAAAAGAAAACCAAACACAAACACCCTCCCACAAATTGCCACAACACTGTCCACAAAGAATAGTTCAAAATTAAATAGGCTGGTATCTAAGGTTGTCAAGCAGCATATAAACTCCCTGCCAAACAAACCTATCCTAAACCGACTACAAGCACACACCAGGCTGTGTGTCTACTCCAGCACTGAACAATGTTTGTCTCCGTGCTGATTTCACAGGGCTCCATGCACTCATCACTGCCCACAGTCGGGGGGGAAAACCAGAACAGCAAACTCATGTTGCTGTCAGACAGAAAGGAAAAGGTGGGAAAGACAATAAGACAAATTTCTCTTGAGGAAAGAAGCCATTAACAGATGGCAGAATCCTGGAGCACATCAGATGTAAAGCTGTAAGCAGAAATATTCAAGCCTTCATGAATGCTTGTTAATAGAATGTGATAGTTGCAGTTTTCATAAGCCTCTGAAGGATTTCAGCCAAAAAAATTATTCACCCTTAATAAACATAGTGAAAAAGGCAGATGGGTTTACCTGTAACCATGGGTGACTAAGGGATTTGTCAACACTGAATCGTTTTCTCATCTTCACTTGAAGCAAATTGTTTATTAAATCAATGGCTGACAAAGAAGAACAAAAATTATGTTGTTTAAATACTAATCACCTCTATCATCATTCACATGTTGCAGTAGAAATTCATTTTTTATGTGTGAGTGTATTCTACACTGAACTTTAAATTTAACCACGCTCTTGAATTTTATATCTAGTTTTGCTTATGTTAAACAAGGCTACAAAATAGGGGTGAGGTAAGTTCCCCCTACTTTTGATGGAAACACTGTAAGTTTTACTGTGTTATTCGTTAACCTTTTTCCCTACTGATTTTAGTGATTTTCAGACGTGACTAAAAAGCTTGAGCATAATTCTGTGTTGCACAATGATGTGGGGACTTCCACTATTGTATACTTTCGTATACATCCTTCACATCTACCAGTGTGTTAATCATGTATTAACCCAACATGGTAGCAACATATAATCAAAGCTGGCACTGGAGAGCTCTAGAGACCAGCCTTGTAATCTTCTAGGTAGTTCAGATCTGACATTTAAATCCATACTTGCTAATGTACAAAACTAAAATTCCAGATTAAACTGTGAATCGTTTCTGTGATTATCGTTTGGATAAAATATGCCAGCATTCAGAAAATACCCACACATTAACTAACTTTTCTTTGGGACTTCTGGGAAGTGTCAGATTACCCATCCCACTCATCATGCATGAAATTCATTTTTCTTGCTAAATCTCCTGACTCCCCTGCCCTGAAAATTATCTAAAGCATTATATTTCACAAGTTAGCTTTCACAAATATATTTAGCTCTTATTTATCCACTTTGGCATAGTCTACTAAACTCAAACTATCAATAATTTTCATACTCCTTCCTAAATGAACCTTGAGGTTTAAGCATTTGAATGTGTTATCTACATACACAAACATTCTAACAGAGAAAATTAATTTCTTTACCTTCACTAGAAATTTCCTTCCAAGGATTTGGTGGGTACATAAATGCTGCATTTTGAATCTGATCATTGATATCCTCATCTTCATTAAATGGGAATGTACCACTGAGGCTCACATACACAATAACTCCTACTGACCACATGTCTAGGGAGCGGTTGTAGCCTTTGCTCCTGAGCACTTCAGGGGCGAGGTACGCAGGAGTCCCCACCACAGAGCGCCGGAAAGACTTCTCACCAATGATGCGCGCAAAGCCAAAATCACACAGCTTCACCTGCAAAAGAGAAATCTCTGCTCAACTTCACACCCTTTCTGCCATCACTTAAACACTGTATGTATGAAAACAGACACAAAACCCCATGTAAGTCAGTCAGTTAAGGTTTTAGGTTGCTGGGTTTGCAACATGCAGATCAGCTGTGCTTCAGATCCAGACCTGAACTGGCCTTGCACAGACTTGGGTCTGAAGCAGTTTGTGTGGCCACAAGTGTGCAAATAAGGACAGAAGATCTTGATTCCAAACCCAGCTCATTTTCAGAGGTGAATCCTTGCTCTCACAAGGCACAGAACCAAAGTTAAAAACACACAGGAATCCCAGCCAAATCACATTCCTCCTAATCATATTCCAGAAGCTGGGGGCTTTGGCTGCACAGAAATCAAACACTGAGTTTTAGCTTGAGCTCAGACCCAGCCAGCTCTTGACAGAACATCCCAGTCAAAAGCATTAACAGCTGGCACAGGCACCGATGCTCAAATCTTCATGGTTGTGCAACAGTTCCTTAGCTTGAACACAGCAGGCACTTGTGGAGATAAAAGGATCCAGATCAAGTGCAATATGTAACCCCAAGTCAATAAGCCCTCCTCAGGGTGTAAGAAAGAGCAATGCACTAAAGGCACTTAATGGGAGAAGGAAAAAAAAGATCTACAATACACGTAGTTCAAGTAATTCTAGAGTAAGTGAGCTGAAAATCCCACAAGAGGTCACTTTTTAAGCAACAATGTTGATATTGCTTTAAAAAAACCCAATGAATAGTAATGAAAAGTATTGTTTAATCTTCACTCACTTGAGGGAATGGTTCTGCTGATGCTAGTAGTACATTTTCTGGTTTTAAATCACAGTGCACAATATTCTTGAAGTGTAAATTCCTCAAAGCAACAAGTATCTACAAAATGAAAGAACATTTTCAGAACATATTCAAGCAGATCAGAAATGTCAAAAGAAACACACACTAACCAATACAGCAATTTTTATCAACATAGTCCTCAAGAACTAACCCATATATACTGTGCAAGCACTGTTTTTTCCAGCCTGCTAAGACTTGAAAAAAATGGGGTTTATTTTTCCCACCCTTTCCTTCCCCCCTCCTCCTCTGTCCTTTTGAACACTTACTGTTTTGACATTCATCTTTAGATGTCCATAATGTTATGTCTTGGGAAAGAAGGGCCAAAAAAATCAATGTAATTAATATTCAAAGTTCTTTTTTTGTTTACTCAACTTTCATTAGATGTGCAGCTCTCTACGCTGTCTCTTTTAAACAACAATACAGAAAACCCCTTCTCCAAATTCTCCTAATTACAAAACCCAAATTTAGCCTTTCCTCTAAAAGCAGAGGAACTGAATGCCCACCTGAGTGACCATGAACTTAGTTATTCGTTCTGGAAGTCGACTTTTCTCACTAGAAAGAATCATCTCTAGCATATCTCCATGCAGCTTTTCCATCACAACAAAGACCCGTTCTGGGGTTTCAAACATACATTCCAGGTTCACAATCCCAGGGTGGTGCAAATTCTAAAATAAAGGTATAGGTACATCCTGAATTTCACAGAAACGTTGCCCACAAATCAAAAACAGAGTTAAGTGGAGAGTTAAAGGTGAAAAAAAAATATATGTGGAAAGAAACAAGCTTGAAAGAAATATCAACCCATGAAATATGCCAACTACTAAGGATAATTGGTTTAATACAAATTAGTTGTAATGATTCATTTCACAGTTGATGCATGTTCTATACTCAAGCTACCGAGTATAAGAATAATACTCAAAGACTGAGGAGCCAGTAGTGGAAAACAGCACAAAATAATATGGAGGGAGACAACATGGAGCCAAAGTACCTACGTTTGGTGGATCCCCTACAGGGGGGTAGATATCACCCCCAAGTTATCAACTCTACCCAGTACTCAGGAATTCCTGCTCTTATAAGATTCCCTCTTACAAAAGTACTCAGAAATCACAGATGTAAACTTAAAAATCAATTCAGAGCACTTACACACAATACAAAATCTCATTAATAGTTTATTTAAGACAAAACTCCAACGTGATCCAAAAACACTTTTATACCTGGAGAATGGCTACTTCATTACGAAGCTGACTTTCCTGTTTAGTCGGAAACCTCATCTTGTCAATGACTTTGATAGCCACATCTCTTCCAGTCTTCCTGTGTTTTCCTAAACAGAAAGTCAGTGTCAGCCATCAAGAGGTAGAAGCAATTCACAGCTATTAAACATCACAGCAGAAATTCCTTTTTGGGGAAACAAGCGTATTCTGTCAAGTGTACAATATTACATATTTATATTTAGAACTACAACTGGTATATGAGTAAAAGAAGTGATGAGCCTCCACAGGAATTCTGTAGTTTAAATTTAAACCAGTTACCACTCTGCTGTCAGGTACACACACTGACATTAGATGTACTGGGTGAAGTTTTTGCTCGTGCAAGGGACTTGCACATGAGCAAGTAATAACTACTCCACAGCATATTGCCTCTCCTGTAAAAACAACAATTCAAGGCCAAAGTGAAGACAGATCGAAAAACTCACTCCAGTGGTTTCATGGGCTCCACATGCACAGGAAATTACACACCTAATACTCTTTGGGAACGTGAGAGTAAGTAGGTGCCCCAAAGAACAGCAACACATTTAACACCAGGGCAGTCTGCTGTGATCAAAAAGCTCTAATAGGAGGTGGTAAGAAAAACACCATGCTGACAGCACCACATACTATTCCTTGCTGCAACCTGCATCAGCTATGTGAAGCATTCCGCAATACGCAGGGAGGCTGTGAGCAGGGCTAGGTGAGGAGCTGTTAATGCTTCCCCAGCTTTTTCACAGCTGCTGAACTGATCTCTTTCAGTCACATCAGAGAGGTTAATGGGATCACACACTGCAAGACCTCGGAAATCTAAGACATTTAATCCTAAAGTACTACAGAACAGTAAGTCTGCACCAAAGAAGTGTCATTATCCGCCCAGTGAAGGGTTTGGATGCCATCTGAGGAAAAGGAATGACACACACAGCTACAGTGCAAGTGGCACAGGAGGTTCTACCAGCACTGCTGCGGGGAGCCCAGGTACACCTCAGTAGCCACCAGCCAGCCTCCCCTGCTGCTCTGTGGTCAGCACTGGTGGCAGCACAGGGCTTAGGCAGGGCACAGGAACTGCTCCACAAGCTGCTCTGCCAAGCAGCTACTGCACCTGCCTTTAACATCATCATAAATAAAGGGCTTATCTACACCAGATGAAGGAAATTCCATTGACATGTAGCAGAAATACAATCAATTACAAACTAGATGCAAAACACTATGCAAATGCTATATTGCTAAAGAATGATAAGCAAACCAACCCATCTAACAAAACACCTAACTACGGAAGCTAGACTACAGCTAAAAATTGTCCATGAATAGTAACGGAAAAGCAGCTTGAAAATTCCTTTTGTTAAACAAAACACAACCAGCCAGTTTTTAGTGCAAGTTTTACATCAGTAAGAAAACGCCAAGAATAGCTTTTCTGTCTCCCTTTCTCAGATCTTTCAAACTAATCAAAACTGGAAAAGCAGAGGGAAACTGTTCTCACTGATGCAGGAGCTGGATATCTATTTCCTATAACTTTTGAATTTCAGTTTGGAAATGTTTCTCAAGAATAGGGGACACAAAAAATACAACAAAACAGAAAAACCCAATCCAAACCCCACAACAATGAAAGCAACTTCATTTTACCATTAATTGTTAGCATTATTTCAGTAAGACTACACAGGTGGGGATAAGCCAGTATCAGAAGCTACTAGATCTAATCTCCCCAAATACCAGCAAAACTTAAGCAGTGTGTAAAGCCAGCAAAACCAGAGTCTTTTATATTATCTTTTCATACTCCTTCAGCTTATGATTTTATCTTAAGAAGTATGCATATCCTATATATTTTAAGCCCTCATTCAGTAAAAAAAAATATTATAAGGAAAGCTTTTTATAATTATTTATTATGCTTACAAGCACTTTTAAGCATAGAATTATGTAAAATACCAAGCTGAGATTTATTTACACAGCAATTTAGGAAAAATAAAATCCAACCATTAAAAGAAGTGTCTGCATTTGCTCATTTCTATTCATAAGAGAGGGAGCACACTTTGATTCACACTATGCTTTAAGAAATACAGAGGGAGCAAAAAAAGTGACCTCTTTCAATACTGATGTAAAACCAGACCAAACTGTATTTCCACCAAGCAGTTTAGAAGTAATAAAGTATCTAATTACACAATTGGCACAGAGAAAAATCAGCCACAATACTTCGTGATTAGAAAGAAAACATGACAGAAGCAGAAAGATTACCACTTGTAAATCATTACTTATGACTTTTTCTTTCTTTCCAGATTTATGGTCTGTGGTTTTCTCAACACTTGAGATATAACATGAGATTTTTAAAAAAAAGAGAGAGAAACAGAGTTCATATGCATTTCTAGTATTTCTCCTTTTTTTGTGATTACATACTAAAAACAAGTTATATGCTGCAACAGAAAGTTTTAAAATACTAGATTTGAAACCTAGGAATAAGACTCTTGACAAAAAACACCACTTTCTACTTTACCCTGCTGACAGAAATTTGTTTGCATAAAATACATCAATAATATGTTTGCATCCCTACTGTCAAATCATAAACTATATGTTTTTCTAACTGCTTTTGGCCACATCTCTCAGGTATCATTCAAAACAGGTATAACTGACAGCAAATATATGACTTCTAATACTGTATAACACAAACAACAGTGTTAGAATTTGCAATTTAAAAAAAAAATTCATTAAACACTGCCAAATTTGATTGCTTTGTATTTAACAGTGGTCAAAATGCAGTGCATATTCTAAACTGATTACAATGCCAGTGCAAAACTGTAAACGCAAGAATTTTAAGAAATACTGTATATAAAACTGCAGAGACATGCAGCAAAGTAATCCAAACAAAACTTTTAACAAGATAAACTTCACCTAGACATTCTAGATACAGCTAAGTAAACATGAAAAGGGTAATTTCATCAAGCAGACATTCTACCTTAATAAATGCATAATGGAACATAATGCAATTTACCTCCATATACAATACCAAACTGACCAGAACCCAGCACTTCATCAGCAAATATTTGGTACACAGAGCTGATATCCTAATGCATGAAAAAAAGAAATCACAAATATCAGGAGTCATTAAAATGTTCAGGACTGAATTAGTTATTACTGGCTAGGCTGTAATTATATTTGGCATTAATCAAACTCTGTAAAAGGTACCATCATTACACTGAATGGAGTGAGAAAACACAACAAGCTTTTCCTGGAGAGGATCCTGTGAGCTGCACCATAAGCAGGGACATACATTCATAAAAACTAACAGCCATGGTGGGCAAGGAGGTTACTTCCTGCATATATCAACACGGACTTCTTTACCTACAGTGCTCTGGTGTTGCTTTCACATCCAGACACTGCTACTACCAACTACTTTGTAATACTCAGATAAATAAATATCACTATAATACAATGCACATGACTCACCACATTCTCCTGGACCTGGCAATTTGAAACAGAGATGCTTAAAGACAACTCTTCTGCAATAAAGAAGATAAAGCCAAGTAAGTAAATAGAAAGGGCAGACTTTTTCTAGAAAAAGATGAGAAAAAATGAAAATCAACAAAAACCCTTTACTGACTTCTAACCCAGTATTGGTGAAATGATTTTTACTGTTGTTCTGCAGAAACTTCATAACCTGGAACTCATTTTACAGATTGATTACATAAATAACTCTGGGAGTTTTGCTGGGATTGCTTGTCTTTTTTTTCTCCTATCCCTGATTACAAAAATAGTAGAATGATACAGGTGTGTACACACTAGACAGCTGGAGAACCAAAAGCAATAGCAATTGCATTATAGTTCATTAAATGAATAATGATTTCTGGTAGCAATAAAGAAAAATACAGGCAAGAGGAGCACGTAGATCCCTCATAGTCAAACGAATGTGGCTTCTTATCTTCCCTGGCACCAGGATATACAGAATTAATGCATGAGAAAAGGAAACAAATCAAAGAAAGCAAGTAACAGAAGAACTGAAAATTAAAAAAGCAATAAAGCCCATAATATTTAAAAAAAAAATCTTTGTTTCATGCATAAACTATAGAAGCTTATCAATCCTTGGAATATAAGGGCACATTCAGGAAGTAATTTCCAAGTAAAAGTATCAGATAAAGAATTAGAATTCTTCAGTCTGCAGCAGACATTGACATGAACTTTTCATTACAGGAAAACACTGATGCATAGGCAAGAAGAGATATACCAAGGAAGGTAGAAAAGACCCTTCTCCTTTGACTTCCAAGACCAAAGTAAAGCATCTTAGACTAACAAACATCTATCACTTGATGTTGGGGTCTCTCTCTCTGGAGACATTCCAGGCCCACCTGGACGTGTTCCTTTGTAACCTGCTCTGTGTGACTCTGACTTTCCAGTGGGGTTGGACAGTGGTGATCTCCAGAGATCACTTCCAACCCTAACAATTCTGTGATATTATTTTAACTTAAAGAAAGAGAAAAGAACAAATTTATCTACAAGGTAGATAGAAAACACACTATAGATTTACTAGCACTTTGAAAAGAGCCTTTATCATCCTAAAAAGGGCCTTGCACTTTAAAAACACCATTTTAGTGAAAAAAGAAGATGTCTGTACTTCATTTTTGCCACCTGTGCTTTATCTGAAAGAAGGAATTTACAGAGACAAGATAGGAACAAATGCTAATTCTCAAAGACACTCTGAATTCTGCATCTGAAACATGAACTTGTATATGCATACTGATTATTGACTATAGTCAGGTCTGTACTGAAGTAACCATACAGAAAACAAGGGAAAACAATAGTTAGACAAAAAATCCCTAAGGTCAACAAAAACTGCAGCAAGGTAACTAGAAAATGAAGATGCAGTTTTTGAAAGTGTTTAACAGAACACAGTGAACCCTTCTCCACAGATGGCCACAGAATACAAAATAACTCAGAGGTAAAGAGTGAGTTATTCCTTCCAAATAAATCGATTTTTCTAGTGTCTGAACTGCGCAAGAGTAAAGGCTGAGAAGTAGTCACTTCTAAAGAAATTAGTATTGCCACAATTCAACACATAATCTATACCAGGTAAACAGCTTACTTTCTCTCTCATTTTAGCTCAGAAACATCCCACGAAGAAACACCCCACCCAAACACCAGGTACACGGTTACAAAGGATTCTTTGCCATGGGTCAGACTGGAAGAACATCCTCATTTCTAACTACCTCTGGCAAGAGTGTGGAATAAAATAACTAGTTACTGTCTTGTAGACACTTTGACACTACAAATTCCCTGTTGCTGCAAGTATTTCAAGCACTAGCAATGCCTCCCTCCTCTTTTTGGCCTTTTCATTTAAAAGCATGTATTTGAGACTTTGGGGACTTTTTTTTTTAAACTAAAATCAAATTATCTTAAAGGCTGTTGATATACATTTCATGATTCACAAGGTGTAGGAAGAAGAGCAATGAACAGACATTGTTTGGCCTTCTGAGAGCTTAAAAACCAACCTGAGTTGTCTAAAAACATGTGAATGCCACTCCCCGACTCACAGTAGTTTCTTATACTCCTACAATCCTAAACATACTAAAATACTTCCTCTCGGCATTTACCGCTGGAGTTCTATTCCCTACCAGTGTCAATGAAATGTTATTATTTATATCTGAAAAAATATTTGTTTTGGTAAAATCAACTGTCTTTGCAAGTCTGTCAGAAACAGTAAGCCTTAGGAGCTAGAAAATGAAGAGAGTTTTGGGGTGTGTGTATATAAATATAAATAAATATATATATATATATATATATATATATATATGAAACTGAAAATTCCACATCAAAAGTGGCATTTTATGTATGTATAAAGCCAGGTATGAGGTACCATCTTATAGGTATGTTTCTTCATTGTAATTAAATACCAGTACCAGTACTGACATTTCACAATTTACTATTTTAGACCATTGCTGCATTTTCAGTAAGTGCCTTTACCTCAGACTAGCATTTACATGTTCTTAACTGCTGCTGATGCAGAGTAGCCAGATATCAGAGACAGAGAAACTGATCTCAGAATCTCCTGCAAAAGAAAATTTTACTACAAGAAGATTAAAGAGTAGCTGGAATTTGAAAGGAAACTGAAGAGTGAAAGCATAAATCTCAGTACAGACTGAGAATTAATGTTGTTGCAAGGAACAAGGAGATGTCTGAAAAGAAAGAACACAATAGGTAAGTTTAATGGAGCCTTGATAATGAATATGATCCTATGCCAGAGGAAAAAAAGGGAGGGCAGGTGCATAAAAAGAAGAATAGGGTATTTTTTATAACTATGCACAGCTCAGAAAAAGTTTCTTCCATCACTGATGGTATTTGCATAGCAACACTAACTCCTTTTCTTCTCCTTAGCCACTGACTTCTCACAGAATTTTTACAATATACATATATATTTATAGGTGCTAACATCAAAAAGCATCCAAATTTAGTTCCTTCAAAGTGTACATATATAATCTGAATATATTTATTTAGTTATGTATATTAGAAATATCTAATTTATGCTCCCTTTTCACATCCGTGTGTGTGTTCTTAGTGCTCCTACAACAAAACTCTGCATTCTACATTCATATTGTAAATCTGATTCTTTACAACTTTCTGCTACAACAGATTAAAGGATTTGCCCACCCTTCACAAATCTGAGGACCACTTTTTAGAGACTCATGGAAAATTATGGACCCAATTCACCAGATAATCAACAGACAGTACTTCACTCTAAATAAGCACTCTTCCAAAAGGAATCACTACCATCAGCAGCTTCAGCATATGAACAGTGCCTTGTCTGCCTGCTTACTGTGATCTTTTCCTTGTCCTGCAGCAGTGCAAACGCTAGCTTGAGGAGTGACTGGCATCAAGGCCTGGCGAATGGCTTTCTCCCAGCCCTGAGCTACGTCAAGTCCAACTCCGGAGGCAGCAAGAACTGGACTGTGATGAGCGCTGCCATTGTTCTCGCCAACAAAGTACACCATCGTGTCAGTGATGATCTCAAAACAGTAGGGGTTGCTGCCCTGCACCACGTTTGAAAAATCTCGAGGCTGAGTCACCTGGAGAATTTCTGAAAGTGGAATCTCCTGAAGAAAGATATTAAAGATTAAAAAATGAAAATGCACATAATATTTTAATAAACTAACACTCATAACTTCAAGCATTGCAAAGAAACCAAATCAAATATATCAAAAAAACAAAACCAAAACACCAAGCTTCATAAATAAATTCAAAATGCGCATGACCATTGCCCACCCAGTTTTCTGAATTCCTATATACAAGCCTAGATTGTATAGATAGATAGATTTTCAGGCCCACCAAAGCTCCCTCTATGCAAATACCATTTTATACTCAAACTATATTTATATGCATCATGAGACACACCCCCATTGCATGTGTAAATGATGCACAACTAGAGAATGACCATTTTCCCCTTGCAGTTTATACAGCTTAGGCAGAGAAGAGCATGAGGGGGAAAAAGTGAAACAGTAACATTAAGGAGAGGCTGCAGTGATACAAGCTAGTCAAAGCACTGCTTTGTGCATCGGAATCATTTCGGGTGAAGATCCTCTTTCATACAGATATTATCTGCATATAGATATTATCCTCTATCTGGTCAGTTTAAGACCATGGTACAAGAGTACTACAGAGCAGATCTGAAGGAAGAAATGGTTTCAAGTTCACACTAGCTGAAGGAGGGCATTTCACATCCATGGGAAGGTGTGCAGGTGCATGTCACTTGCAAGAGTAATGAACAAGCAGGTGAGCACCAGGCTGGCATTAGAGGGATAAGAGACAGCAGCTGATTGAGATGAAGAGCAAATAAATGCAAAGGCAAAAACTGTGAATTACTGTAAGAGCAAAAACAAACACCCAGATCTAAGAGGTTAAAACAAGGGATGCAAAGGGGCAAGTCAAAGGACTAAAAGCATTGACATAACGGAGCAACAAGCAAGGAACATATTTTACCAGCTGTGTTTTGAATGCACAGGGCAATACAAGTATCAGAGAGGTCTGAGAAGAGACTGCTTCGTTCAAGACAGGGATGAAAAGGATCTGGGCAAGTTTAGCTGGGTGTACAGAGAAAAGGCTTGATCTTAGAGATGTTATAAAGGAAGAAGCTGCAAGATTTGGACCCCCACCACCTAAAGGTGTAAGACAAGAAAGGGAAAAGTCCTGTTTACAAATTCAAATGCATTTTCTGAATATTCCACCACCGAACACAATACTACATTAACAATGCACTACACTTCATTTATATAAACATCAGGCTACACAGTAAATTTTCCCATAAATCTTGCTTGAAATTTTCAGTTGCACAGTAGGGAGTAATTTAATTTGAGGAACCTTGAAATAAAACACATAAGCATGCAAACTTCCAGTCACTACTCAGAGAACACAAAAATACAAGCCTTCATTTGACTGGTGGCCAAAGAAATTCTCTGGTAATTTTGAGGAAAGCTTAATATGCCAGGTAATTCCAGAGCACAGTACATGCAAAATGTAAGGAGAGACATACTCAAGGGAATTAGAGCAGGAGCTGCAAGCAACTTCTCAGAGTTAGTCTTGGTCCTTCTCACTTACAGGCTTTGGGCAACAATTAACCTGGGCACAGTTTTGATTCAAAAAGAGATGGGAAAATGGAGATAATACGTAAACGGCTCACAAGTAGATTTCATATCTATAAAGCACTGAATAAATCAACATACTTATTACTCATTATTAATTACCTTGTAATATTTTGTTCCAGATTCATTTTGAAATAGTGTGAGGCATTTGCTGTCCAGTCTCCAGTAATGTCTTTTTCTCTACAAAATGCACAGTACAATTACACAAGGAATAAACCTCTCATATGGCTTCTGCTATCTCATTATTTAAGTAAGAAATGCTTTAAATTACTATGATAATCATTCAACATTAATCTACAGTTGAATCTTAGACAACAGAAATGAAAAAATAAACTTTGGGAATAAAGACTTTGTTTTAATTGAAGAAAAAGCTCAAAAATTATTTCCACAAATTAGCAAAAATATCACTTACCTTGCAGTAAAAGCAGTGACAACAGGAGTTACCTCTTACAGGAAAAAACAGTTACTAGACAGGTTTTACTGCAGGTGCATATTCTTGCAAAATCTGAATTATTTAAATTTAGTAACAACTGTAGGAGTCATGCTTTCTCCCTCCGTGCACCCATACCAACATTACAAGGGCTCAAGCACTGAGCAAGCCTAAGACGTCCTTAATTCTTTTGCCAATACAGAATCTAGGTGGCCAAAAGCACACAGTGGCAAAACAGACACATTATGAGATTCAAATGGAAAAAATACCTTGTGGGGGAAAAAAAGCCAAGACAGACTAAATAGCCATTTGCTGGACATATCTACCAACAAGAAATCTTCCCCACCAAAAAGTAACATGGATTAACTGTTGCATACAACTGTCTTGTAATTTAAGCAGAAGAATATTCCTCAAAACAAAGAAGATTTTAGAAAGCTAATATGGCTCTATGAATCTAAGATACTTTGCTTGCACCATGCTCAGACAGTTAGAAAACCACTTCCATTCTTCTGGGACAAAAATCCAACACCCTTAACTCTAAGTTAGGATGAAAAAGTTTGAAATATTATTCTCTTATATTTATATTTTATAAACTTTGTCATAGTAAAGGCAAAGCCTTTTTTTTTTTTCCTTCCATATTTAGGCAGAGCTTAAATCAGTTCAGTCAGGGGGAAGTTAAGACTACCTATAGGAGTTAGACAAAGAAAGCTGGATCATTTAACTGAAAAGAATTACCAGACAGCACTGGGACAGTGGGTAAAACCAAAAGGGTAAACCCATCCTTTGGACATACATGCTCTTTATTAAATCATGAACCAGGAAAGACTTTGAAGGAGAGGAATTAAGGAGCAGGCTGGTAACTTACTCAGGGATTCAAAATCTGCCCCATATCCTACTCTGAGAAAGGATGGGACCACAGTCAGAAAAAGAGTAGAGAGGATGACGACATAGAAATTTCTCATTATAAAGGGTGAAATATCTTGTTATCCAGGGAGTACAAGAAGCATATAGATCCTGCTGTTAAAATGAACCTGTCTGGAACTGATAGGAAGCCCAGTTGTTTCAGGAATAGGAAACAGTCTGACATTGCTGGGAACAGAATGGTCAAGGGAAATAGCCGATGTTGTAATGCCCCATACGGAAGTCTCCTCCCATTAGGAAGCTCTGTGAGATCTTGTTTGGCTGGAGGTACCTTGCTTTGGGTCAGAACACTCCATTTGACTGGCCTTTTTCAGTTGATGTCATCGAGCTAGCAGCCAGACTAACAGATTAAGAAAATCAAACTAAGCTAAGGTGTTCTGTCAGATCATTGTTCTAAGGGGAGGTTCAAAAAAAAGTCCATGGAAAAACATACCAGTTGTACTGAAGGTTTAAATCCGAGCTGAATACCAAGTCTGCCCTGAACAGTTCTGCTAGAACTATTCACATTTGTCTGCTACCTGGCCTTAGTTTTTCCAGAGCCAGCTGATGATAATTGTGACTTTTATGTAGTCTTGGCTGTAACCACATCTAAAATATGCTAGATACTTATTTTGGATTGTGATAAGGTATTCTAGGTATTAGAAAACTGTACCTTAAAGAAATGGTTTTTAAGATAGTTTCGGAAAGACGATTTACAGCAATCAGTTTAGCTGACAATCACAAAAAGTGAAATATTACAGTAACCTGGGCAGACTATTTTCACCTCTCAACTTGATTTCAGCAGAATTTAAATAACTTTGCTTCTCTAAATTCTCTAAGTCTCCTTCGATCAGATGCCACAGAGATAAAGAATGCAAATGTACTTCTGCTGCCTGTCATGGACAGTCTCAATGAGCCATAATGTCCTCCAGGAGATCTGGGAACTTCTTAACTTCATCCTTTTCATTCATCTACCAAAAAACAGGAGGATTCACTTCCTCCCATCAGACAATACGTAGGAACCCTGTTATTTTACCTTGTCTTCTTCCTCAATACACAAAATCAAGTAGCTTGCCTACTCAATTAAGAGCTCATTATTGGTAGCACTGGCAACAAACAAAATAGTCTTTTTGGATGCTTGCATACCCAAGGGCAAACAGTCAAGCCACAACTCTTACAGTGAATTACTAGAGCAATTAAGGGCTCTCATATCTACATATAACTATTTACAAACATCTAGATCATTAGAAAAACAACTGTCAACCATCTCAGTACTCATAAAATCATGATTTCCACCTTTTCATGTAGTAGAATAGAGACACAAGCATTTAGTACAACTAAAAGAGAAAGAAGACACAAATTATTCCAAGTTACCTTCTCAGGAAAGCTGTAATACTACACATGCAATTCATTTGAGACAATGTAGAGATGCTTTTCCTTCTTGAAGGGGAGAAGGAAAAGTACTGTTCAATCACCACATGAAATATTACTGAATAAATTACAGTTTCTCCCTTGAACCAGATTTCTTTATAATGAACATCACAGCTAAGTTCTTTCAAATGGTACTGTAAATCAGAAAGAAAATACACTAGTTTAGAGAAATAACTTAATTTAGGAAGCAATTAAAGTAACTGACCAGGTTGTCTCTACTAGTATAGTGGACCATCCATCCTTCTTTCACCATTGTACTGCTCTTCCTCTTTGTGTGTTTGATTGACTGTACAACTCGCATGAGAGGAATATTATTGCTTGTTGAAGGACTAAAAAGAAGATACAACAGTTTAAT
Source organism: Oriolus oriolus (assembly GCA_013400235.1). Classification (NCBI taxonomy): domain Eukaryota; kingdom Metazoa; phylum Chordata; class Aves; order Passeriformes; family Corvidae; genus Oriolus; species Oriolus oriolus. The sequence continues at coordinate 252,610 of VXBT01006994.1, read as the reverse complement.
ATGTAACAAGTTAAAATACAACAGTACTGCAATTATACCCATTTTACACAGTCAGTCCATAATTTTCAGGAACAGACACCTTTTCCTCCCATACAGATTTAGTTGATGGATGAAATTGATAAGGCATCTCAGCTCCTACTAGCTCTCCTAGGGCAAGTATTGGAGTACTTAAATTACTCTAAGGAACAGAGAAGAAACACACTGGAGCGAGGACATTTACAGAAATCATCCTCTCTCAAAACAATTTGCTGAGACTGCTGGTCTTTTATGATATTTGACACCATAGAAATATAATTAACATCAGCATAACCATCATTTCTTCTTGTAAGTTGATTATACTGCTTCGTAATATTGTCATTAGTGAAGGTCCCTATCAAAGCAAACTTTCAAGTTATGAAAATATAAACGGGGTGTATCAATTCAAATCACAACTGCACTAGAAAATTCTATCAATGCTCAGGTATATTAACTGTCCTGCAGACAAGGGTTTGAGAGTCTCTAATATTCTGAGAGAGCCATTAATTAAACATACAGGTTTTAATAGCACTGAAGACGAAGTCAACCACCGAGGTGCCTGCCTAACACCAGAGCTCTACATGTGGCACTAACACACACATTTGTAAATACACATCATGAGGTAGTTTCAAAACAAAAAACATACGGATGCTTTAACATGGCACGCAGTTACACTACAGAATTGGCTACAGGATGCTGTCATGCAAAAACCTGAATTGCTTCAAATCCAATTAGAAATAAATGGAAAAATCCTACTTAGAGGTAGATGTTACTTCCCTCTCAGGAAATCCTTGAGCTATAAATCACTGATAGTTGGGAGATATCATTACATGCAATTTATCAATATTTGTTATATTATATCACAAATTTGCTATTAAGCCCTGAGCTACAGTAATGTTTAGCTAGACTGAACACAATTGCACTTATCTTACTAAGAATGACTAAGAAAATCAGGATGACACTACTCAGAATAATAGAGAAAATAAAAAGATCAAATTTGATTTAAGAAACAATGTTAACAGTTACTGGATAAAAGACTGCAGAAAAATCACTTTCAAGATAAATAAAGCAAACTATTGCCTAACATGAATGTAGATTATGATGCCAATATTAAAATATCTCAACCAATGCCTTTTAAATCCACACATATATAACAGTAACTAAATTAGGCTCAAGTCATAGAGACCTTAACCACGCATTAGCCTTGTTAAGCCATAAGTTTTATCCTGCTTTGATAATCTAATTGTATTTCTTCAATAAAAGTCATAGCATAACACTTTCTCCAATTAGAAGAGACTATAATCCTTTAATCTATTTTTGTTTCCGATTTTCTTGAGGCAGGAGAACCTTACAAAGTATTTTTAAGCTACAAAAAAAGAAACCCCACACAAAAGGAAAATACACTTTCAGCAATAAGACTGGGCTAACTGGAAAAGTTTTTCCTCACAATATTGAGCAAAGTACATCCTGAGCAAAGAAATCCACCTTATAACTTACCTGATTGTTTTGACAGCTTCCTCATCTTTGTCTGCATCAAGGTCAGATGGATCCATAAAAAAGATTTTGTCCTCCGGAGGAGAGGGCTCTTCAGCATCATCTAGAACTCGACTACCATCACTGCTCATTTCACTGCTATCAACTTCCATTGGCATATCCAAGTCCTGGCCTGGGCTAGCAGGTTCTGGAAACAACACAAGTCAGACATTATTTCAAACACACAACTACAAAAAAAAAAATAAAAATAAAATCCTCCAAAACCCATCAATTTTTTTTCAGTTCACATTTATGGAAGTAACCATAAAAGTACAATCACAATATACAAAATCTTCACATTTTTGCTATAAGACTCAGGGTATGCTAGTGAACATTATCAATTTTGTTTTGCTAAATGCCAAGGCAAGAGAGACCCAATGAAAACACAAACCATACTGAAGGAGACAGAGTGAAAAGCTTAAAGTCTAAACCTAAATGTCATTAAGTAATTCTGTTACACGAGTAATCAGGACAAAGTAACCTTTCGATGGCTAGAGATGACCCAGAGAATTATTCCTGTGCAAATGAAATTCTCCATTAACAGAAACCCAACTCTGCTCTCACTGCTCTTCTAGTCCATAATAAGAAAAGTAAGAAAGAAAAGGCGGGCTGTGGAATTGCAGGAAAAGAGAAAAACAGAACAGATCTTATTCACATCTGATTTTCTGCAGGCAGAAGTTTAGAGTTTTCAAAAGCTGTACAACTGGCACTGTGGAAAACTAAGAATTAAGGCATAAAAACATCTTCATCTGTAGCCTTTTTATGGTTGTTTTTTGTTTGTTTGTTGCTTTGTGGGGGGTTGTTTGTGTGTTTGTCTTTACCTGGGGTGAGCTCAATTAAGAGTGGGAGAAAGAATAAAAAATAAATTGCTCCTTATGTCCTCAGAAGAATTACATGAAACCTTAGTTCCCAAACTCTGTGGCCTTTAGCACCTTAGCATCACAAAGGCGGTAAAACCAGGCTGCAGCAACATCATGCTGCACACTGCTATTCACAGCCACCAACATCAAGATCCAGGACAGAGCCTTGGAGCTGGAGAAGGCAGGCATGAATGGATAGGATACACTGTGCAATGGCAACAGACCCACTGGCTAACACAGCTGTTGTCCAAGCCTCTGAATCAAGTTGCACAGTGTGATGTGATCTGCTGCATGTCACCAATTTTGTTTCACTGAACAGTGCATGACAAGGATCAAGGCAACACAATCACAGAATGGTTGAAGATGGAGGAGATTTTTGAAGGTCACCTGGTCCAACAACCCCCTGAGTTCATTCCTCCAGTCTGTTGAAGTCCCTCTGGATAGCAGCACAAGCCCTCTGTCATATCGGCTAGTCCTCCCAGGCATCTGCAAACCTGCTGAGGGTACACTCCACCTCATCAAGATCACTAATGAAGATGCTGAACTGGACTGGACCCTGTGTTGGCCCCTGGGGTACACCACGAGTTACTTGCCATTGATAACCACTCTCCAGGCCCATCCATTCAACCAGTTTTTAATCCCCATCTGCTCATCTATCCCATATTTCCTCATCTTAACACTGGTCTAAAACTTATAAAAATACTCTAAACACTCTTTCACAAAGTGTTCCGCACACTCCTCTTTCAGTTCTGTAAGGTCTATTCAGAAAGCAGTCCAACTTCATTGAGGTTTCCAGAAATTAGAGTGGAGTTCTTTCTTTTGGTTTGGCTTGGGGTTTTTCTCCTTTCTCTTTTATCTCAAACATCTGGGCTAACTCTGGCTAGTAAAAACCATGGATATGAGAAAGTCATAAAAAATGGTACGTGTCTTCAGATACTAACATTTTAAAGTATATATTTCATGGTGAACAATGAGCAGACTGATGACAACAGATCTTCAAATTTTGTACACTGGGGTGGCTTCTTGATGTTTCATTTCCACTGAGCAATCCCAAGCAAAGCATAGTGAATGTGTCAAGACTGATTAAGTAAAATTTAAGCCACCAGAGTGTAAGTTTTACGGTGAATCTTTTTAATTTTCACTAACCTCAGTGAAAGAACTGGCAAGATAAATAAAAAAATGTCAAATATTCAAAGACAAGGGAACTAAATACTAATGCATCTTGTTCAGCCTCAAAAGACCTCTCAGTATTTGAAAGCATGTTTCTCATCTTACCTCCATTGAAAACCACCTCTCCAAGACAGTCTCGAGGTACTTTAGGTGCACAGCGTTTGTGACAGTTGAATCTGCAATCTAAAATAACAGATAAATAAGCCCATGACAGCAGAACCTCACTCCCACCCAGACACTAACATTATCATTCACTACTACTTCCAACACAAATCTCAGTTCAGATTCATACATTTGCATGTAACTGAAGACAGCACCAATGAGGTCACCCCCAGGAGGAAATTAACAATCTTGTCCTGATGTCACATGTTGATTTGTCCCACTGCTGTTTATTATGTCAGTACTTCCCCTTCCAGTACAAAATGGTTTGCTACTTCTCTAGTTTTTTCTGTAACTATTTTTTCCATCATGATGTAATTTTTCCCATTCTTTCATTTATTCCACATCCTCTTTTCCATTGCTATATGATTTAAATGTCTCATCTCTAACAGTTTTCCTCATCTGTCAACTAAGATTTGCAGATATCAGAAGCCTCTACGATCACACAACTACATCAGAGCAAATATGTTCTGCAGTAAATCCCAAAGTCCAGTTCCCCTCTCGTTCAGGTTACAGATTCAGCTGACTACTCAAGCTCCATTTCTTGCTGACACAGGGCAGACAGAATAATGTTATGTCCAGATTTGTCCTGATGTGGAGATGGAATAAGTGCCTGGTGAGTGCCATTTCTGCACCCGAGGTATCAGATGCAGCTTACTGAGCAAAGCCCAGCATACAACATTACTGGTAGTAACAGGAATCTCCTTTACTAGCATCCCTGTGATTTTCAACTCTATCAACACCATGAATTTCAAAACTCCCTACTGCCCCCACAACTGTTTTCATATTGATAATTTTGCCTCTTTCTGCTATCCAAAGCAAGCTCAATGTGTTTGCCTTTTAAGCCCAGACAAGAGAAAAATAATTCTCTCTCCATTTTTAGTATCAGAGAAGTCAAATTCTGGAGCAGAATACAATACTGCTCAGCTTCTGAGTGCCTAAAAGGATGCATCCTAGGAGACCCACAAACTGCCTTTTTTACAGCCGTGGCTTCAGTCTATATTATGGAATACAATTACTTCACTACTTTAAAGGAGGCTGGAAGAAACAAACACATTTCAAATCCTGTCAGGAAACTAGAAGATTGAGTTTATCCTAATAAATTAAACTACATTCAGAAACATTCTTGGATACTGCAATGCAATTCTCTGGTCTCGTAAATAGCTACAAACATCCCCCAGCATGCTTTTGGCCCACAGCATTAGCACAATCCCAAACAGTTCCAAGGTCTAGCTCATAAACCAGAGCATCCTATGAAATTGCTCCAAACAGGCAGTCTGCACAGAGCCACCCAGGCTGGGATGCTAAGAAAACTTGTTCATGAACATGGGTGATTCTGTCCCAGCTGACCTCAGTGTCCAGGAATGTTTCTGGGCACATTTAATTTATTACCACAAATACAGCCTTAGCATCTCAAACAGATGCATCCTCAGAGCCCAAATAGCAACCCAAATTAAATCAAGAAATCCAGGGCTCTCATGGATACTCAGAAACATAAAACTATTAAGAGACCCCAAGCTTTGGGAACGTGCACGAGGAAGTCAGTAGGAAACCTTAAGAATCTGTAGGAAAAGGCAGTATGAAAATATTTGAACTGCTTGATACCAATTCCTGATATATTAAAAATAAGTATAGGATCATATTGCATAAATGGAGGCCTATTAAGACACTTATTTCTGTCCTGCACATATATATAGCATTTCTCTAGGCTTGTTTTCCATACATAAATGCTTACAATATGCATACAATAATATTTTTATCCAGTGTCATTCAATTCCCTGAAACTGATGTGGTAGCCCCATTTATTCAGCTGGATATAGTCATAGCAATTGTATACAGCCAGCAGCATCTCTATGTTAAAACTGCAAGGTATCTTTTTCAGGCTTCGTTTTTTTTGTATCATGTGTATCCAAGAGACACACTGACTGGAAAAAACATTAAAACCAGTTCAGGATGCAGACTTCAAACAGACTACAAAGACTGCAAATAACAACAGAAATGAAAGATAAAATTACTTCCTTACTTACATGAGACAGCAGTATTACTAGTCAATAAAAATTAACACAGCTGTAAGCTTCCAATTTTTTCTCTCCTCTAATAAAGCAAATTGAAAATGTATTCAGTGAACTCTCTCAAAAAGCTGACCTTTGATACTCCTGTTTGACAAACTCAGATGAGAGAAATGGAAACTCCTTTCCATATTAATGCTCATGGTTCATCACTAGACTTTTGTTCCCTGCAACAAAGCTGACAGATCTGCACTAACCAGCAATAAAATGGCAGAAGGAGATCACAATCATTATGCCCTAGGAACCACATGGAAGAGTCTGAGAACTGAAGCCATGCATGTTAACATATGCTACATAAAAACCATGCAAGTTCAGCATAGGCACCTAGCTGCATAAAATATCTCCAAAAGGTAATAACCAATACCCTGTACTAGAATAACACAATGAAAACTCACAGATTCTTTAGTGGTCAGTCTACAACACAGATATTGAACAAAAGGAAGCATTTCCCATTTTTATTAATTCATAATTATCCTTCTAGAATTAGTGTCCTCAATCTACACGATTAAATCTTACCTTTCAGAAAAATGTACAATGCACAGCCTACTACAACGAAAATGAGGGCTGCTGTGATCTTCCGAAAATTATGCAATTTTTCAAAAATTACACAGCCCTAATCTGCAGTATACAGCCACCTAAGTTGCAATCAGTTTTAAATATAAGACCTTTACTGAAATTTACTGCTACAACAGAAAATTAAATGTTTACCTTTACACTGCATTCCTTGGCGAAAAAGGCCCTTAAGCAGCCGTTTGCAATACTGGCAGATGGTGGGACGAGTGTAAGAATGAACAGCAAAGGTGTGCGGGACCTTCACTCTGCAAAGCACCATCTTATCCATCCAGATGGGGCGGCCACTCCAGGAAGGAATCCTCTTACTAGGTTCTGGGCAGCAACGCTGGAATAAAGAAGGAATACATAATTTGAACAATTTTACTGCCATGACTGCTTTGAAAAGTCACAGCAGTCAGGTGAAATACCAGCTGACTGGAAAAAGGCAAACACTGCACCATTTTTAAAAAGGATAGAACAGACAACCCCGGGAACTACTGACCTGTCAGCGTCCCCTCTGTGCCTGGGAAGATCACAGAGATCCTACTAGAAGCTGTGCTAAAGCACATGAAGGACAGAGAGGTGATTCAAGACAGCCAGTGGCCTTTTATGATGGAGTGACTCCATCAGTGGACAAGAAAAGGGCTACAGATGTCATTTATCTGGAATTCTGTAAAGCCTTTGACATGGTCCCCTGTAACATCCTTCACTCTAAAGTGGAGAGATGGATTCAAGGGGTGGACTTTTAGGAGGATAAGGATAAGGTTGGATGGTCACATCCAGAGGATAGTGGTCAACGGTTCAGTGTCCTGACAGACATCAGTGACAAGTGGTGTCCCTCAGGGCTGATACTGGGACCAGTGCTATCAAACATCTTCACCAATGACAGACAGTGGGAGCGAGTGCACCCTCAGCAAGTTTGTGGATGTCACCCAGCTGAGTGGTACAGCTGGAGGGACGTGATGCCATCCACAGGGACCTGGATAAGCTTGAGAAGTGGGTCCATGCAAAACTTATGTGGTTCAACAAGGCCAGGTGCTGGTGCTGCACCTGGGTTGGGGCACCCCCTGGTATCAACACAGGTTGGGGATCAAGATCAGCCCTGCTGGGAAGGACCTGGGGGTCCTGGTAGATGAAAAAAACGTCAGTGGGGCTGTAAGGCAGCTGTTGGCTCAGAAAGTGACCAGACAAGAAAGCAACCCGGACAAAAAGCTTTAAGAGGACTGTCTGGTATAGTAAAAGAAAACCATGAAAACACCAGATGGAAAAGCCTTACAGAGAGCTGGAAGTTATGTATGGACCTTTATTTCCACAGAAGATAAAATGCTAAAAATTCACTCATGACATTTATTTTTTAGGAAACGTGACAAGGTTCAGACCTCCATATAGAGGGTAAAATGTAAAACACTGGAGGTAGGCAAACCAAATTCCAATTACTACCTCAAATTATCAGTTTTCAAGAGCAAGGTATGGCATGCCGGGATAGCTTACTAAATTAGCCAAAAATATTTAGAAAATTCAAAAATTATTTTGAAAATTAATGCCCCTCAAAAAAATTCTTTGAAATGGAAGTTAAAAGAAAAACTTTAGCAATTAAAACAGAAAAGACATTGAGTAAAATGAAGAGGTATCAAAAAGGTACTAAACATGCACAAAGAAATCATAAAGTTAAATTCTGTGATAAATGGTTACAATTCTACATTCACTGAATAAATCTTACCAGTAGTCACAAACATCGAAATAAAAATTTTTCATGACTCAAGACTAGGCTTTTATAGCTTCTAGCTAAAAAAATTACTTTCTTGAACTAGACTATATGATTTGTATTTTAAACTGTGGTAAGAATAGTTATAGTGTAAAGTAACAGATAATTAGAAAAGACTAAGGCACAAACAAATGAATCTAACCACTGCCTGTCCTGTCTTATGATCCCAGTATACTTGGGATATACTTGATAATTGGTATCTGTTATATAATTGATAACCTCTCAGCAATCATCATAACAAGAAACGACTATGGATGTCTGTTCTTGCTGTAAGCCCTTCATCCCCTACACCCTCCTTGATAGGGTTTGGGTTTTTTGGATTAACTCTGTGAAAAGCTTAACAGCAGATCAGGAACATTCCTCCCCAGCATAAAAGCTTACAATTTGTACTGCTTTGGCCAAGAAGCTAGTCTATACTAATACAGTAATTACAGAATTAATCTGTATTACGAAGAAGGCAAGATGTTTTATCATTCTGAAGCCAAAGTTCTCAAGAGTTCATAAACCATGAGTGGAAGGCTAATAACAAAATTATATATAAAACTTGTAATTTATTTCCTGTTTCATCTCTCACAGTAGTAATAAGCAGTAAGTGTCACAGTCTAATAATCACTAGATTTTAAAATTCACTAAAACCAATCATAATGGTTAAGCTCAACTCCCATGTACGCATCATGAGCCACTTAAAACACTGTATTGTTCCCCAGAGGTTAAAGAATTTTAAAACAGAAATTGTTTCTCCTTTCACATTACATACTTCTTCAGAGGCAGAGGATGTGTGTTCAGCTTGTGCTGGTCTTGGAACTGAAAGCCCTGCTCCTGGTAAAGACACGTTAGACAGGCGCCTCTTTCTCACTCCACTGCAGTTATTTGGAATCTTGAAGGCACATCGCTTATGGTAGTTTAACCCACAACCTGGAAGAGTAGTTTGTTTATTGAAAAAACCTCCCAACATTCAAAGTAACAAAAACAGTACTAATATTTTCATAAAGCAGTTTTAAAAAGATGATCCAGGAAAATGGTAAAGGCAGAAACACTGTTGTGCCAAATTCTCTTATTTTAGTGTTCTTGATGCGATTCACAGAAACAGCTTTTTCTCCAGCAAGCCCAGTTCTAGTAACAAGGTCTAAGACTTGGAAGCAGCTGATCTCCCACCACCAAGAGGCTTTCATCACTCCCTCACTTTGGAGCACAAGAACCAAGAAGAATTCAGTGAGCAGGCAGCATTAGTACCTGACAGCAGGCTGCAGAGTGCTCCACAGCCAGCTGGATGAAAGCCATAAGGAGATGGATTCCCCTTTGGGAGTCTCTCCAAACTATGTGCTCCTTGTGCTTACAACCCTACAAGATTGTAAGCTAGCTATTTTTTTCAAAGTGGGAAACAACAACACTTCTTAAGTCATTAGTCCAAGATCACACACAATTTGCATTAATGCCAAGATCAGAACTTAGGTTTTGCAATGCACAAACCCTTCCAACTACAAAATACTACATTTATCACTTGCTAACACACCAAACACAACACAATTTCTTCTTCCTTATCTTATATAGATATACACACACACAAATACACTAAATATCATAGACTTACCTTCACATTTTAATCCTTGTCGTACCAAACCCCAAAGCATCTCTCCACAGTAGTCACAAAAAGTAGGAGCCTTGTAGGAATGCACATAAAGTGCATGAGGACGAATCTGGAAATCTTCAACTGTAGCCAAAGCTTTTAAAAAATTGCAGTAAGTTACAGTTCTTGCAACAGGATCAACAAGGATTTATGAAAATAACATGTTTTAAAAATGGCAAATTCAAAGAACGCTAACAAGCTGTTTAGAAAACAGCATTTCACTGTATACCATTTAAATACTCATTTAGAAGACTACGTAGTTTTCAGTAAAGGTTTTTATTGAGGAAAAATACGCATTGGACTCTGTAGGCTAATGGCCACAACTAATCAACAGTATGAATCACACTGTTGAAAACCTCTAAGTTGAAGGCAGGTACAATAAGCCTTGCTAAAAGCAACAATAAAGGTTTGAAAGAGCAACTTAATTTTCAAGCTGTTTTGTAACCTACAAAATCTTCAAAAAAAAGACAGCTCCACAAGTTTAACTTTTATCTTCTGAAGGACTTCTGCAGTAAAAGTTCATTAGATTAAACTCTTGGTGTATCAAAACAGAACTGTGGATAAAATTTCCACAGAAGACTGAAATATTCCTTAAACAAGCATAGATACATTTAAATTATTTTTGTCCTGTTTCTTTGAGGGAAAAAAAAAAAAGGTATTTTACATCAGTATTACCTTGCCCTCACGGTTACTATTTTTTTTATCAAATATGTACTAACACTTCCTATTCGGATTCTTATTTTTAAAAACCTACTGAAAGAGATTTACATGTCTTCAAAATGTCTCAGTTTCTGGTGGTCTGTCTGTCTGTAAGGAAACTGTCAGAGATTGCCAAGAAATACATAAGAAATTTTCCAAATATGCTATTCACCAGAAGCAATGAAAAGCTCAAACTAAGATGATCAGTTACTGAACATCCTAGACATGCCCTGAAATGCAGCCAAGGACTCAGCCTTACAGCTACCAAATTCATACTTTATTGATCAAGTCTACAAATCTAAGTCCCTCACAGTCAAGAGGTCCCTCTCCCTAAAACGTAGCCTCAGTTTGTCACTTTATCCTCTAAGACTTAAAAAACTCTTCAATACTAGCCCAGCTTTTATTTGTAGTTCCACTACAGCTCACTTTTGATTGAATTTGACAACGTATTGATTAAACACATACAATGACAATCAGGGCTGGAGTTATTTAGTCCTTGTTATTGGTTAATAACCACCACTCTAAGGATTATATTGGCTAAAGAAACTGTTTTAAAAATTACAATAACCCTTAAGAGTCTGTTTTTATAGGTATGATTCAGCAACTACATTTATATGAAGTCTTATGACAGCATAAGCCATCAATAGCAAAAGCTGCAGAACAAAAAGACAGATATATAAGCAAAAGAAAACCCACAACAGTTGGAAGAACAAATTTTGAATCCTACCAGCATTTCATCTTAAACAATTATAAAAAATAAAAACTGGTATTATTATACTCAGAAATTCCCATTTTTATAATTCAGATTTATTTATAATACTAAACCTGAAGAAGATTAAAACAGAACAATGAAAAAATAACAAAACTGAGTACTGAAGCATCAGTGACATTTGGATTTCCTTGGAATCCTCTACCCCAAAGTATAGGAGACTTAAGTGACAAAGTTCAACAGGCATGAAGATAATGATCCATGAAGTCCTATTTTCTTTTAATCTACTGAACAGAGAGTTGTTCCACTGTTACAATAATACCTACCAGAGAGTACAACCTCAACCAGATCTCCCTCGTGTATCTCTTCCGCTGATGTAATTCGTTGCAAAATATTATCTGAGTTCAGGTCATGACGGAACAGGAGAATTTTGTCATACATGCCAAAGAAACCACACTCTGGGAACTGCAAAAGAAATCAAACTCTAAATTAATACATGCTCTTTGATAATCCTATACATCGATGTTTTTAATAACAGCTACAGAACTCAACTGTTGTAAATGTTTCACGGTAACAAAATTAATCTACCTATTTTTGAGAAAACAAAGCATTTTCTGAAAATTCCTAATTTTTTATTTTGAGCTGAGAAGAAAAAGTGTTAAAGTTTGTGTTTCTTTGAGTTTTTAATCTCTCAGACCTGCATAATCAGTCTAGCAAGTGAAAGCCAATGCAGGCCTTTAACTTGGACACCATCACCTATAACCCTTATTTCATGGGTGTTCTGCTCAGGCAGGTATTTAGCTCAAGATACTCCAGCAGCATTTGCCACATTTTTCTTGAAGAGCAAGCCAGTGAAGAGGCTCCATGTCATTGTTCTACAACAGTTTAGATCTACAGATATGAGAAATCCTGAGTAACATGCTCCAGAGGAGCTTCAGCAGGCAAGTTGGACTCTACAACCTCCAGTGATCCCTTCCAACCTTACCCATTTTCAGTGATTCTGTGAAAAGGAAAACACTAATCCCCACAAGGACAGAAGACAATACTGAAAATCCATACAGGAAGTAGATACACTAAATTACATGCCACTTTTCCATAACACTTCACTGAAAAAAATCTTTTCTCATTCTGTATTTTCCCTACTCTTCAAAATACTGTCAAGTATGAGTAAAACTTTATAAAATGCAAACTTCTTAAAATGAAAAGCTTAAAAGTAAACAGTCCATGGGGAAAAAGAGCAGGAACAGACCCTGGAGAGGAATGAGTAGCACTCAAGCAGCTCCTTTGACCTTTTGGTTTAAACCAGAATTCAAAGTTGAGGTGGGAACACACACACAGAAGAAAACAGGAAGAATGTGGGAAAAAATATGGAAAAGCTCAGACGAAATTTTTAATTAAAGAGGTAACAGCTTAGTAATTTGCTGTTACACAGTCAGTAAGTATCTAAACTGCATGAAGCTTGTGGTATAATAATTGCTCTTAACTAAAATAATCTAAGATTTGTTCTATCAAATCAAAAACATAATGAAGGTATCCATCGCACCCATTGTTTTCACACTTTCCTCCCATTCAGAGGAAAAATCATGTCCTCTTTTCAGCAGCAATTGTATCTGAAACATCAAGTTGGTCTTCCCCGTTTTGGTGTGTACACACTACACAATTACATGACTCATAATACTGAAGAATGCTCCAGAAAGCATGCTATCTACTTCGGATAGTCACAAGGAGAGGCAGAATTTGTGCAATTTAACCCTTGCAAAAGCAAAAGACAGCGCTGACAAATTTATACTGACGCATGGATGTTTAGTCCACAGTGCCAAGAAACTGATTTGCTGGGCTGATGCCAAAGCAGCCAGCTGCTTCCTCTGTCTCTCAACTCACTCCCAGGTTTCCTACGTAAATTTGAAACTGTCTTGTACTCCGTACAGTAGCCACGGTGGTACAGAGATTACAGTACCATTATATTACCCTAAAGCAGATAGTTCTTAAACTTTTATACAATAAAATGCTATTGCTTAAGATCCCTTAAATCATCTGGAATTACCTGTAAGAATTCCTGTCTTATCATACTGTATTTCAGTATACTTATCTGCTGATTCATCTTGCTAAATAGCAAATATCCATGAATATTCTGAAAATTACATTTTTCCAATTGCCCAAAGATCATTTGGGAAAGAAAATATAAAGCTTGACAAGTAGCTGTGCTGCCCAAATATGTGTCTCAGTATCTCTGCAAATATGCACAGGACTTTATATCCAGAACACACAAAGATACAGCACACTAGTAATTCTTCCAAGGGAACTGACATTTCCTCACACCTGAAACATGTCACAAATGTACTTTAAGCTCTAACCCAAAATCCCACTGTGCCTTGATTGACAAGAAAATAAGATATATTTACATTATTAAAATAAGTGCTGTGAGGTTTTATTCCTTGATACACTGTTAAGATAACTTCTATCAATTGCATTATGCTGCTGAAGAACTTAGTTCTAACAAAAGGGATATAAAATCAACATTAAAACAGCATATGTCTGCCTGCAGATACACGACACTTCTTATTAACACCAATATTAATTTCAGCTGCCAGGAAGGACAACTCATGACTCGGGGAATCACATGAACTACTATCTCTTTGTATTAAGTTCACAGAACCACCTATGAACCACAGATTTTAAGGAAGCCTCTAACATATTTCACAGGTTTGAGTCTCCTTCTTCTGATAAAAATACGTCTTTGTTTCTCTTTTATTTTTTTTCACTCTTTAATACCATAACCCTGTCATGCAGCTGCCAGAACACCCCTACACATAATCCCCCAACTCAGTAACCAGAGGTCACATAATCACCTGCCAAGCAGCACTTATCTTAATTGCTATGACAAAATACATTCTGCCTATGCACCACTTACCCATTCTCATGTAAAAATCTTGGATTTATTAAAATGTTTTAAACATACTACTTTCATTTTCATTACTAAAAAGCATTAGCTAACACAATAAACTAAAGCCACAGATGAACACTCAAGTCCTCTTCGTGGCAGCAAGTGTTATCATTAAAAATACGAGACATTACATTACTTAGAAAGCAGAATCAACATTAATTCCAAACTTCGTAAACAACATTATAATATCTATAATTAATATTTTGGTTTTCAAATAAATTTCACACAAAGGCAAAATTAATTTCTACAGAGTAGAAATATTTTTAAAAAAGCAAATTCATTTATTACAGATTATTAGAACTGTTGACATCAACACCCTCGTTTGGTTCTACATTAATTAAATTGACCTTTTAAGCTGTGTATTATGAATGCTTGTCATACTGTCACGACATGACCTACTGCCCCCTTCTTCCAAAACAAATATACACACACAAAGAAGTGACTGTGAAAGACTCACTGGTTTTGTAACTGTAACATTTAACCTCCTTAAAAGGTAATTCATTTTTTACAAGCTTGAGCTTTATCAGTGGCTTCTAGACTAAGAAGCAGAATCACAAGCCCAGGACTAACAAGAGAATAATCGGTATCAGTATGGATACAGATACGAGAATTCTCTCACTAAACACAGACTCTGTATAGTTTCTACAGTATGTGACAAGACTTCACCAGGACACAGCTTTCTAGGCACTGTGCATGCCCGATCTCCATTTCTGAAATAGTAATTCCAAAAGCTAAAAGCATGAGAACAGAGACAGCCTGTTCATTGGTACCGAGAGCTTCAGTTGCTAGGAGGCTCTCCTGAATCCACGAGAGGGACAGGCAGTAGGTGAGGAACCTCGCAGTAGCTCCTTTACCTGTCCTGCCTGTGAGGTGCTTGTCTGCACATCCACAAAGCAGCACAGAGGAAAAATGCACGTGGGGGCAGCCCATACAACACCCTGCCCAGGTCCTCCCAGGCCCTTCACAAGAAGGCCCATCTCCGCAAGCCAGAGCAGCAGAGAGAAAGAAGGGCAGGTAGGAACCCAAATTAAGAACCCCAGGGAGAGGATACTCTGCCCAGACCCTTCCAGGGTTCTCTCAGGATATCCTTAGATCCAGTTTCCACACATACAGTGATCAGTTAAGTCAACACTAGAACATCATTTGGGCTGAGAGGGGTTGCTGTCCAATGGTATGGTACAGATTACAAGATGCTGGAGAATTAAGATTGTACAACACCTATGGAATGTTTATGGAAGGAAACAAAGCCAAGGAAAGAGGTGATTCAGGGAGGAATAAACGTGGGAAAAAATCAAGGGATAAGAAGATAAAAGAGGCCTGGTCACCTGTAAACAGGGGTTGGTCAGAACAACTGCTTGATCATGCCCTGTGCCTCATCAGCACCATCTGTCCTCTATTTTCATTAAGTTCAATTTCTAGCTATTTTCCGGAATGATTTTCTCTCATTCTGAGCCTATGTGTGTGTATGGGGGGGGTCTGAGTGCCAGCAATCAGACCAAGAGGACCCTGTAATGTCAGTGACGGGAGAGGCCAGAGTAAGTGAAATCAAGAGCTTGACTATCTAGGTGTTAGCAACTGGAAAGACCAAGATCCAGCAGCTGCTACTAGGCAGAGAGTGCTTGAAGCCAGCTGCTGGAGACATCCACTTTTTTTTGTTGTTGCTATTTTTTTTATTGGTGGGTGAGTGGGTATGTGCCTGTACCTTCCCCACTACCAGAGCTCTATCCTGAACCACCAGAGAAGGGTACAGCGCCACTGGTGCTGTTTGCACTCACAGACAGACACACTGTTCATTTGTTTGGATCTGTGTTCATACACGTATGTGCTGCGCACCTGTATCCAAATGCTAGTGCCTATCGGGAATGCGTGGGTCAGTCTTGCTGTCCATGGATGCACATAGGGACAGGGCTGCAGCAGCCTCCAGATTCAGTCATTCCTAATAAAACTTTTCAAGTCAGATGAACAACTCCTGCTCTTTCATAGCACACTTCCCCCCATCCCCTGCCAAAAAAAAGTTCCCAGTTCCAAAAGAACAGACCCTACCGGGAAGATGCCTGCCCCCCAACTCCCTTCCACACACTCCGGCTCAGACTCCTCTCCTCTGCCCCGACTCCAGCCCTGTGCACCCAAGCCATGGAAGTGCTGGCTGGCTGCCCTCCACACGGCCGGCTCTGATGAGCTGCAGGTGGCCCGGCAGAGCCCTGTCTAAGGCACTTGGCCAGGCCTCGATGGGGGGAGCAATCAGCTCCAACCAAGCAGCTTGGCTCCTTACAGGCGTGCGGCGCCCTGCTCTCTTTTCCTCTCCCCAGTCCATTCAGGAATACAGCATTCCTTGCTAGCACCTTGGCCAGAAGGCTATGTGCAGACTGCTGGCCAAGAATAACCTCATCGATTAACAGGGGTTTTATTTCAAGTGGTATCTTTTAACAGAATTTTTACACAAAGCTTAAACTATGTTCAATAGTTGAACTATGTTCAAGTTGTACACTACCAAATTCTTCTCTCTTGTACTGCAGCAAAGCACGGCTTTTATAGCTTTCCTTATGCTCAGTTACATGAAGCTGTTAAGGAAGAACATTATCCAGTTCCTTTGAAGTGTTAAGAGCTCATAATGTAAACTTGAAAACAAAACTCAAAGCAGAATTTTTTAAAGCCTGTTTTATCTTATGGGATTATACAGCCATTACTTTCCTGCATAAAAGCCTAAAGCATCTGCACAGTTACTCAGAACACATAAACTGCTAATCCCAGTATTACTAAGTTTCCTAAAAGCCAAAAGATGACTGTTCCCAGTCTTAACAGTTCCAAAAGAGCATCTAGAGACAGGAAATCACTTGTGGGAAGTCTATGTATGCACTAGACTGTGCCAGAATTAATCTCTGGTATACCAGTATCATCAATTTACATCAAGAATATATGCAATTCTTAATACTTGGGTGGTACTAGCACAAGTAACACAACTAGTGCATAATTGCAGTTACACTGAGGAAAAATCATTGGTGTTAGCTAGCATGCTCATACTGCAAGTATTATGGCATATCTAGCCTTAATTGAGAGTGCATTACATTGTCTGCTTGATCCAGAAGAACTCAACCAACATACAGCAGTCAGTATTGCTGAGCAAAACACAGCTGAGGCTTCTTTCTATCTCGGCAGTAATTGAAAAATCCCTTTACTTCAAGTTCCAGGAGTTACTTTACAAAGTTCTGGACTAGTTGCCAAAAATTCACACTAGGGAAAAGTGTAGGCGGATATTGTTTCAAGGTCCAATATCTCATGACCCATCATAACTCAAAACAAATGCTTCAAACCACTGAAAGTCAATTCCAAAGTCCAACAGTCCAAAACACCATTGGAAAGTCTCTTCGTTCAAAGTCATCCATTCTATTATCCTGCATCCCTACCCAGCTATTCACTCCCACTCTTTAGAATCATGTGCCAAATCACATTATCACACAGACAATTAGCTTCAAACATGTTGCAGGAGATCTTCTCCCCACCAGATGCCTCAATAGAGACATACTTGGACTACTGCTTGGCTAGGTTTTCCAGCATACAAACCTATTATCATGCTGGAACCGCTAATCTGCTCCACAGATAACATCTCTGCACCCCCAGTACCTCCCCAGCTCCCACCTTCTCACAAGCATGTTTGCTTCTCATGCCTCAACTCTTGCTAAGTCTCCACATTATTTAGCTCATATGAAGAAAACAGTTGACAAAACAAGAAGGCAGAGCAGGAGGAAAACAGATTCGAGCACATCTGAACAGCAGAGATGATTTGCATTAATTTTAGAGCCTTTCAAAAATAAACACTATGAACTGTTTCAAGCTTAACCTGGAGAAAAATCCAGAACATTGGCTGCAGTACTGTTACTTATTACACTCAAGTTGTTACTGAAAGAGTTGTAGAGTTCCATTTGTAATA
Source organism: Oriolus oriolus (assembly GCA_013400235.1). NCBI lineage: Eukaryota > Metazoa > Chordata > Aves > Passeriformes > Corvidae > Oriolus > Oriolus oriolus. The sequence continues at coordinate 234,580 of VXBT01006994.1, read as the reverse complement.
TGGATGGATTGCAATACAACCCTTGTAATATGACAAAAATACAGAAGAGGAATCCAGCCAGCAAGACATAAGAAATATCCCTTTGATTTTGCTAAATGATAACTTTGGGTGGGTTCAGTGAAGCAGAAAAACTAGGTGGGAAGAGTAAGAAACAGACTGATTGCATGGGTAAATACTGTATCAGTTCTCAATCAAAAAGAATGCAACGGTTAAAGGATCACGAGAATGTCAGGCAAATATTCTAAGGTAGGGGAGCAACTGGTCTATTTCAGAGCAAAACGTAACAAAGCCATCAGAGGAAATATATATAAAGAAGGAGAATGCTGAGTATGACTGAAAGTGAAAACTATGAAGGACAGGTCTGTGGACCAAAAAAAGATAGAGAAGTAGAAACATGAAAGTAAGGATTCACAAGTTTACTGAAAAAGTTACGAGAAATTTTGCACGTACTGATTCTACACAAGTAATAGCACAAGCAATACTACAGCAATCAAATGTTTTTCATTTATAGCTATTAACCAGAATAAAATTAAGTAAGATAGAATACAGCATTCATAGCATGCTGTCCTACATAATTCTCAGTTTGCAGGCAGTGGAACACCACCACATGCGAGTTTCTAGTTTTAAATCAGTAATCCCTTTGTTCTACTTCATGTCCTCTCACGCAAGGAATGAAGAAATCGTATTCCAACACAGAACAGGATTAAGAACTCGCCTCTGTAATATCTGATCATTGTGCAAGGACACACACTGTCTACCTGCTACAAGTTTTTCTGCTTCTAAACACTGTCCCTCAGTTCCAGCAGCCATATGTGTCCATACTTAGGTTCCTCTTCAGACTGCCCCTGAGAACTGTATGTCTTATACTTTAATACACAGCAACCTAGATAAGGAATGAACAGAGAAGACCATGAATGTACTGGAAACCATAAGCAAGAACTTTTTTTGAAGCATCCCTATACAGTCTAAAGTTTGGGTTTTCTGAGGATGGCTATTAAGCATTCCAATACACAATAACCCTAACACGGTGCCCCCCAAACTTAACTTTAAACATGAAAAAAAACCTGAAGAAAAACACTTAAAAAGAAAAACCATCTCCTGATGTTTAGAACATCTGTAATAGAGCTAAGAGACACACCAAATATTTGCATTACTCATCTCACTCTCCTTGCAGACATGTCTCTTCAGTTTCAGTTCTGCTGATGCTGCTTCTAACTACCCTTCTGCAAAACCTGAACAAGCTACATTGAACACCAGTGTCTGAGGCAGAAAACACAGAAAAGCAGAGTCCTAACCAATATTTTTGATACTGTAATTTAGCCTCAAACACAGTTAGGCAGGTGGTTCAAGCTCCCAAGTAAGCTTCAAAGCTTTCAACTGGAAAAAACAGGCAACCATCTGCGTAACTACAGACAAGAACACAGTCTGCAATTTTTACATTAGGTATATACTAATACTAGAATATTTTACAGTCTTGCAACAGTCACCACATCTAAGGGAAAAAATCATGGCAGGACATGCTGCTGTCAAATAGAGAGTACGGGGAGAATACTGCCACTCGCGCACTAGCTGCGAAACTACTTATGAAAGATGAATCCACCACATTTGAGGTTGTTTCCTGATCAGTTTGCTGCCTGCAAACATGTTTTCACTGAGCAGTCACTTACTAGTAGTGGCAGCTGCAGGAGAACATAAACTGCAGCAAAGCTAGACAAAAAGGAAAATCCTCGTGAAACCCTCATCAGTTTTGCAGTAGATTAGGCTCAGCATGTAAGAAGTTTGAGCTATAACAAGACCTCAAGCTCAACTTTTAACTGAGCCCTCCAAAAAAACAGAAAGGAAAAAAGAAAAATAAGTGTTAATGTACTTGTTTTCATCTTTCTTTAAGACAGGAGACAGGAAATATGCAGATGTAAAGAGAAGGAGCTGATATAGAAAGAAAAAGCAGCCCCTAAAATGGCTGCATAAAGATACACCTAACACGCATGGTACACGAAAAGAAGAAACTGACCCAAATAACTCGTCTCTTCAGAAGGGAACTAACATGCTGAACTACATTTTGGAAGTTATTATGAAATCAGCTTGCTTTATAACTAGTTCGTAAAAATATGAAAGACACAGTAAGTTATGAGATGGGAAAAAAAGATACACAAGCATATGCAAATTACATATAATGTGCTTACGTTTTTTCAGGCTATCAGGTGAAAAAGAATCCTATAATAAACGTAACCAACAATAAATACCAATCACAACAATGAAAGACATGGAGATAATTCCCTACAAAATAATCTGCCTTCAATTCCCTCCTGCTCACCCACACCCCACCTTGATGGAAAAGAGCAATTATTTCTTATTTTATTAAATACTGTTAACTTCTTCTCAGGTTGCTTACTAGGGTTTAACCTTCCTAACCTAAATAAAGATAAAATCTGGATGCGAAACCAGCAAGATCAGTGTTCTTTCCTTCCTAGAGAGACAGAATTTGCAACAGGGTAGCCAAGACATAATGGAAAAGTACGTTAAGGTTCTTTTATTTCTTGGTCAACCCTCTCTTAACACAAATTATATTGATATGTAAGAGCAACACATGTATTCAGTATACAGAAAAACAATACTAGGACATTGTTAGCTGTCTGGTGGGATTTTTAATTATTAACTAGAAACAAAAAGAAAAGCTAGTATCAAGTCTGCGGCCCTGCAAAGCATGTCTGCAGCCAAAACTGGTCCTTTCACTATGGCTGGCTATACAGATCCAAGAATATACCTCAGCAGTAGCAAACATAAGCTATTAAAAACCTAAGGTATCAGAGACAATCGCTGAAAGGAAAAAACTGTCCATATTGTGAAAAGTTATTCTTGCAGAAAATTTAAAACTGTACCTTCTTTTACTAGATTTCACAAACGAGAAAGAGGTTTTAGTCCTTTTGAATTAAAATTTTCTCCCTTGGAGAGTTACCAAAATTTCTTTGTGCCTAACTGCAAATATCTAACGTAGATCTTTGTCACTGCACCAAACTCTTGGCATATCTCAGCTGCTATTACTAAACAGCCTGTTACCATCAGCAGAACGTGGTAGCATCATACCATACCTTCTGGTAAACTATTGAGCAGACGAGGTCTTTAACAGCAGAGAGGGACAGGTCCTGAGCTTCAATGGTAACAGTCTCTCGAGTGAGACCAATCTGCAGAAGGAAGGAGATTCCATGCATGGAGCCTCGGGAGTTGGTGAGGCTCTGGGTGCTGAAACTGCCATTGGAGAGTCGACTGGAGAGCCCCGACTGGGGACTTGAAGACAAACTTGGGGTCTGTGGTGCAGCAGCATGACACGTAGGTGGGGAAAACTTCTGCAAGGATGGGGGAGAAGAGTCGTTTGCTGACATCTGACTTGCTTTACTCTGCCGAGATCTCCCTAGTAGTCAAATTCTAAGAAAAATACCTTATCAGTTCTTGGTTTGAAATGAAAACAAGGATAATGTAAGTTTCCCTTTCTTAGTTCAGTAAAAGGCTTCTGACCAGTAAAACTTTAATTTCCCTTTCATTCGGTGCAAGCCAAAGAATAAAATAATTACAGCTGCAAGTTACTTTAAATTAAAGGTTCACTTTCTGCAGTTAAAATCAGCTGATCAAAAGCAGACTGCCTGTCCTTTAGCACCACATCCAGACATAGAGGCTTACATAAAGGCCTCACAGAAACACATCAGCTCTGCTGTTTTATACTTGTCCTTCATTTTTGTTAAAAAACAAAAGCTGGAGCAACAGATGGAAATTGATGTTGATAGTTCCTTAAAAGTATCCTCATTCACCTAATTACACAGATCATATCTTAAACGAAGAATCATCTTCATGCAGATAGCCTTTTACGATGAAAAATAAAAGTGTATCCTTGAGCAAAAACAGAAGTCCACGTATGTGATGAATCTATTCCTCCTTCAGAAAGTCTCCTCTGAATTCACAGGACAAAGTGAACTTGAAGATCAATGAAGATATCTGATTTCATTTTTATAAAATATTTTAGCTCATGAAATGGAGGAACAGAATGTCTGAAGACACAATCACATTAAATGTAATCTCTAGCATCACCCAGATAATCTCCAGCATTTTGAAACGCTGTACTCTGCCTGTAGGGGAAAAGATAAAGTTGTTATTTCACATGAAATGCATAAAGTCGCATACCCATGTCATAACCACTCTACTTTTATGCAGCGGGATACCAACTCCTTTTACTCAAATATGTTACATTAGAAGCATTTTCTACTTGTAAGTTAAACTTAATTGTTTTCCCACTGTATGACACATGAGAAAAATCAGATCTAGCACTGACCAATATGTTACCACAACTTGTAATTAACGATAGTTTAGCAGAGCAAAGCACTTAGCACTTATGAGGAAAAAACCAAAAAAGGTAGGGGGAGGGAGCAGTAAAACACAGCTCTGCTCTGTACATCTATATTGAGAAGCTGGTGGGTAGGGAAGGAAATTCACTAAATGCATAGAAATGTCAAAAGAAAAAAACCAAGATAAAAACTCAAACTCTATGCAGCAGCATGCACTCAGGATATCATTTTAATATTGTTATTCAAGGAAACTGAAGAACGACTTGCACAAACTCTAACTGTAGGAAGATATGCAGAGCACACCACTGAGCATCGGCTCCTTTGGAAAAAAAATTAAATCATTTAATACTCACACGTCTGATTAAAAAAGCAAGCCTGCTAAAACCTTTGAAAATAAGTAATTTCATGAGTAGAGGCTCAAGATGCTTGTTACAAGATGCTTGTTACAAGACGCTATGCTACCTGATTCAATATTTCAAGCATTTCATGAGCAGCTGGAATGTTTGAAAAGAATAATTTCTAGATTCCCCATGCAATTTCTACCACAGGAAAAGTTTTCCACAAATGCAGAAGTGGTCCAAATACACAGATACTACATACTGCTAACAATTTTTAAGGAGCATTAATCCATATAGGATACCAAAGTCAGTAAGCTCACATATTTTCCTTCCCTTATGTAAAAAAAAAAAAAAAAATCTAAGAAAGAGTATTACTCTTGCAATGAAATTTCAGAAGAGAAGTGCCACATCTTATTGCACACACTAGAAGCCATCCTTCCCAGAAATAAGGCTGAGAATTGCTAAAACAGTCCATTTAATACACTATGCACTCCTGGTATTTACCAGCGTAATAGCTCAAAACGCCACTGTCATTGCATTCTGAAAGGTAGATAAGGAAAGAGAGGTACACAAATTGCAGTACTGGAGGGAATATAAGCTCTTGGTACTGCAATAAAAATTCCTAACAGGGGCTCTGGAACAGAGAACAAATTGATACCTTCTGGATTTTCAGCACAGCTATCTAGAAACTCTTGTCTTCAAATACACAAGACTTGCTGGGCATTTACCAAGGACACCTGAAAAGAAACTTCTGTCTTAAAGAACACGCTAAACACGATACAGATTAAAGTAATAAATAGGAAGAGTAAGGACGGCAACAGTAACATTTAAGCACCTTTCTCAAGAAAGCAGCTTTACAGTGCCTTCAAGTTTGAAGATGACTTGTTCTTGTTTTCTACATACTGCTTTCCTCTCTCTCACCTCTCACAGATACCAGAGACAGCAAAGACAAAGCCTTAGGGGTGGATTTGAATTACAAAAAACAATGCCTAACCCACATAATAGAGAACAGAAAAGCTTTATGATGTGAAAGAATTAATGAGTCTACTAAGCAAGTTTAATTTAGACAGTGAAAACACCCTGTGAAAGCTCACCTACAACTGCCCAATAAGAATGTTAATTATATTTACCAAAAGCACGATGCTTTTGCATTGACAAAGCCTTTTGATACCATGTGTATTTGCATACAAGCCTTTGAAGAAGTTTATTTTTGCTACTTGGTACGAAAGAATGGATCTTTCCATGAAAGGAAAGCTATAGAAACTGCTCGCTTTGTAGTGAGGACAGAGGTCTTCCGAACATCATATAAAATAAGTGTATGTTGAAATTTACATGCAGTGTACACTTCTGCACTTTTATTTATGCAAAGAAAACCCTACACCTCCAAAAGCAGAGAGGCATAAGGACTGTGAAGGGAGTCCCTCTGCCCCTTCCCCCGCTGCCCAGCTCGCAGCCTGTGCTCGCCCAGAAGCGCGGTCTCTCCCGTTCCTGCTGCCCCCAAACCAAGCGGCTCTCGGGCACATCCTCCAACACCTGGCCCTTAACCCGCCCTTCCATCCCGCTGCGAGGCGAGATGCGGACGTCGAGCCCCACTCCAAGCGGCTCCACTCACAGTTCTTACCCCCGAGGGGGCCGTTCCCGCCGGGAGGGACGGCAGCTCCCCGCCACGGATCCCGGGCGGGACCGGCGGGACGCGTCCTGCCTGCCGCGGGTCACGCAGCCCCGTCCGGGCTGGAGCTGGCAGCCTCCCGTCCCGTCCCGTCGCGCCCGTCCCTCCCAGGTTTAAATCCCCGCGGCGCGCCCCGCCCCCGCCGGCACCATCTCCGGAGATGATGTGGCCTCGGCCCGTCACCCCCACCCCGGGGCACCCAGGGCGGAGCTGCCGCCGCGGCGCTTTCGCCCCGCGGGGGCCGGCGGGCGCTCTCCCGGGGCACGGCCTGTGCCGGGCTCGGCGGCCGCTCCCGCCGCCGCGGCAGGAACTTTTCGAGTCCGCCCCCGCCCTTCCCCGGCGCGGCGGCGGCGCCGACCCCCGTACACACACACACCCACACACCGCGACCCCGCGGTGGCTCCCGCCCACAGCGGCGGCCGCGGCGCCCCC
>VXBT01006994.1:139807-227631 GCA_013400235.1 Oriolus oriolus | reverse complement strand
GCACCGGCCTCGCCTCTCCAGCCGTGCCAAACCCTGGGTCCGCGCCAGCTCGCACCCGCCGGCTGCGGTGCCAGCGCCGGCCGCGGGTTTGGGCAGCCCCCCCGCCCTGCCCGCGGTACCTCGGGGCGCCCCGCGCGTTCCCCCCCGGTCCGGCCGGCCAGCCGGGGCAGCCACAGCCCGTCTCTCCATCCGTGCCCCTCCCGGTTCACCTTGCCGCGACGGGGGTGGCGCAGCCCCGCGGGGATGTCCCCTGGGCCGGGCAGGCCCTCCGTCGCTGCACAGGAAATACTTGACCTAGTGTGTCACAGCATCGCGCTGGTCTTTTCCGTGGCCGCGCTGACCTGGGAGCTGGAAATGGCTTTCAGCGTCCCCGCGCGCCTCCCGCTAGCCCCCACGGATGTGCGTGCGGCTCAGCAAGAGCTCAGAAGTTCTCCAGGCCCTTTTCACCATGGCTCTGTCCGTCTCCTGCTGCGTTTCAACCCCCCCTTCTAACGCTCTGATTCACCCAAATCCCGACTTCTGCCCTGCGTTAATAATGCCACTCTTGGCATCAGCAGCAAATCTCTGCACGCAAGACACTTAGCAAAACACAGTGAGCTGAAATACCAAAGAAAACTGGTGCAAGGCAAAACTGCCTCTGTAACCTCCTTCCAGCCCAAAAGCTCCCTGTTGAAAGACAAACCATAATCTTCCTTCTTGAATTTGGATTCAATTTCTGTGTACAAGTCTTAAAATAATATCCACTACCATAGGAAGTTGCTGAAGTTTAAGTTATATACCAGACCGAAAACACCTTGAAAAGGCAAACTGTCAGATTCAAAGGCTTCTAATCCTCAGCTCAGCGAGGCACAGATGGAGAAGCAGATTAGTGCCTTGTCATTTATAGCTCTGTTTGTAACGTACGTTTCTCATTTCCTTCATCTCACGCTCCTGAGGCCTGGCCCAAAACCCACTGAAGCTGAGGGGAGTCTTTCCGCTTTCTTCACCCTATTTTGCATCAAACCTTTACACAGTGCAGCTGATAGAGAGTGTAATGAGCTCTCTGCGCTGACTGGAGCCATTTTTTTTGATAAATAATTAGCCCGCAGCTTCTTGTCAAAATCTGGAAGTACTTTAAACTAAAAATGTAGCAGTTAATGGTTGATTCTGCTTTTAACTGGTTTTGAATGCCAAAAACCACCCTGGGACTTTTTAATGAAGGCTATTCCATGAATAGAGGATGTTCTTGCCAAAGCTCTGCACCAGATAACTGAGCAATCTTCGTTTCCTTTTTCCTCTGAAGCGGGACTCCCACACACCACCACTGTAAACACAGAGCCTGCCTCCATAAACATGATTTCTGATGCTTAGCACAGCAAGGAGTCATACTCTACTGTATTTAAAGTGCAGCAAGCTTCTCACATTTTGAGTAGCAGCCCTAAAAATAGATGTTTATGGACGACACCAGATGGATATTAGGTATTACCACAATCACTCGGCTACGATTATATTTCTTTGTAAAGAAGCTCAGCTTCATACCATCCAATAGGGTTGGTGCCATTTAATTTGCTGCCCTATGCTGCAATAGCTGCTTTTTCATAAATCAGAACAGAAGATGGATTAGTTAAAATCAATTTATTACAGAACACCAGACAGCATCAGCCAAAATAAACCAAACTGCTGTAAGTACTTGTTTGGTGTTACTTTCTATTAAACAAACATCGCTGAAGCATCCAAACCGTGTTCTGTTTGTCAAGATCTCTGCTGTAAAGATGTGTAAAACACATCTGAAAGCAGCTCTGCATTCAGTATCTGTGTATGGAGCAGCACATATATCTGTGCATATGCACAGCTGACTCTGCACGACAGCATTAGCCCTGGCTGCAGTAACTGACAGAGCAAGCATTCTGGTTTGTTATTTTTATGACTACCATAATTAGTGATTTCATGTGGATTTCATCAATGTTCTTCTTTTTTCCTTCTGAGCCCACATCATTCCCTCAGATGGTTACCTTGTTTTCACAGCTCAGCTTTCCCCGCTGAACCCAGATATGCTTTACAAATCACTCTCTCTTACATCTACAAGATACCAGGAAATGGGTAACTTTCATTGTATTTATTTGCTTTTATATACAAAAAACTGGTGTTCTGTATGGACCACAAGGTCTATAGAAACAAACTGCTTTTGGCACAGTTTTATAACTCTAAAAATGCATCAAGTTTTTCTAGTTTGAAAATAATATCTCTAGCATTTGGATATTTCATATCTGAAAATGGATACATAATATATTCACCAATCTAATGTTTTGAATATTTTCATATTCAAGGCAATGTCGTGGGAGACTTTATTGGTGCATTTGCCTGAGAAATTCCATAAGCACATGCTGCCATGATTATTTTTCACTGCTTTTGACACTGATGTTGCATAGCAAAGGCCCTCAATTAGGAACTGCAAGATCTACAACAAGTGCCTACAAAAAGAGGAAGTAATGTCTCTATGGACAAAATATACAAATGCTTTTCCTTTTTTTTTCTTTTTTCAGTTCATTGTCTCTTTTCTCTCTCACTCTCTCAACTCAACCTCTCCCATAAGGGAACTGAAAAAAAGTTAGGATTTCAGGTTTGGTTTGGATAAAATCCTGAAATGTGGGTATGTCTCTGAATTACCTCATCGTCTTGGTTTGAGCCCTTAGCTGAACTTTGTCCCAAAATCTGCCTCCAACAACCCAGTGAAAATCCCGGTGTAGACTTAAAGAACATGGAATCAAAATTTACTTTGGTATAAACACATATCTGTAACATATTTTTTAAATTAAAAAATATATTTTTTTTATTATAAATTATAGGTAATTGAGTTTTGGAATTCACTTACCCCCCTCTAGTTTCAGGAATGACCTCACAGATCCTTGCATCTACTAGATGGGTAGCCTCATTCATATTATATATATAATTCTACTGTATTGGATCCAAAATAAAGTTAATTTTCCTAAATAAGTGTTTAGAGTAAACCTAACGCATTTCACGCTTTTCACTTATTAAAGCTTTGTCTGTGAAAGCATCAGCCCATGGAAACAGAGTCTCTATAACCTGAATCACCAAGTGGGGTGCTTGCACAGCCTGATAAAGCTGTTCCAAGCCGCCCAGAGATGAGCAGTGGATGAGTTAACCAGGATGCACAGCAGCAGCTCAAGCCCACAAGACACACGTGAGCACGGGGCACCTGCAGGCGCCTGTGCTTCTGTGTGACCATCACCCCACCACCCTTTCCCTCCGGGCTGTGAGAGCTGCTTCTGCATTTCTGAGTCTGCAGCAGCCCAGGCTGCTGAACTCTGGGAATCTCAGGCTGCATCTGCTGCCTTACTGCTGTTGGCAAATCAGCTGTGCCTCAGGCTCAAAACTATAGAATCGTGGAGTGGCTTGGGTTGGAAAGGACCTTAGAGACCATCAGGTTCCAAACCCCTGCTCTGGGAAGGGACACCTTCCACTAGCCTGGGCTGCTCTGAGCCCCATCCAACCTTCTGCATTGGAAATGACTTTTTATTATGTGGGTTCAAACCACAGCAAACCACACTTCCTCTGCTCTCCCTGCCACAGGCCTGCCAGTCGGAAGAGCCGAGCATTAAAACTGTCTTTAGAATGGTGGAAGATGCAGGAGTTCCCCTTCTGGAGAAAACTGGCGTGCATGAAACCCACAGCACTGGGCAGTGCATTTCTCCAGAGTTAATAGCCAAGGTGATGATGGAGCACGCGGCCTCAGCTTCCCAGGGGTGGTTTGGCTGCAATGCTGACATGTTGGAGGGCCAGCAGAAGGAAAAGTTTGTGACAGCGGTGCCTCGATCGACTGATCATCGGGACTTCAGTAGGTGGCACTGTCACACCAGCTGTCACTTCCTGGGCACAGGAAGGAACGATGTACAGATCACACTGTCACAGATTGCCTGTGCTTTTCTTCAGATAAACTACCCTTCTTCTTTTCCCCTCTAGATGACATCTGATTACATCTGTTTGATTTTTCAGAGTAATAATCCAGCTATTTAAAATGTATATAATAGTACAGCTGACCACTGAGCAATTTGTTGACACATTTTCTATTAGGTGGTATGAAGCAAGACTAAACAACACATTTTTCTTTTATAAATCCCTGGATAAACAAAATGTCCATCACCTTTGATTATTTTTTTTTAAAGTGTGCATATTTAAAATAGTTACTTAAGTCTATTTTCAGCTGTGAAGTGTTCTGATTCCTGTTACACAGATTCTTTTTTTTTTTCCCCTCAGTCTTCTTTATAGACATAGAATTTCTGGGGTGGTTATGAGAGGGGACATCTCCACTCCAAATTTTGAAAGTAATGCCCTTAAAATCCTGTTTAATCTCTCTACACATCTGGTCCACCACTAACATTTTTATATGTATTTCCCATGTAAGTGATATTAACACTGCCTTAATCTGACTTTACACTTGCCAAATTTGTAATCTATCAAATAATTGTAACCCTCAGAGCAACCACAATCCCTTAGGGAAAAGCAGTGTTAGCTAGTCCTGACTCAAGTTTATATTCTTGTCAGATTTCTCCTGTAGCTATTGTATTTATTTTCTTTTCTGCTAAATCGTATGAGAACCCTGGCACATCACCCAGAAATTATGTCCAGCATCTGATTGTATAGTCAACCGCAGGAAATCTCATGGAGGGGCAACAGATTTTTGTTCTGCTGTGTAGTTCTGTTGGGATCACCACCATCTTGGTAGTTGGATTTAGACTAATTTCGTGTGACTTGATCTCTGACATGCTGGGGCTTTTGTCTAAAAATCTGTCAACTGTGCTGATTTTTCTTCAATCAAAAGATTGCCCATTTCTCCCTATTAACCAGTGACTTGGCTGTGAATTTGGAACAGTTTCCTAACAAAGCAATGTGTGGACTTTCACAACTGAAAAAAAAAAAAGAAGGCACCAATTTAAATTAACTCTTTGTTTTCCCATATATGAAAAAAGCTGGATAGAGCCACATTCTCAGTATCAGCTAGAAGGATACTGCATCTGTAGTAAAGCTATCACCACCAGAGATGCCATCTATATGCTGGGTGGGAGATCCACCAGCTTTTCTAGGAAGTCTGTGAAATCTGGGTCAGCAATCTGCAAATCACAATTTTTCAATTGCTCCCTTTCTCTAACATCATCACCCTTGTGGACACTTTGAATACTTGCAAAGCTATAGTTATTAGGATGTGGCTTTCCTGTACAAGGCTGATGAGCAGCAAAACGATTACTACTGCTGCTTCCCTTCTTCTTTCTTCTCCTTTTTTTCTTTTAATTTGTTTTGACATTAAGCCTGAACTTTAAGAAATATGTAAAAATCGGAGACTTTAAATGGAGTATGTGTGATGCAGAATAGTCAGATGTTTTCCACAGTATCCTAGAGCAAGAACGGTGATGTCAAATGACCTAAAGAAGAGATCAGGAGCTGAGAAACTTGTGTCTTTGGTTTAATAATTTAAATTGGTGTACTGCAAAATACCGCCTCACCACAGCTTTTCCTTCACTGTTAGTTGATAGTATAATTACAGAATTTAAAACGCCTGAAGAGCGGATTTTCATTTTAGCAAGTATTGTTGTTGTTTCAGGCCTAAAAAGGATCGTAAGAAGAACTTATAAAATGATAAACTGAACCCCTTTGCAATTCTGTAGGTCTTTGCCGTCACACCCTTCAGGAATACCCGCTCCGAGCTTCCATCAGCCGCGAGCGCTGCTCCCGGCCGGTTCCCAGCAGGGGGCCCGGGCCGCGCCGCAGAGCCCTCCCTGATTCCAGCGCCCGGAGCTGCCGCCGGTGCCCGAGCGCGGACAGGTCACGCGGGGCCCCCGAGCCGCAGCCCATCCAGGAGCTGCCCCTCGGAACACAAAACCAGCTTTCAGGGGAAAGCCGCAGGCTCCGGCTTTTCCCACGGTGGAAATCACGAGTGCCTGCGCCGCCGTCGCGGCCCGGCGGCCGGGGGAGGAGGGAGCGCGGAGGGGGCCGAGGGGCGGCAGGCAGCCCTTGGCACCGCTGACGTGCTGCCGGGGACGAGCTCAGCTCGGAGGGAACGAGGGCTGCCACAGAGACTGGCAGCGCTGCGGCTCCTGCAGCAGCCTCCTCCCTCCCTCCCTCTCTCCGTCCGTGCCTCCGTCCGTCCCTCCTCCCCCTCCACCTCCGCCGGCGCAGCCCCGGTTCTCTCCTTTGCACCCCCGGCACTCGGCGAGGCGGAGGGAGGGGATGGCGGGGGTCGCTGCCCGGCTCTTCGGGGCGCTGTGCCTCGCTGCCTGCCTGCCCCCGGCGCTCGGGAGGGACTCCGGAGCACAGTGGACCTTGGAGAAGGTGGGTCGCGTTTGCCTTTCCAGGCGCTTCTTGCCTCTCCCTGTGTGCGGGGGGCAGCGCCTTCCCGGCGGGCAGGGGGCAGCGGCTGGGCGGGGGGACAGCCTCATCCCTCCTGCCCTGGCCGCCAACGCGAATTCGGGCTGGGGTCACCCTTGGCGCGGTCCCGCAGGTGTGGGTGGGTGGCATGGCTTCCCTCTTAGCCCGAGCTTGGTGGCTGCAGAGAACAAATCCTCTTCTTCACACGTTTGTCTTTGTCGTCTCGCACCGCCTGGGACCGGGCAGCAAAAGCGATAGGCTTTGTCTGGGGCAGTTAGTGAATTTAATGGGAAATCCAAACAGGACAAGACGGATCAAAATCTGAAATTATATTCCTTATAGCATTCTGCTGTACTCCAACTTCCACTGTGATTACGGTGAGTCAGAGGACAGTGACTTAGTTTGAGAAGACAAATAGTTCTTCCAGCAGCATGCACACGTATCTAGGAAAAACAAGTAGGCATGGTGCTGATAGCTGGTACAGAATTGTTTTGAAAGGATATAATGCTCGATATGTTGTAGACCCATACTATATTGTGTCTAACTTAAAGTGGTGTGTGAACTACTGAAAAGAGGAGTCTCGAGATAAGATTTAATTTAAGAGTGGTAAGCCCTAAACCACAGATTTCTCTGTATAGCACCTCTTAGTGGTTCATTATGCAACATTAACATAGTTTTCTTCATAAAGAACTAAACCACGTGAAACATAGGGGAGCATGAAACTGCAAATCACATTCAACTAAACATTTCAGGAATTTCCAGAAGGAAAATATACTTCTAGGGCCCTTACCCAAGTGTTTGTAGAAGAGCTGAACTCAAAGTTCAGCAAGAAACAACTGAATTCCACTAATCCAGTGCACCATTCTCTTCACCAATAGATCAGAGTCCAGGACAAGCTGGTAATATGAAGCGTCCCTCACACCTTTCCACACACTTCCCCTTAGTCATTCCCTTTTTCCTTGATTTTATTCACCCCCCACTGAAGGAAATGTTGGGTTGTCTGTTTATTTGTTAATACGGTACTCTGTCATTCAGTTCTATTAATTGTATCCTACAATACATACATATATATATATATATATATGAGTATAGCTCATTGTATAATATATATATATACTCATGTATAGACTATATATGTGTAACATAATACATCTGTATTACACACAGTACATGTACACGTCCATGTATAGGATTTACATAAGAACATGTGGGGCTACATCTTTAGTCACACTGGTCAGTGAACAACCATGTAGCCCCAGTGCTCCTTCTTCCGGCCCCCTTGAGCCCCAGTGCTTCACTCCTTAGGTCATTCCATTCTGAGCAGTCAATCTCCACGCCAGTGCTGTCAGCAGGGTCATCCAACCACAGAACCATCGCATCTGAGCTCCTCAGCCTGTGCACACACAAAGCAGGAACAACTTCCTCTTTCTCATCAAATTCTTGTCCTTCAACAACTTTTGTTCTTTCTCCCTGGAGGGTTGTGTGAGCCAGAAATTCAAAGTCCTACAGGTAAGCCTGAGCTACTTGTAGAACTTGAAGTCTTGAGTTTTATACAGCTTAGTACAACAGGCTTAGTGACAACCCTGTCATGAACACATTGTTGTGCCTCCCTGTTGTGGCAAAATAGGGATTGACCAACACTGTTAAGAATGAGTCACTTACAAATCTTATTTTACTTCTCTTTTATTTCATAACCACTTTTGTAATTCCTCATACTTCCCAAATTTGAAGGTTTCTCCATTATTAGAAGTGGAAATGGGTTCCTCTCTTTTGAAGTATTTTCATGCATTTTTACTTTAATAATGTTTCTTTGCAAAGTGATTCAATTACCCCAATTACCAGGCATGTTCTTCACTTGTTCAACTGCAGACATATTTTCTCAACTTCCTTAATTAAATTGTCCTCCTACACTCTTCTGAAGTACATAGCTTTAGCTTTTCTCTCTCCCCTTACAGCCTGCTCCTCCTAAACTGAACAGCTCCCTGACAACATTTTCTCTTGTCTATGTCTCTTCTACACTGGTCTAAGTTCCAGCATATTAATCTTCTAGTATTTTAAAAGACTGTTTTGCAACTTCCACGGTACAATTTCCAAACTTTCAAAAGTTCATTTTTATATCAGATGAAACGCAATTTTTCTTTAATCTATGTCTAAATTTGCTAGCATTAAAAATGTTAACTGCCCATCCTAAATTTTGGTGTCCTTACAGTCTTAAAATTCAGCTTTAAACACTGTATTAAAATTGGCACAATAAGATTCAGTGTCTTTGTGTCACCCCTCTGCTTAATTTCACTAGTAAACTTAAGGAGAAAAGGTTCACATGGAGATAAACAGCTAGGAAACAAGAGAAGGGTAGAGGTAAATGTTTACAGTGAAGTCTAGAAAATACTTGTGCTTGTACTTGCTTGTACAAACACAAACAAAGTAGAAAAGAAGCCAAATAGTGAGGCAACCCCCATTTTTTAAACAATATTCATCACGTAGGGTAATAAGATAACAGGTAATAAGATACCTGACTCTTAAGGTCAGTTCACATTCTAGCCAAGTAATGGGTTTTAGGTGTTATTTCAGACACATGTGAAATGACACACATGAGTAGAAAAGGAGAGTGAATTATTTTTTGTTAACACATACAATGACAGGGTTAGACCACAGATATTTATGAAAATGTCAGTTTGATGCAGGAGCAGCCCAAAAGCAAGTTAGCTGTTAAACAGTTTGAAGAACGAAAAAGAATAAAATAAAATATACCATTGTCCTACAGTATAAACTATGGTGTGCTCATGTTCCAGTTTCTCTCCTTTTGCTCATCTCAGAAAGGATGACATAGACAAGAAGACAAGGTACACTGAAGGACAGCAAGTCTGATCAGTCGTGTAAGGCAGTTTCAATCAAAGAACAAATAAACAGAGCAGTATTTTTCATTAGGAGAAAGACAGGAGTAGAGGGAAGACCCTGTGATGTAAATGAGGAATGGGTATGATAGTGCCTGAAATAGGAATCTATAAAACCAGTAGTGGCTCAGCAAGTTTCTGAGAAGACAATTGCTAGAGTGTATAAAGGGACATTTGAGATGTCCTTGGGAATCCCACCTGGCATTCAGCTACCACTGCAGAGCACTACAGGGCTCTTGCACATCAAAGATGTGCATTTGCCAGCTACATAAGGACGTCTCAAGCACTCTGGGTCATCTGATACAGCCCCAAAGGCCTGCGCCTGGGCAGCAGAAAGGAAGTCACTCGGGAGGTAGCTCACGTACCTAGTGGTGGTCGCAGGAGACAAGCTGTCGGTTCTGAGGTTAACCCATGTGTCACCAAGCTCACGAATGCCCCAGCTAGCCCCAAACAAGCCACAGCATCCTGTGCAGTCACACCCATACTGCCACCGTAGGCAGAGGCCACAATGACACAGTTCACTCCCTCTGGGAGTGAGTTACCTTAGGCATTTCTTTGCAGTACTGCATCTTAAAACATAGACACAGCATAAAGCTAAATACTAGAAACGAAGCTTCTGGTGTTTGTCTCAACAGAAACCTCAGTTGAAGGTGGCGTGGTTGTAGATATGACATGTAGAATTAAGATTAGGAAACAGAGAACCCATTCATAGGCTGAGGTTTTACAGCTAGCTGGTAGGTAAAACTTTCTCCCATACTTTTAATACTAGCATATGTTGCAGGGAAATGAAAGATGGAGAAGCCAATCATTTCTGAGCAAAAAGGGTTTTTTTAATTACTTTTTGTTGGGAGTAAATCAAAGTAACATAATATACCACCTTTATTGTAATTCTGAAGAAAACTATGGTTAAAAAGGTCTAGTAGTAGTTATAGCAGTCTTTCTTCTCTCTACCTTCAACAGTATTCTCACCAACCAAGAATTTTAGGTTCTGATGCTATTCAAAAAGTTGTGGCCAACACAGATGTTTCCGAAATGTGGGAGAATGATTTGCGCCCTATCCTGATAGAAAGATACCCGGGATCACGAGGAAATTACATTGTGCGACAGGTAAGACAACACTTCCTGAAAACCTCTAAGAACATCTTTATTATATATTATTGTTGTTATTATTTATATTCTGGTAACACCTTTGGTGACCCCCATTAAAGAGACAGTCCCACAAAAGTGACAGTCACATTCCTTTCATTCAGTAGGATGGACTCTATCGCTGTTCAGGTCTAGGCTGCATAGTGCCTACATGACACAGCTTGCACATTAGCTGACATTATCTTCCAAGGCTGCATAGCATGATTAAAAATAAATATTTTCTTTAAAAATCGTGTTTTAAATTAAAAAGCTTGCCCCAGTTTTGGTACCCAAAGCACAACACAATGGTTGTTTTTTCCCTCACTTGAGCAGGTTTTTGGTCACTGGTTCAAACCGGAGACCATGCGTGGGATGAAATAAATGATACCCCTGCCACTTTTCCTGGAGAGGCCCTGTCCTGCGCCCTGGAGTGTTGCTTCAGATGGGGATCACAGGGGCCCAAAGGGGCAGGCAGATGAAATAGTCAGCACAACAAAGTGCAGCCCTTGTCCACAAACCACGCCAGTTCTGCCGGCCCAGGCCTAGCAGTGTCCCAGTGCTGGGCTAACAACCCCAGACTGCAGCTGGCCCCAGGGCAGTAAAGGCTCCAGCACATTGTCTTTGAGCCACAAGAAGTTACCACACAACTGGGTTGCTGCCCTCTCGGCACCTCTGCTCTGCGCTCAGAGCGTGGGCATCTTCAGGACAGTGTCCATGCTGGCTCTGGATTACGTTAGCCGAGCGGGAGACAGACAGTGGTACAGCTGAGTTTACTAGAAGACATCCACATCATCTCACTAGCCTTCATCTACCCTTCAGGCAGTGACTCAACAGCTCTAAGACAGCCCTAACTACAAGAAATTTATTTGCCACTCTGCAATTTGTAGACTGCAAAAATGCAGCCTTTTTATGCTTTGTGTGTATGTGTGCATGCGCATGTCTCTATAGATTTAGTTTTGTGGTTTCTTTAGTGATGCCCTGGAAGGCAGCTAAATGAAAGGGGGAAAAGGAAGAAAAACAAAAAAAAACCCAGCTAAGCCTAGGCTAGAAGACCACAGATCATGTTCAAAATAGGATCATCCTGTTACAAGGTAACAGCATGTATTAAATTAGACCCCCCACCAAAGGAAAAAAAGAAGAGTCCCCTATTGTCAAAACACAGTAACAGAGTTTGAAATGGATGACACTTCTTTGTTGAGACACAAAAAGCATCAGACTCCTTTAAGGGAAAAGGCTACTGGGAATTCCATCCAGGCTTATATAGTCCCCTTAATCTTTGACAGACATCCTTTACTCTGCCTACTGATAGACCATACAATGTTGTAAAAGCTTTCAGAGGGTGACCACAAACAAAATGGAAGTTTGTTCTAGCACCAAAATCTATGGCAGTATTCCTATTGACTTCACTAAGAGCAGGACAAGTCTTCAAAGTCTATTTTCCCCTCAGAGGCTTTTCCTAATGTTTACTTAAAGAGAGAGGAATCTGCCTTGAAGAAGCACTCTAGGGACCCATAAAAATAAGTTGCTCAACAGAGAAACAGAAGTGTCCCTCTAGTACGAGTTAGCCAGAACTTTGGCTGAAGTATAGCTGGGATTGTTAGAGGTATTGTCTTTAGGTAGGAAGATAACTAAAATGATTTCTTTTATAGATTGTCTTAATTCTTATCTTTACTTTAAGTGAACTACACTTACAGAATTTCATTTTTAAAACACTGTTCTGAAATGTTTAATTCTTTCTTTAATTTAAAGGGATCTACCTATGTCTTATGGCCTTGTAAACAATTTATGGCACTTGAAAGGCAGATTTCTCACAGAAGCTAAAAAGCCCAACCACCTCACACCAACCAACCAAACCAAACAGCTTTTTTCTTTTTTCCTTATACTGCTGTGGCATCTCTGTGTGGTAATTGTCTAAACAGCCACAACAAGGTCTCTGCAGCCAATTCTGACTTTACATTTAAGGGCACAGCTGAGTTAAGAATTGAAGATGTTAACATTAAATCTGCTCTAGTTACACCTGAAAAAGACACTGGCCTGAAAACTTCAGAGATCAAGATCTTAATGTGTCATAATAATTGGCAATTATTCAAAACACCTTCACACTCCAAAGACAAGGGTCAAAAGGAATAAATAAAAAGCAAATGAGTCAGTCAAAGGCTCAGGTAGAAAAGTTATACAGTGAAATTACATTTTTTGCTATGAAGTTTATCCTTTAAAATACAAGGAATTTACAGGAATAAGAGCCACTGTTAATTAGCTAATTACAATTTGTCTGCAACATCCTTCTGAAGCAAGAAATATTAATCTGACTGGTTTTTTATAATTGCAGCATATCAAGCACCGTCTTGAAATGTTAAAGGCTGGTTGGGAAATTGAAGAAGATACATTTCAGAGATACACACCATATGGATATAAAACATTTTCAAATATTATCAGCACTCTCGACCCCTCTGCAAAACGCCATCTAGTACTTGCTTGCCACTACGACTCAAAATTCTTTGGACAACAATGGCAGGACAGAGTGTTTGTAGGAGCAACTGATTCAGCTGTGCCTTGTGCTATGATATTGGAGCTGGCACGTGCCCTGGATAACAAGCTTCAGTTAATAAAGGTAGGTTTTTTTGTTTCATTTTCATTTGCTTTTCCAACAGCAACAGGCCTCAGGGCATTTCCACATTCTTTTCCATAGCCTGCATGCTGGGTTCTCCAGTTGCTGTGCCTGTAATAAATCTCCCACTGACTCCAAAAACAAACAGAGATCAGTATGTACTACTCTATAAAGTACATTATCACATTAAAGTTTCTTATAAAAAGGGCGGAGATCCACAAGTTATAGAGTATACAGAAATAAGTGATACATGAATAATAGATGTTTCACAGACTTGGAAAGATATAATGCTACTTTCTATCTAAAAGGGACAGAACCCTACTCAGAAGTTCCTATCATATAGGAATGATAGGAACCTCTATGGTCATTGACAAAGTTTTGTTGCATTCTGAATCCTGCAGAGATCTCTCAGTTGTATTCTGCTTTGGGACACAGATGAACTAATCGTTGTGTGGAAGAGTCACACTCAGGTCCCCCCATCCCATAAGGATTTCAAGTTTTGTTTCTTATCTTTTTTTACCAATTTGAATAGTTTATTTATGAAAGAAGCATAATGTTATCAGTCCATGTTACCTATGCTACAAAAATCTGATTCAAAGGGTTGCAGTTGCTGGGCACAAAAATCTGTTGAGCCTACAAACTCTTAAAGCTTGTAGGACTACAAATTTGTAGGATTACGGATTCACGAGTGCCATCTACTGGTTCAGTATTCACTATTTACAGAAAAGTAGTTCTCATGCACTTACAGAGCTTTCACAGGAAAAGGTCTCTCAAAGGTGAGAGACACTCTGCAAAGTGTCAGGAGTACGCTCAGCTCAGGTATTAAGATTACTTGTAAACTGTCATTTCCAGAAACTGACTTGGTGCCTTCTGACATGTGAATATTTAAGAATGAGAAGATTAAGAATATGCCAGTATTTTTAATCACAAAACAAAACACTCCTGTAATACATATCCTTTCATTCAGAAGCTTCATTTATGATAAATTTGCCCGGTGATTATTTGTGAAACGACCTGCACACTGACTTTAAAGACTGGCACTTTTCACTACTAATACATCATTTTACAATGAAAATTGTTTTATCATTTAAGATGACAGCATTTGACAAAAAGGCAATTAATTACTTTGCACAGGCCACCATTTGTACAGTCTGTTAACAAAATATACTTTGGGATCCACCTGCTTAATACATTAGCTATGATGTTTCTGCTTTGCTTATGGCAGCACAACAGACTCTGTTATGTTTTCAGCCAAATCCATTTATACTTTGACTTGAAGCTGTGATTTTTATCTGGATGTTTCTCCCTCCAGTTATATAGAGTAAGCGTAAAATTAATGGGCAAAGACATCTCTCAACATTATTAAAATGTGTTAAGCAGTAATAGTAATAATAACCCAAATACTACTTTCTAAAACTCAAATGGCATTGATGCAGTTCCTCCAGAATGTAATGCAAAGTGACTGCTGTCCACATAGCTCTGTCATGTGCAAAGGACAAAGGGCAGCAAACCATGGCCATTAGAGAAATTGATATACCACTGTGAGCACAATCAATACCATCTTGCCTGCGTGAGCGACATTTTATAGAAGCTTTCCACTGCTGTTTATATTGGATCAGCTCCAGCTTTCTTGGGAGTTGTAGCCCATACAGGACATGACTGCTGCCAGTGACCCCACCTTTTTAACCACATCATGCAATTTTACTTTACGTAGTGTTAACTCATAGAGGGGTTAAAATATTTATAGCAACTGTCAAGACCACAGTTCCCAAAACTGTTCATTTAGTGGAACCAGACTGGGATTCACCATGCTGCAGATTAATAGGAAATGCTGACATTTCAAACAAGGCTTCAGATAGTAGACTCCTTCTACAGTGGGGAGAAATTTCATATAAATGTCTTTTTTGCGATATATTCTCAGGTTTTAGTGCTGTTGTATTTTTGGTTGTTGAAAGGGAAAGACGTATCTACCCACTCTCTTTGCTTTGGTTTAGGGTAAAGTTGCCTCAGTGATTACAAGTTCCCCTGAATGAAAAGAAAGGTCTCAAAGAACCACCAACTTGACAAATACATAATTCACCTCTGCTGATGCACAGCTGTAGCAATTATATTAATCCTTGTGGTGAAATCAAATAATAATATTATCACTCCCATCAGGTGTTGTTACTGACATGTCTCCTCATTATCTGAGATAATGTTGCTGCTACCTAGTTTTGTAGATCTGTCTCAACACAGCTCACATCTTCCAAAGTCAGAAATGAAACTTTTATCCAGAACCAAAATGACACAAGATGGAGAATGTGTCACTGTGTTAGATAAATAACAATTACCTTGACTGATCACTACCACTGTTACACTGTAGTAACAGCCAAAGGAAGGTTTGCATAGAGAACCTTGAAAATACACCCTTATTCATGTTACTTATATGACTACAGTATTTGCCCTTTATTTTATGTTCTGGCCAGAATCAGTTATTTTACTTTTAACTTCCTCCACCAGGCCAGCTCAGCATCAAGACCAGACCTTTCACTTCAGCTCATTTTTTTTGACGGTGAAGAAGCCTTTGTCCGGTGGTCCCCTTCTGATTCCCTCTATGGATCTCAACACTTAGCTCAGAAAATGGTATCTACTCCACACCCACCTGGTTCAACAACCACCAACCAGCTGCAGGGCATAGTAAGTGGCTTTCACCTCCTTAATGAACAACAGTAAATGGCATTTTAAAAAATATTTAATTAGTAGGTAACTGGCCAAATTCCCAAGAAACCATGACCCCACTAAAGTTAAAGAAAGAGGCAGGCTTCTGGAAAAACTATGAAATATTATAGAGAATTGGCGAGAGCTTTTCAGGTGATTAGACCTGCTGCATGCAAGTATGAGGAGGAGTCATAGAAAAATCAAATTACACAAATTTACTAGAATATAAACTAGGATACCCACCTTCTTCAGGAAAAGATAATTCAAAGTGATAAGGAAAGAACATTAACAGTATTGGCCTATGAACAAACCTCCCCTAGCTCAGTACTAAGCTACAGCAACCTCTGTTTTCCTTTGATTCCTACTAACATTCTGGTTGTCTGTTCCCTTCTACTTTCCCTGTTTACTGCTGAGGCACTTCTCTTCTGTCACTGCTTCTTGTGACTCATAAAATGTCTTTCCCTTGACAGACTTCGTTGTTCTCAGGGGAAGAAGCAATTTCCTCTTCTTTCTCCCCACCTACCGTAGTTTTCCTTTTAAAGAGATATAACACACAAATTGCACACTAAGCTATGCAGCCTGCTTCAGCTTGAGGAACAGGGAAATAGCCTATCCTTTCCCTCCTTGGAAAGACAGCAAAATGCATCAGATTGGAATCAGGTTCTGCTAATGAATTCTTCTCAGGCACCGTGGTAGCAAAGCCAGATCTTTGGCCAGAGCTAGCGAAGACCTGCTCATGACCTACACAGGAAACCAAGAGGTTTCATTGCTGCTGATAGTGTTGTAGGAAAGTGTTCTGTTCTAAAGATTCTTTTGTTCTGTAGGACCTGTTTGTACTACTGGATTTAATTGGTGCACCAAACCCAGTCTTTCCCAATTATTTTCCAAACACTATTCGATGGTTTCAGAGGCTTCAGGCAATTGGTAAGCAGAAGGATATGGGCTTTGAATGAATTTCAAAACCTAGTGAGTAGTTTCTGAATGTATTAAGTCCTGTAAATCAGATTTTTATATTATTACTGTAAACCAGACAGTTAGTATTTGAGAATGTAAATGTGAAATTTGATTCATCTTAAACCTATGTGAAGGTTTTCATATTTAAAAAAAACAACTGAGGAAGACTCTCAGATATTTGGAAGCAACAAAGCAGATTCTGTTACTGATTGTCACTCTGTGACTATTGGCAACAGCTTCACTTCTGTTTTAGTTCTCACTTCTGTAGAATGATGGTAATAGCACCAATCTTGAGGTCTTCCAAGTATTAAACAAATGCAAAAGACAGTCACCACTGCCTTTTTCTTCTTTGATGGAAAAAGCTTCCATGTGAGAGGAAAAATAATTCAAATGTGCTAACATGCCTCATTGTCCAAAAATTGTAATAATCACTTTCATTGTGCATTACAGAGCAAGAGCTACACAACATGAATCTGCTGAAGAATCACCCTGTTGAAAGTCAGTATTTCCGGAGTACTTTACATCGAGGCTTGGTTGAAGATGATCACGTTCCATTTTTATTAAGAGGTACCGAAAATTCTTCTGTTTTGAAGTATATGTTCAGTAAGAAATGCATCATTTAGTGAATGAGCAAGTGCTTATGCTCCTGTTTTTCAAGCTTATTTGCCCCAACTTGAGGCTTCTGAATCCAACTTTACAGCTTTGAAAAGCATACCTGAACAAAAGCTGCAATAAAACATACCTATCATCATTTTGCTGGAGCTTCAGTGGTACAGAGAGAATGGAAATGTCTGTCTGCAGTAGTGTCCTACAAAGTTAAGTGACCCTGCTCCACTCAGTAGAGCACCTTCAAAACTAAGGTGGGCCAAAGAAGGGTAGATTAGTGAACTCTTCTGACTCAAGTTTTCTACAGTACAGCAAGGACTACAAGAGTCGTATTGCTAGAGAAGGGTTAACCAGAAGGGAATGCAACCCTAGTTCAATGAAGAGGGTGTTTCCCTAGGAAAGGAGGGAGGTATCTGCATATCCAGCCCCTAATTTTACCACTGCTTATGGTCTGTTAACTACTGAGGAACACAGAATGTGCACACAGCGCTGGAAGCAGGCACAGGAGCAGCTGCACCTCTCCACTTCTAAGCAAGCACCCTCTTCACTGAGCTCTGCTTACTGTGTCCTGCTCAAGGGCCCTTCAACTCCACAAATCTTTCATTTTTCACACCAAGACAGGGCCCAGGTCCAACAAATCCAACAGAGCCATCATATGCATATCCAGGGATACAAAAATCCTACACGGGAGAAGCTGATAGGGGAAAACAATGATTACACCTCCAAACCTTTTCTAATCACGTAACACCTAATGAAAAAAATGGATTCCTTAGTGGTATGCAACTGAAAAATCAGAGAGAAAAAGCAGTAAAACAGGAAAGACTCTGAGGAAAAAAAAATGCTCCTCCCCAAAAGCAATCAGGAAGCAGAAGACTGATTTAATTCCTTTTTTACCTAAAAGTTGCAGTACATATAGGTGGCTTGATGTGTATATATATATGTATACATATATATATATATATATGCACAGTGATACAGTCCTTTCAAGTGGAAGTTCCTTTATCTGAGGGTAACGCTGGCAGTATTTCACAGAGTAAACATAAGACACCATATTTTACCATTTATGTAGAGAACTAAAAAAATGCTTCAAAAATGTTCAGTCTTAACACTTTCACAAAACCATGGTAATCAGTTTTCAGTTTGAGGAGCTGCAGTGATTTCTGTGTCCTATTCTAGCTCCTAAACACACAATGCACAGAATCTCAAAAAAAAAACCCCAATAACAAGTAGGTACAGATTACTTAGGAAAAAAACTAATAGAGGGAAAAGTATTCAAAGGAAAGGAAGGTGGCAACGTTACACAACACGCTCTTTAATGATGGGATGCAGTAACAAGCATCAAAACAAGAGAAGGTAAAAGGAAGCTGCAGTGACACACCCTATAAAGCAAGCTTATTGAGTCATTACCTGACTCTATTCCTAAATGGTGACGTATCAGCTGGCTTAACAGAGCTTCTCCAGTATTTCTCCTCTAAATTTCACTTTCCTTTTTATAGGGGTTCCAGTCCTGCATCTGATTCCATCACCTTTTCCTGCCGTGTGGCATACCATGGAGGACACAGAAGAAAACCTTGACAAAGCCACTATCGACAATCTCAACAAAATCCTTCAAGTGTTTGTACTGGAATATCTCAACCTGTGACAGAGAAAATGTCAAAAAATTGTACTCCATTCACAATACTGTTTGCCCACCTTCACATTTGCTATTTAATTGCATTGGAGAGTACCAAAGTGAAGAAAAATATGACAGCTCTTCCTAGACAGATTATTGATTCAGCTGTTCCTGGCCCAATGGTCCATGTAGCCAAATAAGATACCATTAAATAAGAACTAGTTCAGCCTGAAAAGAATTTGATCTTTCCATGTCTTATCTCTGAATAAAAAAAAGCCCCGGAATTTTTCCAGTTTGTCATCATTGGTTTTTGCCACATATTATGATCCCAGGAGGGAATGCCTCATGACTTAATTGTATGATACAGTTTTTACAAGGTGTGACCAACTTTTGCAGTATTCAGCTATGGAAATTAACGCCATGTTATCAAAAGAGGCAAAAATCACACTATAGCAGACTTCTACTTAGGGCTGAAATAAACCACCTCATGCTGATGTGAGTTGCTAGAACTCCTGACACACAGATGTGATTTTTAATCCTCTCTGGTCCCTCTCCTCCTTCCCCTACAAAGGCAGCTGCAAGGGCTCTTCTCTGCAGACCACTGACCACCAGAAAACAGAGCAATAACCCAAATTCAGTTTCGTCCCTGTCACTTGTTGGATACTCTTTCATGGAGAAGGATGGTGGGGGGTGATGCTAACGGGAAGGTATGTGGGGGTTTCCCTGTGCTCTGACTGCAACACAGGAGATACAAACAGAAGATCAGGTGGTGTGTGGGAGCAATGCCCCAGTACACACCATTCAGTCACGTGGGAATCATTCGCAATTTGACCCAAATAACCTCCAAAACACCACCCACCTGCTGGTTTTGATACAGACTACAATAGAAAAAAATCATACGAGGAAAGGGATCACTTTAGATATCTAAATACAATTTTAAAGGCAAAGTGCTATCAAAAATAAGATGTTATTAAAAGCAAGACAACACTTTAGGCACCAAAATGATAGCAATTTAACAACCTTGTGCTTTTATATTCCTTACTGGAATTATTCAATAGATTTAGTGTAACACTGGCAAAAAGAAAGCCTGGAATGAGATCAGTGAAAGCCAGAAGAACAATATTCAAAAGGTACTGACAGAATTATGGTTTCCACTGGTGAGAAAAGGATGAGAGCACTTTAAGAAAAAATAAAAATAGCAAACTGGTAGAAGATGAACTGAGAGGAAAAAAGTCAGTATTTTACTGCTCCAAACTTCTTCCCTGCAAAGTTATATGCTGAGCAAAGAAATTTAAAAAGGAGGCAAGCCATGGAGTTGTAGGCATGTCAGATTTGGCCTGTATTTTACCATTTTCCTAAAGCGAACATTTTGGAGCCTAAGACAATATTTACATCCATATTATAAAGTTGTAACAGAAATATGTATTTACAGCAATGAAAATTTGTAACATTTTACTATTACAGGATAGCCTGAGAATTGAATTCAATCTGATTTTGGTAGCTCAAGATGAAACAAAAGCATTTTGTGTTTTCCTTTCACTTTAACACTGGTGAGAAACGTTTGTCTTACCTGCAACTTCTGAAATTGAGTAAAATGAAAATGCTAAAAAATTAGACAGATGTCTTTATTTTCAGGTATTACTGTACATCTGTGTAAATATATCAAAGCTTCTTGAACTCTTTGCAATCATATTCTCCTCTGCTCCAGACCATGAGAAAATAGTCTAAAAAACTACATTAAATCTTCTGAAGTTTGAATACTTTGAGCTGTATAAAGCATCTTCCCCACCCTCCTAAGTGGCAAAGAAAGGAAACAGAATGGCTAAATATAGAAATACGAAACATGAATTTGTGTGGTTGATTTGTTTTGGTGAAGTCTTGTGGTACTTTGTATTTTGCAGGCCTTCTGAAAAATGCAGTACACGTTTGCAGTGTGGACTGCTACTCTGCCTCTTCGAGAATCTGAAAGTTAACTTAAAACACACTTCGTTGTGAAATGTTGGATCAGAGGGTTGTTATAACTGGGAAAAACCTGTTTTTTTAAATCTCTGTTAAGACTTAGTTGAAACCATAATTTAACCATGTAGTACACCAAATCGTGTCAATTTTGTCACTAACTTTTTACTGCCTGAGCATGCAGCTCTCAAGTTATGTTTACTCCGTCCAAGGAAATGAGATACAGGTTGCTGTAATTCAATATTTCTCAAAATGTGAAGAAAACATGAAAAGGCTTGCACTTTTTTTCTTCCCTCTTGGGTTTTGGGGTTTTTTTGGTACAGGAAAAGAGGGCCATCTCCTAACTGGATGCAAGCCCTGGAAAGGTTTACTTAAAGAGGGAAGGGTCATCATCTTAACAATTTATATGATCTATCATTCATTTAAAAAATAATTGCCGGAAGGAAAACTTGTATCAACCCAGTAAGCATGTGAATCCAAGAATCTAAGCTCTCAAAAGCACAAGAAATAGTAAAGCAGACATGGTACAAGGTGGGTTCTCATTGCTACTAAGGCAAGGGAGAACAAGCAGGTAGGACAAAGTCAAAGCTGTTTGATAAAATGCCCAGAAAACAAAAAGTACAAGTGAAGAGACCAGGACTGGTATCTTTTCTACTCTCAGTTTCAACACCAAATATGATCCATAGGATCTGGACAAGCACAGGACAGATAATCACTTCAGAAATCAGAGGGAGGCTTTATACTGAAGAACCTATGCCCGAATAGTTTCTCCTTCCCTGCTGGATGGTGGCAGCAAGGGTTAGAAATCAATACAGGACTTCAGCTACTCTAATCAGCAGAATTGCTGCACAGGTTCTCTCCTTGAAATGGACTTGTCACATCTCAGTCAAGGGGAAGGGAATAAAAATCAATTTACCACCCACAGAAGGCTATTGCTGGCTTTGCGTGCCAAAGGTGTCTCTGGTTACCACCTGGGTAAAAGGAATACAGAACAGAATGAACTCAAGAGCCATCACTCAACATGTAAAGCTGATAGAAACCCCATTTTATGGTAGTTATTTGTCCTGTAATAAGTGTCCTGGCTCCTTCTGTATCAGAACAAGGCAGTTTCTCCTCAAAAGAATCTGAAGCCAAATAATGGTACATGCCCCTCAAACTCTCTAGAGGTGGATGCATTTACCTACAAGTGATGTGATCCTGTGCAATCACAGCTGGAACAGCTTAAGGGAGTAACAATGCCAAATCCTCTGGCAGACAGAAATGACAGCGAGTACCAGTCCTCTTTTCTCTCTAGCTGGGACAGCATTCCTAGCATTAGGAATGAAGATTATATAAATTAGCAATTCTTATTCACTACATATCAATAAACATTTAGACTGTGACCACTTAATAGCAAAACACAGTTAGAAAAGACAAAATGTATAAAAAACACTTCCTGTAGAATTATTCCAAGGACCCAGTCTACACTGGCAGTAGACTCAGCAAAACAGTTCTGAAGTTTGACATACCTGCTCATTGAGACTGAAGTATCACCCGAGAGCATCCCTTAAACAATATATATAGAAAGAGAACTATAAAATCTTGTACACAAATTACCACTTTCTCCTTGTCATTTAAGAATTACACTGATTTTATTTTCCTCATATAAAAGGAGACATTTTACTCTGTGCTGATTTAACAAATATTCTTAATATATTCGTAACAATAAAGCAGCTAAAAAGCTGTTCTAGTATCTAAAAGAATCTTTATCATCTGCACATATGATATATATTGTAAACAACCACTCAAAAAATATTTTTGTTTAAGTGATTATATTGCACTCAGAATTCTGGGATTCTCATCCTCCCTTCTCATTTTAAATCAGAGATCAGCTTCGTTTTTTTAATAAAATGGAGATTTAATTTTCTACTAAAAACAAATAAGCATGCATTCAATATAATACAATGTATTGAAAGTATCAGAAAAAGGGCATGTGTTTGATTATGAAACTGGAGTAAGGAACAATTCTTTTAACAGGACACACAAGAGTAGTATATTGTAAACATTCTGCTGGCTCTAAGGTGTTGCAGATGTTGTAGAAAGTGCAGTCTAGCTCAGCACCCAAGAGATACAGAGAATCTCTTCAAATGTTCTGTACTTCAGTGAATTTCCATGCAGCAATGGCACATGTAATAGACTCACAGAAAGACAGGATAATGAACCAGAGGTGATTACTGGGTTAATACTGACCTCATAGAGCCAATTGTTGTCTCTTCATTGTAATCTTTAAATGGAAGTTCCCCAGGTCATTACATTTTATAACAGAGCAATGAAATTCTCACTCTCGCTGCAAATGAAGTACAGAACTAGATTCCCTACTTGTAGCTTACATGGACAGTGTCCCAGTGGCAGTCTGGACACTAGCCTCAGCCTAAAACATCCCCACAAGATACATCTCCATCATGCAGAATGTCACCTTGCTTTTGCAAGGCAGACTACCTCCTCCAAGCACTGGCTCAAGAAATACAGGTTGGGGGCAGGGGGGAAGAAAAAAAGAGGAATGCAGTGTTCTTACACAGAAAAAGAAATCCTCAGCCAGTGAAGAGGCCACAGATCTTTAAAATTCCAATGAAGGCTGTTTTCTCCACTCAGATCTACATGAGAAAGATTTCTTTATCAAAGCCATTATCTTCAGGTAACATAGTAACTTTGGAATCCCTGAGATACTACAGCTCCATGTAACCACCTCACAGAAATGGAGACACTGACTTAGCACACAGACGAACGAGGTGGAAGCCAATATACAGCACCCTGAGTTGCAAGTGAAACAACAGGAATGAGCAACCCATTCCTAGATGACCAAGAGATGCTGAAGAATGAGCAGAGGAGCAATTGCAACATAGATACTGCACAGGGGAACAGAAAAAAAATTGAAGTATTTCTGAAAGGCCTTTCCCTGTTGTCAGAGCAGAGAAAGACAAGACAGCAACGAGAGGGAAGAGCTCTCTGAGAAAGGCCCTGGAGAAATATGGACACCTCAGTGTCCAGCAGAACAGTAATGCAAAAGCAGAGACAAGCTAAGTGGTCTTGTTCCAAGTGTGTGCCAAAGGTTAAGCACTCCAGCAGTGACAATGAACTGTCAGCAATCACTGACCCGTACTCTGGATATAAACCAGGAATATAAATAACTTTTCCTTGTGGAACTACAGAAAAAATACAAAGAGGAAAATACAAAATCGCAATCAAATAATAGAATACTCTCCATAGTCAAAAATGAAATACTGGCTTCAGAAACAATAGTCATCTGTTCTGTATCCTAAATAGGGTTAATTGTAAAAAAGAGGTGCTTGTAAAATCTTAAGTTTTAAGTATTTTATTTCCCAGTTTATTGCTAAATAATTTTGCAGTTAAATCAAAAAGTAAGAAATATCAGAGATGAGTATGGAATACTTACAACTAGAAAACGGTTGCTGAACCATCTGAATTTCTATAAAAGCATCAATGAAAATGTAAAAACATCATCTCACAAAATTAATTACAATCTGAAATGCCAGATTGTCTTCACAATGGCCACAACATGAATATTGATAGACTTTTGCAACCAAAAACTAATTGTGATTTGGCCCAAACATGGTTTAATACAGCAATCAAACATCTCTGAAAATTGGGATTTGTATTTCTGCCATTTCCTATTCTCTCAGCTATTCAGCATTCAGTAACTAATTCTCATTCGAAAACAAATGCTACCTGGTTACAATTTCATTCACTTACGGAGTTGTGCTGCATCTCAATACATTCTTGGATAAATGAAGAAAAGTAGATAAAAAAGATGAGTAGAAATAGACACCCTATAAAAACTACTTGTAAAGTATTGTAAGTCTGGAAAATATCTGTGGCATTACACAGGCTACGGCTGATGTGAAGAAAAAAGTTGCTATTTAACCACTTCATGAATATGAACAATGCACTTGTTCCCAGCCATTTAGAATGATTTGACATTCCAAATGTTTATAAAAATTGGGTAATAAAAGAATTAAGTCAATACCCTTAAGTACAATAAATAATGGTGTTTATTATGGTCGGGGCTGACCACGAGCGTTTGTTCCATATCTGCTTGGGACATTTGCAAAACCAGTTCTGAATCCTTGAGCTGCTCCCATTCCTGGTATTCCAAGTCCTTGATTGAGTACACTGCTGTAGGGTGCAGATCCATGATTAAAGCCCAATCCATAGGGCTTTGTCTGAGTGTTTAAAAGGATGACTGGACTCACATTTTTGCCTGGTGTGTTAAAAGAAAATTCTGGTGGTGGGCTGCTGGGCTTAGCTGGAGTGGACGTAACAGGGTTCAAATTATCAGCAGCTTTCAAAGATGGCATTGGAATAATGTGATGATCCGAAAGGTTCAGAATATTGTTTGCAATAGGCACAGATGATAACGTAGGTCTGATCCAGTCATCTTTGAAAATCTGAACAGTCAAGGTGGAGACCAGTGTGTATAATCTGTTAGTGACATGGGCAAGTACCATTTGTTCATTTGCATCTCTCCGAATTCGGACATGAACTGATCCAGCCTAGAAAGTGATAAAAACAAGTCGGCTGTTAATTGTTACTCCAATAAAGACTCCTCATATGCATTCAAGAAGAGGTAAATTATCCTGCAGAGAATTATACAAAGACCTTTTGCAGTGGAGACTACTGACTAAATTAAGAACCTTGTTACAGGATACATTTTGATCTTTCCCAATGTGTTGCTCTCTTATGAACATATCAAGATCATCATTCAGGAAAAGTGAGTCTTAGAACCAAACTAGACTATACAACATGAGATGGCAGGAAAGGCAACAACTGGGGGTAAAAATGGCTCAAAAGAAGAAGAAAGTGCAGACAAACCTCATATGCCAGATTAGGCTTAAGTGGCAGAACAGTAAACTGAAAGCTATTTTTACATCAGAAAATGAGAACTACTGCCTTTTTCGTTGTTTTAGGAAGGGTAGCATACTGGAAGAAATCAGTAAAGAAATATTCTAAGAGTCTTCATTTTCTAGCTGTCACAACATACCTACATCAACTTTGGAATAACCAGGTTCTGTGTGATCATTCTGTATCACAAAAAATACCCCTTCATTTCTTTCAGCTTACGGAATTACTGATACATAACTGTAGTTACTTTGTTCTACCTTCTCCCCTAGAAATGCTGAAAATGCATGATTCTACTGTCTACTGCAGACCTTTGGTGCCTTAAGGGTTACAGTTTTCTTCTCTCTTCCTAGACAATTTTCACTAACACATCATTTTGAAAAACATCTTTTCTATTGTTCGTGATTTTCTTCACTGTCAAAACATGAGAAATCCTACAGTTGCAAAAATGCACTCTTTAAGCCAGAACTGCAGTATACATTAGTAACATTAACCAGTAACAAAGCTTTAAGAAAATATAAAGGACAGAGGAAGAGAAGTTTTGCAATAAAGCACAAGGTCTGAGTACTGACCCCATCAATTTTTTTTATAGTCAATATTTCAGAAGAAATATCTTACTTTATTTAAATTCTAAAAATTAAAGTAGTATCTGACAACTTTTTTTTAAAAGCTATAAAAATAAAGACATAACTTACCAAAGAGCCAAAACCTAATGTCCAGAAATGTTCATTTCGAACTTCCAACACCCCATCCAAAGTTGAAACCTAATTTTACACAAACATCCACAAATATGAAAATAAATTAGAAGTTTCAGATCCCTTTAGAAATGTACTTTTATGCGTAACTGAACAAGAAATAATTTTCTGTAGTGAAATAAAAGCTCCATACACAGAACAGATGATGTCTGTTAATGTCACTAATGCTTATCTACTGCACTTTTGCTACCCTTAAACATCCAAATCAATCAAAAAAGGTTTCAGGAACTTATTTTAAGTAACTCTTGCTGCCAAATTGCAGTATGTTGTCAACTTGATATTCTGTGATTCAACAGCTGCCTGTATTCCTTTTCCTCCTTCAACTCACATTTGTAAACCACTTCAGCTGTAGCTCAAATTTAGATAAAACCAGCCTGCACTACTTAAACAGATTTGTTCCAGATACCTAAATGACACTACTCATCTTGGAAAGCAAGATTCATATTTTCTACATGCAGCTAAAAAAAAATATTAAAAAACAATTTTAACAAACTTCTTGGACTATTCAGAAAAATTCTTCACATTCCTGAATGCTTAGTAGCTGTACACACTGTGCTATGTATTATACATTGACTTACCTCCCTAAGAAGTTTATCCAACTGGCCAATCACATGAGGTGGGGTTGTCTTCAAAAAGAAGAGGAAAAGAAAAGACAAAAGTTACAATAAAGATTAACTGGCCCTGTTAAGTAAGAGAGCCTGTAAGTCTGGTCTAGCCACACAAGAGATCAGTGGCATTTTCATTAAAATCTTACGACTTCGTGATGCATATTTGCACTACCCTTAACATTCTTCTAGCACATCGCAAACTCCCATTGAACACTTCCTGTTTTCAAGCTTAAAACAGATCTTAAGTGTTTTTTTTTTTAAATGAGGACATTTAACAAAACCAAAACCACAAAATCCATTGATTTGTGAGGCTGCCTTACCTGGAGTAGTACTTTCCCACTGTAGACACTCATGGGATACATGGTACCAAATGTCATCAAAGCAATTGCTATAGCAGAGGCTGTGTCCACAGCAAAATAATTGCTAGGGAGAAAGAGCAATTTTAAAGAAACACTGGTATTTAGGTTTTTGAAAGGCAGAAGAACTTACCTATGATCTTTCTTCATTCTTTTAAATTATATACACTTAAAGAATTTTACACATACTAATTTCATTTGAACTCATTCATCTTGGACAATAGACAGATGCATTCATAGAGTTGCAATGCCATTCATACAAAATGCAGCTCTAGATGAGATCATTCCTTTCATGTAAAAAATGCATTTTGCCACAGACTGGATACAAAAAGAGTTACTCTTTTAAAACAACAACTGCACGTACTTGATTTCAATGAGCATATATGTAATGCAAAGAGCCAGAGCTCCAGCAATATCAATCAAGACAAAAGGGTTCATCCGTGGCAGAAAGATGCTACTCAGTCCTGGGATGATTCCACAAATACTGCAAGAAAACAGAAAAAGCAGTTGTCAGCCAGCTCTTCATCATTACTTTGAAACTCCAAAATTACAACCACAATTACATTTGACTTCTAACACACCTTGCTGTCATAGCATAGGATGAGTACTGTAAAGGCCCCACTAATTCTGCTCAAAGGCTGCTGTCAGCAAAAATTACCCAAGTATTTTTTTCTGGTAACACAGCTCTACGATACAGTTGTACCAGCTGTATGCAAGTCAAGTACTTTATGGGTTCAATACTGGTATTACACAGATGTACGTAGAGAGGGATTTGCACATCACCAGTCTTCAATCCATCTGCCACCTTGGTGTGCAAAAGTGTCCTAAAGCCAAAGCTAATTAATTCATGGAGTCTGAAAGGAGGAAGAAGACCAGCTGTATAAGAGGAGATCAAAAAAATGCATGAGGGAAGGCTGGGAAAATTATTTATTTATATCTATCTCCTGTCAATGGGAGTATGAAGGGAGAAAGGAGTTTGTGTGCTTCCCAGTGAATGTAAGTGCATGTCATGTCCTGGAAAATTTAAAGGCAAAGACAACATGAAATGTTTTGTTGCTATGGTTAAAGACAATCTATGTTTAGACATCATGTGCTGGCCTGCTCCTGCAAGAATTTTAATCAACATAATTATATACAGGTGCAGATATTTTTTAATCAGCACTGCTTCACATAACACATCTGAAATAGCTGTATACATACTATTTTGTTGTTTTTGTTGGATTGGCTTAACTGTATACAGGTTATCTCAAGACCCAGTAGAAATTATATTACTCTTGATCTGGGACCTCTTCAAGTTATCCATCAGTGTCCTTCCCCATAACACTGTGTTTCTACACTGATAAAAGGAAAACTGTGCTACTGTCTGTGATTGGTATCCACCTTTTTTATTCTTCTTTATGCTAAAACTTGGGCAACCTAATTACTAGTCTTCCAAAAATATTTTGCCAATTTTGGTTCTGATGATGTAACATCTTATATCCATATAAAATCAATTCTTCTGTTTAACAAGTCAGCATTCTCTGCTTTTGTCAACTGTAAAAAAGATCACAAGATGCAGAAACAGATGGGCTTTGAAGCATACTTAACATGTTTAACAACTTCGTTCAACATCCTTCTTTTGATATTGACAGATACTTGGAAGAACATGTATGGATTAAAATAAACTTTCCTGACATCTGACAAAACTATTTGCAAACAGTGTTATCTTGCATTCAGATATCCAATACAAGCAAGACAGTTAACAGAAAAGATGAATGAGCAACACTGTTCATACCCTGGGAAGACACAGGCTTTCCAGTTTCCTGCTGGACAGGTGAGGAATCTCCATAAAGAAGGTTTAGTGAGTAACCTGTTTCATGTATCACATTTAAACTCAACCATCTGAATCATTTTTCCAGCCCACAAATAAACATATGTAATGAACATCAATTATTACAAAATACATCACTCAGTGATGCATGTTGTGAAATACAGTTCAAGCATGTACAGGACAATGCTAGTTTTCCTAGTCTCATCCAAAGAGAATTACATACAGTGCATTTAACACATACATTCAAAAGAAAAGATACCCAGAAAGATGTATTTCTGTTACATTGGTGTATCTGGAAACTATGGGAGACAATGTTTGCTCCAGAGCTCATACACGAGACCTACAGTAGGTAAAGCTATTTTAAAAGCTCTAATACAAGTTTATGCCTCAATACCCCTCCAAACTGTTATTATACACACAAAACTAACATTGCCTTCGAGAAGCTAATGATTTTGAAAAACAATATTAAGCTTTACCTTCTACTAAGATCTGCAACATGCTCCTGAAGCCAACTTGTGCTGGCAGCTGCAAAAGAAAGAAGGTAATAATGTTACCACAATTTTAAGTACCATTTTAAAGTTACTATATTTTAAAGCCCACATAATAAGTTAACAATAAGTTTTATTTTAAGGGAAGAATCCAATAAATACACTGTGAGTGAGTAAATATATCTCAACAGATACCCTGGCACTTGAAAAAAGCCCAAAGTCTGTCTTTTCCAGGCAGCAAGTACAACATCCACTCTCATAATAATCTGAACTGATCAAATACAAATATAATTGGAGGTAATAACCATAATCTTTCACATAATATAATGTATAATATATATTTATAACAATGGACAATTTACAGGACAATTATAACAGGACAATTTACATTGGCAGGAATGACTGCAAACCTACTTCACAATGAAAAAGGCAAAAGAACTTCTAAAAAGAACTATTGCATGAACTTATTTTTAATCCATTAATACATCCATAAAATGTCTTGAAAGTTCTGGTATCTGTCACATGACCTTCACTGGCTGAATTCAAAAGATTGAAAATAAAAGATACTGCAGCATTAAAATGATACTTGGTTTATCATATTAATGACTACATACTAGTCAGAGCCTTACAGGCAAACTGGAGTTGAAAATCAGATGTCAATTCTACTGCATGAAGTTACATTAACAGAGGTAACAGTAATATATACCCACTATAGTTATTGTTACCCACTCTTATTGTTAAGAAAGTTATCACACAAGTTATACCTTGACAAAAATAGGAACGTTAACATTTTTTTCTCAATTCTTGTTATAGTCTAATTTATCACATACCTTCAGAGACATAAGCAAAAGGCTTATTCTTAATGGAAAGCATTGTAAATAAGTTGAAAAAGAGAGCCACGAAAGTACCAACCAGCAGTCGTCCCCTAGAGAGGGGAAAAAAGGGGTCTTAATTTCCCACCATCACAGAACATGTCATCAAGCTGTAACTACCAACAACAGTATCAAAATACTTTGCGTGGTTTCCTTCACTGAGGCTGAAAACAAGTAGGATAAACTAGTGTAATACTTAATAACCAGCAGTGTGTTATCATTGTAAGGGTTATACAAGATCACTGAACTTTGTACATTGTTATCACGTAATTCTCATAATGCAGAGTAATAGCATCCTTCCCCCCAAATACCAGGCCTTCCAAGAGACCACAAAAAACAAAAGGAATATGAACTAGGAAAAGCAGCAATTTATAGTTAAATCGCTATTTGAGAGAGCATGAGCATTAAATTTCAACTGTACCTTGAAAAGAACTGTTTGCAGTATAGCTTGCACATGGTTTGAAACAAATGCCAAGGCACCAAAAGCAATTTGGTACTGAAGTACTTGCATAACTAATATACATTAGATTAAGAATTGGAAATGTAAAATGACAATAACACATTTTACATGTAAAAATAATTTCTTACGTGTGTATCTCAGGCTGTTCCAGAAACCGCTCCGCACTACAAAAATAATTGAACATTTGAGTTATATTCATACAGTAAAGCCTTGATACCTGAATCATATTTTTGCAGTTCCCTAGCATTAGCTGCCATTCATAAACAAAAACTGATAGATACAGTACTGCAAAAAAATGGATTGCTTAAATAAACAGCAACTTTTATAAGCAATGAAAGCATTTAACACTGAATCGAAGCAGATGTAATTTAGATCTCCCAAATATTTCCAAACTGTGCCACATATGTGCTAGCTACCATGAATGCTGCCTACATGATAAAACTATGCTTATAAATGAACATGCAAAAAAATACTGCTACTGGCACCACCATCAGTGTTGGTGAACACAACAAACTAAGTCCGAAATTAAGTAAGTAATTCCTGACTTACAGCCTCACACTAAGCAAGGTCAAATAAAGTAGACATTGGATACTGGGGTGGAGATATAGATATTTTTTCACCCACCAGTGAGTTAACAAATGAGCTTCAGCTGTAACAGAAAAACCTGCTAAGTTTGTGGAATTTCCTAAAACTGACGTTGGAGAACTTGGAGGTTTTGACAGAGGGGGTCATTCATTCCAGTGTACTGTCAGTTCAATACATTGACCTCATAGTATAAAGTTGCTAAGCTGTTAACATAGCCCTTTATACAGAAAATAGAGCTCTTGAATAGAAAAAGGGAAGGTACACTGCCCCAGTTTTAAATTCCAAATGTTAACAAAAGCCTCTTCATCTTTAAAAACAAAAATAATGCTTTAGGCTGACCTCTCAAAATACAAATGCTTCCATGCATAGATGGTGTGGCAAATTAATACTTGAGCAAATTTTGAGAGAGTGAAGAAGCTGATCCTTTAAACATTCAGATCCTTGATATATTATGAAGCTGCTTTGATTTCAAAAAGTAACAGAAGAAAAAAAAAATCAAGATGCATAAGGAAATGCATTAAATTAGTTACCCAACTTTTTGGAAAAAATATTCTTAAAACCATTAAATCTTTTCCTAGAGAGCTTTTGAAGCACGTTTATCAATTCTCATCTTTACATCTAAAGCCTACATGCAGTGTAATAAATGCAAAGTAAGCAGTAAGGTTTAGCAATTTTTTTTTTTTAATCTTAAGTTTTTTCTACAGTATCTCTCTACATACAGCACTTGTAGAATGCATGTGCTTTGGGTTGATCTGGATTATAACTTCATATGTTAAAAAATAAAAGAAAACCGTACATAATCCTACCTTTCTTTCAGTATAAAAAGAGCACCAAGCTGTGCCAGAACTGTAGATGCAAATACAGCTAGAACTTCAAACCTTTCAAACCTGAAATTTGAGAATTAAGTTTAGAAACACTGACCATCGAACAATGCATCAAAATTAATCTTTTCTGTGCAAGAACCAGCAGAATACATGTACTCTTTCCAGTTCATTCAATAGCAGACAGATGGGAAGAAACTTGAAGTTTTATGGAATAGGTACTGTTTTCAGTTTCTTTTAACACTCCACTCATCAGAGACACCTTAAAATCAAGCATTTCTTAATTCTTGTTCCTGTCCATCCCCTCCTCTGTAACTGTTCTTTACAATAAGTCCTGGCCCTCCTCATTTTTAGGTTCTTTCACATACAGGTTATTACTGATGGCCGTTCAGGGATCCAGGCAATGACAGTGAGCAACATATGAAATGTTGTATTATCAAACACTACATCTTGTTATTAGTACTTACCCAAATGAATAGACTGGGCTGGGTTTCTTCATCATTACCCAGTAGCTTATTAGACATGTTACCAAACTGAAAAAAGGGGAGAATTAGACTATGATAAATAACTGCATCCTTTATGAACTGCATAATCTACAAATACACATTTGAGCCACCAGAACTCAACAAATGAATACAACCACGTCTTGCCCTGAACTCGACCTCTGTCACTGTCACAGCAATGTTCTAAATGCTCCTTATATGCTTTTTGCAGTTGCCTAGAAATGCTGTAACCTGAGAAAGGCCGTTTAAATGAGAAGGAAGCTGATAAGCAAGACAGAAGAGTGAAAAAAAGCAAACAAATCTCTCCACTGAACTCCTCTTTTAGAGATATACCATGAATTAGATTTAGCACTCTAGAATAAGTCTCAGGCCACACCAAGTATTGCCTTTCTTTTGCACAGTGTAATTTCTCTACATATATGGCCAAAACAGATTTCATTTCCTTGGCTGTGTTCACCTACACAAGCTCTAATCTAACAGGCCATTCACTGACAGCCACAGGTCTCTCTTGCTATCTTCTCTCCAAATTTTTCTCTCATACTGAACATCTAGAATTCCAATTATTTTGGAATCTCCATGGTAGTAGCCAGAATGTTTCAAAGATGAGTATAGTTTCCTTTGCCTCTTTTTTCCCTATTGAACCCTTTGAACAATTTTTTCAATTGCAATCCACACGGATTCGGTGCCATCTGTGCTTTTGTGCACTCCTTATGCAATTAAAGACAATGTTAAATCAGACTGCATCAAGAACTCATCCCTACAACTGATAAACAATCACATCCTCTCAACTTGATCCTCAGCTGTGTAGAATAAAACTAAAAGCACAGGAAATAATACTGTTCGTACACAAAACAGTAAATTCATATACCCAATATTATATACAACCAGGAAAATGACAAAAAGAAAAGAAGCAGAAATTGATTTTTGCAGCAGAATTACTGAGCATTTTTCTCCCTTACAGCAAATCAAAACTCTTGAAAAAAATTGCTGTGAGTTAGAATAATCTTCTAGTCCAACTCCTAATTAACCGAAGATATGAGTGCCAGGGGTGTTCTACCCTCTTCTACAACTAAAAAAAATTGAATATAAATAAATAAATAAAATCTATACGAATGGGAAATTTAACACTAACACTTTCCCCAAGGTGAAAAAGGCATTTTGAGTCAAGATGACAAAAACTCAGTAGACACAAAATTCTAAGAGAAATACAAGATTAATTAAAGTTAAATCACAATTCTAATGCAGTCACAGATCAATTTTTTTTGTGCCTATACCAACAAGTCATTTTTGTTTCTGCATGTTTGCTGATGTTATTTATAAATGTTTTACTGTAAGTCAGGTGAGTTATAGTAGGTAGTGGACATATGTATGACTCAGAAAGCTGATCCATACCTTTTATAAGATAGTGAGATAGCAAGGAAAATTATGTAGGCTAATATTTTAAAAATATATATATTTTATTTCCCAACCACTGCTACCATTCTGTATATTAGATAAGAACTGAACATATTTCATGTCTGTATTATCAATATTACCAAAAGTGTTCAGAACTATCATACTAGAAGTCCTTTTAATACAATTTTCTTAGGAAGAAAAATACTGAAAATATCTAATGACCTTATGTGCAAAGTGCTTGGTATCCAGCTTACGAAATATTTTTGAAATAGAATTACATGCTTCTTGTTTCCTGATGTTAAAACTGAGGGTTACTTCACAATCAGAGAACAACCAGACAATAGTTTCATGCTCTATTGTTTCATGTTGTCACACATCTGCACAGAGAAATTCATGACTGATCAGTTACTAGTCATTCTCAATATAGCTACGGTGGGTTTTACCATCTATTTATTGTGTGCAATTTTATACTCATTTAAGCTATATCTAAACCAGTTACTGCTTCTATACTGATGACTAAGTTACATATCTTTGAACCAGTCTTAGTAAGTTTTAAATGTATAGAAATATACAGGCACAAATGAACAGTAAGACAAAATGGGAAAAAAACTCACCTGAAAAGGTCAAAGATTGTCAAATATGTGTAAGCAGTTAAAGCTGTAAAGAAAAGTAAATATTAAAACCTAATATTTAATTTTTCAATGCAGAAAGCACTTGTATTCCAAGTCCCTTTTGTGCAGCTCTTTTCAATCTTCTACCTACATAAACTGCCTCTGCTGAGAGGACAAGTCTCTGTGAATATTCTAAAGACACCAATATATTTAACGTCATAAGAAGGTTGACTATGGCAATCCTAATTCAATTAAAGCACATAATAAATAAGTACAGACACAAAAAGTATCATATTTGTGACTAAGTTGTCACTAGGAATTTAAGTACTGAAGAGTCAGGAGATCTTCCAGAAACACATCACTTACCAAAGCAAGAGATCTCTTACATGCATTATTGCAGTGAAAAGTAGGTTGAACAGAATTTTGTACTTGTTTTGCATCTCTAACCTATCCTGAAACTGTAAGAAAACCTGCATAAAAAATTAAAAGCTAAAAAAGCATTCTATTCTTAGTACAGATGATGGGAAGCACATCGAAGCCTCCATCCAAAAGCAGAAGGCATACAGAACTGCATTGGGTCTGGCTGATCTGGAGTTCATTTCCCCACAGCGGCCCTCACAGAGCTGTGCTCTGCAGTGGCAGCTACACAGGTGTTGGTAACACTTCAGTGTTTTGGCTACTTCTGAGCATTCCTTGGAATCAAAGAAGTCTTAAGCCTTTTGCCATGCTCCAAACATCCTCATTCAACTGCAGGTGAGGGTCTCTGTACGTCACTGGCACTACTTAGACAAGGAACAGGTTTGAGGACTAGTAACTCAAAAGTCTACTGGTTTTCAGTCTTAAAGATGAAGAAGCTGCTGCAGGAAGCAAATGACCAGCAGGCCTGAAAAACTGTGCAAACTTTGAAGGACTTTCACCCACCCAAACTTGTCTGTAAAAAATGCTTCTAAGCTGATTGTGGCAAATCAAAAGGAAGCACTTTCTGAACCTAACCCCTAACTCCATTAAGTACTGGACTTGGCTTTTTCAGTCAGTTGGAACTTCACAAGCTAAGAAACACACTGTTGTTTGTTGTAGTTTCAGTACGTGAGAGACACCTACCTATGCTGTTTGTAGAGCTGCACCACATGAGCAGGAGGCCAATACATATTAAATTTATAGCACCAAACAGTAAAATCTTCCAGGACTGTTGATGAGAATAAATACATATTTTACACCTTCCAAAATTTACAAGACAAAAATATATCTACCTGGTCTTAAAAAACAGTATTGCTGTACTTGGTCATGCAAACAGAACTTGCTTCTCCTCCCTCCCAAAAATTCAACACTCATTTCAGAACAACAAGCCCTTATTCTATTTTAAACTTTACAGATTATTTTAAAACTCATTTATGAATGCCACCATGCTTAAAATACCTTTTTGGTCTAAAAAAACCCCCCAGCCATCTATAATATTTGCATTTTATTACAGCACACAGCATCTGACTTTTGAAGACCAACTTGTGCAACTTTATATTAGTGAGTTCCTTTTTTCGTGCTGAAACTTTGGTCCCAAAAACATCTACACATATTCAGTTTACAGTTCTACTGAACCCATTATATATAATTATGGAGGACACTAATTGACAGGGATAACGCATTGGAAGGAATACAGCTTCAGAGATAGATTTTTTTTTTTTTAAGCACAGCTAGAAAAATCCAAAGAAAAAATTTCACAATATACTTAATAGTGTATTTTAACTTATCACAGCTAATGCATTTTTATTATCATTATGATTTTTTAAAGCAATACTTACCCTTCTGTCTGCTGCAACCAACCTAAATTCATGTGTTAACTTTCCAACCAATGATCTCTGTGATTTGCGGAACAGGTGTATTGTCCCCTTAATTAAAAAAAAAAAAAAAAACAATTGTTTAATTAAAAACATTACTTAGCCCATAATTTAAATTAGCAAAAAGGAAATCTCCATTTATGAACTATTTTCATAGTTATATCAAAGACTCAGGTGATTTTTTGTTAACTAGAAATATCACATAAACTTTAAACTCAACAATATTTTGGTAACCATTTCACATGGTTATTATATTAGAAAATGACGAATGACTTAGAATCAAGCTCCATTTAGACATAATCCAGAACTGAGGTTTACTGGAAAATACATTAAAGTATCATTTAAAGAGTGGGTTTTAACTTTTATTTAGATATAACTACCATAGGACAGTCTGAAAACACAACTATTTTTCTTTATCAAAGCACACTTCCCACCCAAAGGCAACAGATTTATTAAAC
This sequence comes from Oriolus oriolus, assembly GCA_013400235.1. NCBI lineage: Eukaryota > Metazoa > Chordata > Aves > Passeriformes > Corvidae > Oriolus > Oriolus oriolus. The sequence continues at coordinate 190,366 of VXBT01006994.1, read as the reverse complement.
AGGAAAATACTGTTTACAGATCTATACAGGAGAACCCACCATAGAAGTAATAACAATGCTGGTGGTGTGGTGGACACAAGGCCAGTAACAAAATAAGACATACCAACAATCTTGGCTCTAACTTAAGCTAAAAGTGCACAGTAGCTGTGGTCAGAGTAGGTGCTCCCTCCCCTACCTTACAGAGACCTGCAGAAGAGCTCTGTCCTGGAGTGGAGATGGGAGTGAGGGGGTGCTACCTGGCTCTCCTGGAAGTGTGAGAGGGAACAGACTACCAGAGAAAATAATCTACCATGCCACGTAGCTCTCTTTCCTCAGAGGGTCCAACCTTCTAGATGGTTGTCCTCCGTTCTGCTCTCCCCACAAAGAAGTAAACCTTCCACATGAAAAGCCCTTCTGATTTGCAATAGAAATTTGTGGACCTGTAATGGACAGTCTGTCATCTACAGCATTTTGGGGCTGGATTAAATAAGGCTTGATTTTAAGCTATCACACCTTAGCTGCTAGCAGAAGGCAAAAAGACATACCAATGGGCTCTTCAACAAAATTAATTCAATTAACTTACAGACATTTTGTCAACACAGCTGCATTTCATATTTTCTGAGAAATACAAGTGTGTCATGAATTAAAATTGAAGCACTACTACAGATCCCAAGTTCAGTTCATCTGGAACAAAACACCGGCACTTACTCTTTTCTTTACTAGCAAATCATTACATGATTATTTTAATCCTTAATAGACACATGCAGGATGCCAGAACACCTGGGAAAGCTTTTCTAACAGGCAGTGCTTATGAAAGCTGCTGTGTTACAGAATCACAAAGAATGATCGAATATCCTGAGTTGGAAGGGACCCACAAAGATCATAGAAGTCCAACTCCTGGCCCTGCACAGGACACCCCAAAATCACACCACGTGTCTGAGAGCATTGTCCCAGCGCTTCCTGAACTCTGTCGGGCTTGGTGCTGTGACCACTTCCCTGGGGAGCCCGTTCCAGAGCTCAACCACCCTCTGAGCGAATAACCTTTTCCTAATATCCACTCTAAACCTCCCCTGACACAACTTCAGGCCATTCCCTCGAGTCCTGTCCCTGGTCACCAGAGAGAAGAGATCAGTGCCTGCCCCTTCTCTCTCCCTCATGAGCAAGTTCACTCAATGAGACCTCACTGCAATGAGGTCTTCTCTCAGTCTCCTCCAGGCTGAACGGACCAAGTGCCTTAAGCCGCTTCTCGTACGGCTTCCCCTCCAAGCCTTTCACATCTTCACAGCCCTCCTTGTCGCCTTCGCACTCACTGCTTTCCCACACGGTTGGCACTGTGCCCATCGCCCAGCCACACCGTGCCACACCTCCTTGTTTACAAACGATGCCGTGCCTCAGAGCTGTGTATTCCGTGCCACAGGGGACCTCGTGCAAACTCACGCAGGCCACAGCCCACCCCTGGAAGCAAGTTCCAACTCAGCATGTGTTGCACCTTGGCATTAGAGGGTCCCTAGATCCTACAGCTCTGCCGAGAGCTCAGTGCTGGGCAGGGTAGCTGCCCCACACCTCAGCGCCTGAGGTGCTGAGCTGAAGGAGCTGCACAAGACGGGTCTCTGCAGCGAGCGGCACTGTCTGCGCCGACAGGTGACAGCACCTGTTATTGATCCCGAGGGCACTTCAGCAGTGCTCAGCATGAAAAGGGAACATTTCACCGCCCACATGAACACGCACACATGGCGGTCGTTCCCAAAAGAACGGGTTTTCGTCTTTGGGAAGCGAGCCTCAGAGTGACAGCCCCGACACCGGGGAGCAAGGGCACTATAACCTGTTTGTCCTGAGGAGAGCCGCAGCTCCCTGTCCGATGTGCCGCTGAAGGAGAACTCCGAGGCTCAGACCGCAGCCCGGCGACCTCGCTCGAGACGCACCTCCGGCACAGGAGCCCCCCACGGCCCCGGCACCCACCCGGGCCCTGCCCGCGGTGCTAGCCGCCCGCGGCCGCGGCAGCCCCCGGTGACCGCGCTCGAGGGGAGGGCGGAGAGCTCCGAGGAGGAAACACCGCACGGGCAGCGGCGCCCCGCGCTGCCCCCGGGCCCGTTAAGGGCCGCGCCAGCCCGGATGCCCCGCGGCGCCGCCGCCCCGGCGAGAGAACGGGCACTTCCAACAGCCTCCTCACCCCGTGTTCCACGCACGAGTTCCTTTCCTTCTTTCCTCCTTGCCCCCAGCAGGGGCCACTCACCATATTACTCCCCGCAGCGGAAGAGACGGCGCCATGCGAGGCCGGAAGGGGCGGGAGAGGCTCCCGTCGCCACGGCAACGAGCGGGCCCGGGGGACACGTGGCGGAAGCGGCGCCCGCCGGGAGCCGGCTGCGGCGCCGTGCCCCTCCCGCCGGGATGTGCGGCACAGCCCGCCCTCCCCTCGCTCCTCCCCGGCCGGCGGCAGGCTGAGCTGGCGGCCCACCTTGCGACGTAAGGATCTTGTCTGCCGCCCCGCCGCACGTCTGCCGTTTATCTGCCTGCGAGAATCCAAGGAAAGGGCTCCGACGGGTGGCCACCATCACAGAATCAGAGTCCAACCTATGACCAAACACCACCATGTCAACTAGACCATAGCACTGAGCGCCACGTGCAGTCTTTCCTTTAAACGCCTCCAGGGGTGATGACTCCACCACGGCCCGGGCAGCCCATTCTAAAGTCTAACCACCCTTCCTGTGAAGAAATTCTTCCTAATATTCAACCTAAATTTCCTACGGCACAGCTTAAGAATGTCGTAGTCCTAGGCCTGTCATAGTCTGTCGCGATACTCCACTGCAGCAGTTCCACAAGGATGGGTTTGCTTCCCAGTACGAGCATTCCTCCGTTCAGGAATGCACCGGAGTTCGCGCAGCCGTCCCCACCGCCAGCCCTCGCCCTGCCGCCGTGCTCGGCATTAAGGGCACTCAGGACACAGCCTGCAAAAGGTATTTCTTCTTCCCAGCAGAACCCCCAAAGAACAGCAGCTCTCCAAACTACAGGAATTATGTTGAAAATTTAGTCACTTTGTTGTGTGCTGAGATTCTTTGAACTGCTCCCGTTGCTCTGAATATGATAAGCTTCAGAAGCATTACAGTCCAGAGGAGGGATCTGCACGCAGTCTAACCCCATCCTAGAGTCTGCTGCTATCCAAAGCAGGCTTGGAAAGAGGATTCTGCTAGTGACTGCTGCTACTGAGGCTCTGGAACACCGGCACACGAGGGCTGCGAGGTGACTGACAGCAATCCCCTGGTGTGGGTGGCCAGCAGGTCGCTTCACTGTGCCCAGAAGCTCCGCTCAGAAGGAATGTGTACGGTAGGAACACTTTGCATGGAAAGTACAACGAAATACAGAAGTCGTCTTGGAAGTTCGGATAGCTCTCTCTTAAGAAAAATCGTGTTGCAAAGCACCTGCATGGGATTTAATGTACTGAAAGATTTAGTCACAAGACAGCTTATTTATTATTGAATTTGCAAAGTGGGTGGAAAAGAGGTAGGAATAAAAATTGAAGCCAGATATTTTATTAAGACAGATGATTGTGCCTAGGAAGATACTTGAAACAACCTTCTGTAACACTGCCTTATCTTTGTTCTTTTAGGAGTCTGTTCAGTTCTCCAGTACCCATAGTTAAACTGATTAAAAATGTTATTTGCATGTCACCTGTTCTGTAAAACATACCAAAATACTTACCTGACTGTGAGTGAGAGAGAGGCCTGTACATCAAGTTAAACCAGGAACAAGCCAGCCTTTAATCTGCTTCTCAGTTAAGTCTTAAGTGTGTATTGTCTCCTGTTCCTGTGCATTTGCAGATCATGTGATTTTATTATTGATAAAAAAAATATAAAATAATTTTTATTTTCCAGATTTTGTGTGTATCTGGTCCTTAGAGGACAGTATCATTAATTAAAAATAACTATCAGACTGATCAGGTAGTTTTATTCCATAAGATATATTTAATGTCTCAGACCTCATTCTAATACCTTGGCTGTAATCCTTTTTCCAGTGTATGGAAGAAGTTTTGGAAACAATTTGCAGAAAATAGATTTGCACTTTACAGAATCTGGATGACAGGAAAGAGAATTCAAACTGCAGCTGCTGCCTCCACTCAAATTTAATGAGGAAAGCAGAACTCAGGTGAACCACTGAGTTTTGCTCCACAAAGTTGTTTGGTTACTTCATTATTGACATAGTATCAGGATTTTTGATTATTTCATGTCACAGGGTATTTCCTCCCAGAAGAGGCCAATAGTTACTTATTAGAAACTGCACTTGTAAAAGTGTCTTCACAGAAGACAAATTCTACAATAGCACAGCTGATACTAGTCTTCTGCACATAACAAAACTAACAGTCTTCAAGGATGTCTTACAACTGAGGCAAGTTTGAGGCCTTTTAGAAATTGCTAAAATGAGATTTGCAAATAACACAAGTTATAGGTTTAGAAAGAACGTATTATACTTGCCAAAAAAAGTGGAATTTTCAAAACTATGTGGTAAAAACAACAGATTTTGTTCAGTAAGTTGTTTGTAGGCTGATATTCTGAAAAACATGGGGTTTTTTTAATATGGCTACAACACAGCACCTGGAATAATCCCACAAGTGTTGAGAGATGGATTTTAGTTAAACAAAAAAACCCCAAAACCGAACAAAACAAAACCCAACAACTTTACTTTTTTCTCACTTCTCTGGCTAACTTAGAGCACTGAAATACAGAAATAACTAGATCTCCATCTGACATACGCCTGCATGTAACACTAGGCACCCAGTCTTGTCTCCCCTCCTTGGCTGGAATGGGAATACTTTAATGAGTCCAAGATACTTCAGTCCAGGGCATGCTGCCAAAACCGAAGTATCTGTAGATTTCAAAATAGCAAATGGTGGGGTATTTTTTTCATGCTCTTCCTTCTTCACTAATTTTAATTTATCTGATTATCCCCTCTACAAGAATAAGATATTTGAATGTTTGTAACCTACACAAAATTACCAATAGAAATCATTTTAGTGGTTCAAAATCTACCTCCAAGCAGTAGTATTTCAGCCAATGAGAGACCTTGGACAGACAACAACGATGTCTTTCTATCGTAAGGAATTACTCCTTGACAGAAGCAGGGATAGTTCATATGCTTCAGTCCAAAACCTTGGGCCTTTTTCCTCATTGCTGTATTGATTTTTGTTTGGTTGGTTTTAGCAGTGATTGATATGATGATGTGTGGAAGGCAGTGGTCATGGCTCTTTTTTGAGAGACCCCTAGTGCTGCCAGATATGTAATATTAAAATGAGTTAAAATATCCTGAAGATTAATCAAACTTTTTTTAACTGTAAGAACAGAACACCCCAGTAGTTGTAAGCAATCCAGATGCAGTCTCAAGACAAAGAATTACAAACGGTAAGGAGATGGGGATAAGTAAAGAATTTAGGTTGTTAACTCAGAATTAACAGCAGCTCTCTCTCCCCAAGCAAAAGAAAAGGTGCCATTTTGAAGCAAAGGAAATTGGCTCCAAATTTTTCAGGACTTCACCATGACCACCGGCATTAGTTAAGTGAAACCTCCTGGTTTTCACCATGATCTAGCAAGACTAGGATAAGCACACACTTTCAGTTTAAGCACATTTATTTAGGAAGTAGCACTTCTGTTTACATTAGTTTTAAGAACTTGAGTTATGTTCTTTAGAAACTGATTTATTTACATATTTATTGTTCCATCATCTGGTATACAACACCTGATGTTTTAATTTTTTTTTTAAACCAGCAGCAATTTAATAGGCTTCAAGTTTAATGAAAAGGCTTTTAGTTTTGGACATTTTATCTCATAAACAGACAAGAAAACAGTACGAACAGGACAAATGAAACATTTTATTGTGAGCTAAAGCTATGTGACTGCTCATCATGCTTTTTTACATTGCTTATTAGTAAAATGGTGTTTAACATTTCAGAAAACATTCTTAAAATAACAATGAAACAAAAGTGCTTCAAAACAACAAAATACAAAAATTAATCCCATCCCAGACTGGAGTTGTCCAATATATTTTATGGGGGTGGGGTATGGTGTTTTTCTCCACCTTTGGTTTTCATCACTTTTATTACAGATTTCTGAAAAATACTGACTAGCCCTTCACATGACTAAAAATTTGAGTCATGTGGCAAAAACAGTTTCTGTATTTCCAGTCCCTTTGACAGGTGTGCGACTAAAAGTACTTTCTTCTCCACTTCTAATGGGAGAATACCCTGCATAACTGAGAGGCCACACCCTGGCATCTTTGACAAACACGCCTGTGTTAACCAGCTACAAAGAACGCTGACCTTTTATCCTCAAAGCCACTTCTCTAAAGAAAGGATTTTAAGAAGTGTATCTTATGAAGGCAAGGAAAGTCTTAGAGCAAAACAAGGTTCATCACCATAGTTTCCAGAAGTAATGTCAAGCATTTTAAAATCAAAACATCAGACTCTGAAGAATCTGCAGTGTTGAGCCAGTATATTGAATCCACTGGAGGAGTGTATACCTTGCCAATTATTGCTGAACTCAGGAGGTAGTTATTGACAAGGTAAGAAGTTTCCACTCTAAGACAGTTAACAATTTACACAAGAAGCACGAAAAACAGAATACACATTTCCCCATACTTTACAAGATGATTTTGTATTTGCAGGAAGTGACAGTTTAACTTCCTCATCCTGTGGAATATAATTACCATAATTAAAAGAAAAAATATTGAAAATTATAATTAAATAAAAAAATTTAAAATAAAATAGCTGATCAAGTGGTCATCTCTTAGGATGTCTGCAGATCACCCTAAGCATGAAAATTCACATAGGTCAGTAAAACAACATTCTTCAACACTACATAGCAGCTCAAGAGAAACTAATAATAAAACTGCCTCTAATTAGCACAATGACTGAGATAACTAGTTGCATTCACTACCTGCTTGCTACTCTTCATTCTATTTTTGATATCTGGTAGAAACCCCAACAACTCAAAAGCATCACAAAAGCTTGAGGCTGCCACAGACAAGGAATGAAAATCTGGTCAAATACAGTAGCACCGGCCACCTCCCAAAGCTGCCACATGCAGAAGCATCACTAAAGCGCTGGAGAAGCTAGAGAAGCATATCCTAGGCACAACTATGCATTTTCCATGTCTTGGCTAGGAAAGCACTGTGAAAATCTAGGGCATGAAGTCTCACCATAGGTGATTAAGGAAACCCTAAGGACAACGCTGCTATCCAGTTGCAGAACGGATGTCTCAGTTCAATTTGCCAGCATATCTGACTTCTGTATTCCCAGTACAAAGTACTTAAATTTCACAAGAGGGACTTGACAGCACTGCCAAGCAGTGCTAAAACCCACTTGTTTAGAATAGAAAAAATACTATTTATTCTACACCAGAAGGTAAGGTTAATTGAGTTATACGTATAAAAAATGTAATTTTAAAAACATTTGAGATAATGTAACAGTAAAACCAGCAATAGCCTCTAATTAGTACAGTGACAACATTCTGTCTCAGTTTAGAGATCCCATTCTTACTCATTTTAAAGTGTTAATATCACATTTGTTATCTACATAAAGTTGCAGGGCCATATTCAACAGAACTGTATTAGTGACTGGCTTTGAGTCAGTAAGACATCTCAGGGGCACAATGCCTATTTCTAATACACTAAACCCTGTAAAGTCTAAGAAATTAACAGGACAGAGAAACTTATTTGTGCATAAATACCCTAGTTTAAGGCTTATCTTTAATATTCTGTGTTGGTTTTGTCTTAGCATATGCAGAGAACTTGTACAGGTTTCCTGTAGTCTACAGAAAAGCCAACATTAGTAAAGGGAACATCATAACACGTAACAAATTCTCATTTTAAGGAGAAAGAGCAATCTACTGTGCTTGAGTTTCCCCCTCCTGGTATACCACCAAAAGTAAGAGCCTGCTGTCTGAAAAGACATTGTTCTTCCCGTATGTTGAAAGACAAAAGGTGTGGCTCCTGCTTCATAAAAAGCAGGAACCTGCTTAATAAAAGCAGAAAGATATATGAAGAAGATTGTTACAAAACCACATGGGGTTTGGGTTGGTTTTATTTTCTCCCTCCAATAACTGCTACACTTAAAAATCATTAAAACATACTTGCAGGGAGCCAGACAAGCTGCTTACTGAGCATGTCAAAAAAGTGGGTCAAGTTGCTCATTCACTAGCAGTAGGCAGATTAACAGGAAAAAAAAAAGGGAGGAAAAAAAAGAAAAAATAAATAAAAAGAAAGGAAAAAAACAGTTCAGAGAGCTAATGGAACGGCAGTCTTTGCAAAGGTTAAAAGCACCCAACCTGTTGTCCTGTTTATCCTGATTCAAGACATTGTACTAGAACACAACTTGATTTTATGGAAAACATAGTTGTGAAGTTCTACGTAAGTACTATAGACTTGGGAAATACAAGTAATTTGAGGTTTTGGCGGGGCGAGTGTTTGGTGGTTTTTTTCTGTTGTGGTGGTTTTTCCCCAGATCTGCTCTTATACACCGTTAATCCAACATATAGATGGAATCACTGGGACTTAGTACATGTAAAATGAGAAGTAAGATGCAAAATAATGCCTTAAGGGGAACACAATTGTTCTTAAAGTACACTATTCAGGAAATAGCATAAGACAAGACATTTGAAGGAGATTTATGAACCAAACAGCACTTGACCATGGGCTAAGAATCCAGCAGCTGTGGGGCAAACTGACATTGCAGAACAAAATTTTCTTCTTTTTACTATGTACTCATTTAGTGCTTAGTAAAAACCACTGATTTATAGGGCTACTTTGTATTTGTAGTTCATCCACTAAGCAGAAAACAATCAGGCATAACAGAAGACCAAAAAGCAGCTGTACCAGTCACACAGACTCCTGACCTGAACTGGCTGTACAAACAAGGGAACGGGCTGGTCCTTTTCTTTCTAAGTAGCAGCTGGTGATTCTGACTCTTCGTGCTGCATACTGGTGCTACTTAGCAGATGGGGACTTCTATCTCAACATTTCAGGTACCTATCCCATGCCAATGAGTATGTGTTTGAAATAAATAACCAGTATAGTCCTTAAAATTAAGTGGACAAAACCAAAGAGTTTTATAACAATCATTTAGGAACACTCAAAACTAGAAGCGTTACCTTCAAAGTTCCCATTTGCCAAGGATCTCAAGGAAAGTTTACCAAAGCTTAATGAATAAAACCAAGGCCCTTTCTTGGCTGTAGCTATTTGGCAGATGATAATACAACAGTAATAGTCATGCTTAGCACTATGAAGAATATTACAAATATGGATCAAGTCAGCCAGGAATCTCCAAAAACAGAGATGGTCTATTGAAGGCAGAACTAAGGCAAAGCAAGACACAAGATTTAAGAACCTGAAATCCTTTAACATTTCTCCAGAAAAGTGAATCACGGGAACCAAAGTCACATGTTTCATTTACTTAAGATGTACATTTGAGAGAGTCCTACCCTTAGAAGGCTAGAAGTCGTTTGGTTAGACTATTTCAAAAGGCATACTAGTGGAACACAATCTTCTCTTATTTGATTGCTTTTAATCTTAAAATCAGTTAAAAGCATATCTAGTTGAAAAAAAAAAAAAAAAAGAAGAATCCCAAACATACTGCATATGTGCATCTCAAAGGTTTGACAGAGTTTCTGCTATTTAGTACTCAATACCACACAGTGAGCACAGTCCTCTCAGGGTATTACTATACCTACAACTGCATCTATCAGCTAGGGTTTTTTTTCCCTTATATACACATAATATATTATTTATAGTCAACTTTCAGGTAAGCAGTTCAAAAAAATAAGTTAAATGAAAAATTAAAAACGAATTTTCTGTTAAGACCGAAAGCAAACAACACTTACAACTCATTTTCATTAAAACAACAGTAAACAATATGCATTTTTGCAGTATCACTAAGTTGGGAGAGGTGTAAAAAAACTCCAAACCAACCAACCAACAAAAAAAAAAAAAAGACAACCCAACAACCCACAAACCTGCTTTAACAAGGAACTAGTGTTCTGCCTTGCAAACATCTGTGTTTAATCCATGTAGAATTTGTAAACTAGATGTTGGGCCTTTAGAAGTAAAGGCAAAAATGCTTTCCTTTATTATGGTATTTAAAGGCTATCACTTAAGAATTTGGTTTTTTTAATAGCTTGTCATTTATATAATAAAAACAAGTATTTGTACAAAGATGCAGTTTCTTTTTAAAAAAGCAGATCAGTTGAGTGTTTCATACTTTAATATATAAACCAAAACATATGAAAGCTATAAAAACATTAATGTGTGCCATGTATTAAACATGTAGCCTCATATTTTAATGCTTACATGTGGAGATTAAAAAAATTATCACAATGGAAATCTTACTTTCAATTATCATAAACAGACCAAAATACAGAGTAGAAACACATCATTTCTGAAACTCAACAATTAGCATCACTTACTCTCTCAAACATCACCTGGGCTCAAGTTGTACACTGTAAGCATAAGCTAACATTCTACCAATGGAAGCGTTACAAAATGCATTAAGAGAAAATACTGCCAGTAAATGAATATCGCAGTCTATTCTTTTATTTAGTAATTTTTCTTTTAAAAGGCAGTTTGAATTGGTTTTATAAGGTTGGATTTTTTTGCTGTTCTGCTATCAAAGGTCTTCTTTAAACCTGTCCTGTGAACAATTCAGTCACATTACAACAAAACAAAAAGACAAATAATAACAGACCAGCTGCTTTTAACATTTTAATAATCGTAATTCCCCAATGCTGTTCTTGCATTCTGCACAGGGAAATTCTTTTATTTGGCACATTAAGGATAAAAAAGTCAAAAAAATGAACCAAAGTTTACAAACTTCCAATTGAACATCATTGTTCCAAGTTCATTGTTCATCAATGTCATGACAAAATTAAAAACAAAAAACACACACACAACACAGGGAAAGGTCTTCCAATGATCAATATCATCAGAGCCTTGTAGCTGAAACAATATACATATATTAATGTTCAAACCAGAATCAGATTGCTAGGAATCTTATGTCAAGTCCTATTGTGCTCTTACTTACAGTGTGTAAATCCTCACTAAATGGCAAGGAGGCTTTGATGAACACATTTCACATTATATAATTTTCTCTCAATCTCAAGTTTTAATGCAGATACTTAAATATCTGTAGAGTCCTGTAAACTCTGGCTGCTTCCCAGTCGTCTGCACCAATTTCTGCCCAGGCAGCACTGTTTCACTTCAAGTAGTGTCTCATACTGTGGTGTCTCCAAAGTCCTTGTTCCAGCGAATGTACGCTTCCAGGGTCTGAGGGCTCAAACTGCGCTTTATCTTCTTCAGAGATTCTGTGAAATCTGATAGTTTGATATTTCTCATCTAAACAGAAAATGAAAGACATCAGGGTCACAAGTGGTTTATGTACTTTGGTTTATTCAAGAAGTACTTGAGTACGCAGTTTTAACAAAACACATTCTATGAGTGCTGCATCTTGATGTAAGGATGAAATTTTTTTACAGTGAGCAGAGTCATTCATTGCAACAACCCCCTCAAGGATGTGGTAGAGCCTCCACTGCTGGAGGTTTTGAAGATATGACTGGGCAGGGTGCTAAATAATCTCATCTCAGTTCCCCTTCCCACAAAAGGATGGACCAGGTGATCTTTCAAGACTTCCAAACTGAGGCATTCTATTCTTCTATGACCTGATGCAAGAGTCTTGTAATTTAAGATTACCAGTATTTACCATTTTTAATATTCTAACACTTGCTAATAATAAGGTCTGCCGTGTTATTTAACAGCTCATGAGACTGTGTCATTACTTCCTGTTTCAGTAGGTGGTGCATATGAGGGCATCACAGCAGATGACCACAGATGCTGTTATCCTCCTGCAACAAATCCTTCCAGCTTATCATAGCCTTAGCCATGACCTCAGGCTAAACACAAAAAGCAACTGACAAATTAAGTTTGCTTCATCTTCCCCTGTGTAACCGTGGTTTGCACACCTGAACAGTGACTTTTGTACACAAGACCAATCACTTCTTTTCTTTTTGATGTTTACAGCTGCAGTTTGTGGTGAGGAGCTTAAATTTTTTCTTTCTGATGGTTCATGCGAATGAATCTAAGTATTATACATATACACACACAAATCTGTTTTAGGTTCTCCCTAAGTTAACCTGCTTTATGTAAAGATGGGGTGCAGGGGGTAGAAGTGATTTCACATAATACTTCTGGGAATGTTCTTGGGAAGTAACACTGTGAGAAAATAAAAGCCCGGCCTCTGACATCATCAGGTAAGTAACAGATATTGCAGTTCAGCGTGAAGGAAAAGATAGGACAGTCAGTTGAAACAAAGAAAAACAGACTTACTAACAGAAAAAGAAGTGATCTGAAGCCTGAAAGCCAACTTTCAAACTACCCATGAACCTCAGACATCTGAGGACAGATTTTCTCAATCTCTATTTCTAAAGAATTTTCCTTAGTGAAGTGATTAAAAAGGATAATACCCCACAAGATTATCCTATTTTGTATGATATTACACATAAAAAAGGGACCTTAGAAGTTTCTAGTAAGCATGCATTCTATTCAAAGGGGAAAATACAGCTGCTAGAACAGCTTACCTCACTGGCAGACATGTTCTTCACTTGTTCTGGTTTCAATTCTGTAAAAATAAAGATAGATCAGTGAGTTTCCTAAGAAAATTTTCATCACTTCTGACAACTAAAACATGTTAAAAGCACTTCTATTCTGGAAAAAAAAAACTCTGTAGCTAAAAACTATACCTTTCTGCTTCAACACAGTCTCCTGTACAGAAAGGTACATGGTATTTTTGCCTCCTTCCTCCCCATGTATCAGCTCCTCAACCAGGCTGCTCCCACACTCAGTTACTGCAGCCGCAGTACAAAGTGGTAGCAGAATTACTCCTTCTTCCTAAAGTATGGAAAACAGCACACGAGCCAACAGAGCTACTTTCCCCCATATTATTCCTGGTATCCACAACCTCTCTACTGAACTTCAGGAAACAGAAGGTACAGTCAGCCAAGAACAGAGAAATAAAATCAGGCAGGGTATATCAAAGTCCTTCTCGCCCTTTGCTGCACTCACAGGATCTAAAAGTTCTTGTATCAGTCACCAATTTTTTTTTTTTTATACTTGCCATGCTCTTACGGTATCAACATGTAACAGCAGACATTTTGCTACAAGGGTGCAAGAAAAAGAAACTAGGCAGGGTTGGCAAGGATGATATAAAAAAATTTTCAAAAATATATTGTTTTATATGGAATACAGCAGGAGGAAGTGAAAGAAACACATTGCACAATGTTACACGGTCTCTTCTTGAAATGGACTTGCGTGTGAAGCGAGTTGTCAGCAAAGTATAGCCTGCATACTTAAATGCATACATTATTAATTCCACTACTCTAAATACATATATTCAAATTCTTAGGAGACATGATGTCTCTTATGACAGCCATTTAATGCAGTTCTGTTTCCCAGTTATTATGCAGGATTGTGAAAGACGTGCTTTACAAATTCAACAGCTGAAAGAAAGTGCGTAAAAAACATTAAGTTTCAACAGCTGCTTTCAAAAGAGATAGTGCACTGGCAAAAACGTATGCTATAGGATTTAAAAAAATAGCACTCACAAAACATGCACAGACCTCTCCTCCCCATAAATAATTTAAGAGAATTGCAACAACTTTTATTTACACACAATAGGCTCATATTACAGAACACTTCTCCTCTGCCTGCCTTTAGTACCTTTCTGTCAAGTAGGACAGTAGGTTTACAAACAGAAAACTAATACCAAGTCTTCACAATCTTTTCTACACAAAAGTCCCAGTACTGATCTCCACTAAACAAGATCCGTTCCTTCAGATGTGGCTACTGGACACATAACTAGCTAGTTAAACAGAACAAGGAGAGGAGGTGTTGGAAAAAAGTATTCACATTAAAACAGTGGTTTTTTCCAAGTCGGAAATGTCAGAGAGAGAACAAGTATAAGTAAAACTCTATTTCATTCACAGTCGTCATCTGGATCACAATTCAACATTATGAACTAAAAATATAAAAATCTATACCATTCAAACTGTATCTAGAAAAACCCCATAAAATTGCTTCTGTTTCCGTTTTTCTTCCTTCAGACTTGAAAGAGATTTGACCACTTTATAAAGACAAGTAATGCAATCAGCAATTGCTATTCAAGTAATAATTTAGCTACAACAGAACTGACACCAGCCTCGGAATGATATGCTAGTTAAAACCCCCACAAATCAGTGAGAAACACCTCACACTGGTTATCTCCTAAGACACAAAAATTTTCTGTTTCACATGGTGAGATACTGAAGGGTTTTGTGCAAGTAAATCTTACAAAGATGCCATTGTAAGGAACAGACTAAAATCCAAAGTAAAAAGCTTCATTTCAGAGGTTTGAGAATTAGAAAGATGTAAGAAAATACCTCTCTAATGTCAAAACCTAAATAAAAGTCTCTGCAGCTTACCTCGAATGGGGCCTAGCGCTGCATCCTTCGCTAATGCAGTTAGGTCACTTCCAGAGTATCCATCTGTCATTCTTTGTCAAAGGAAAAAGTGAGGTCAAGGAGGAAAGGAAAAAACCAAAAACCTGCTTCAAACCACATCAGTTTAATTGCAGATAATCAAAATGTTACTTAATCAGAATAAGTATTACTTTGATGTTATTTTGCAAGTTTAATGAATCAGAAGTTAATTATAAGTGATCTATATTTCACTGTAAGTGATCTTTCACAGATTAAATTTAAAGTACAGATATTCAAGTCCCAAGTAACATTCTAGAAAAAAAAAAAAAAGGTAGCAACCAGAATTTGTAGATGAAAACTGATCTCAAGCACATTTACTATTTCTGTTATTAGAATTCTGTACCAGTAGTTGATCAGTATTTATCAGATTACTGTAACACCAAAACCTCAACTGTCCTGTACTCGTTCAATCTGATCAGTACAATGAGAGAACTCAGTACCATGGGTTTAATATGATACAAAGGGAACTGAAAAGAAGGTAAATTCTGCTACTCACTAGGGTTTGTTTGTTTATTATTTTTATAAACCTGGCAGATCATCCAAATCCTCAGAACTACAAGGTAGGGAGCAAAAAGGAAAAAAAAAAAATCAAACCAAGGAGCCAATTTCTGTGGGAGCTTTTCCAGAATTAGACTTAATATCCAAGTTAAGCAATGAAATAAAGAATTCTCCTTTGGAGAATAAAGGCCTCCACTGAACCAGGAAGCCACCAATACAAAATGCCAACATAAGAGAAAATAGGTTGTACAAGTTACCTAGAGGAAAATTTAAAAACAAAAACCCCACCCTTGTAGAGCAGTGGCTAGCTGCAGCAACAAGAGCTTAGTCTTCTGGAGATCAGGAAGTCAGTTATATCTTATAGAAAAAGTTGCAGAGGAGCAAAGGAATACAAAATCATAATGGAGGTTAAATACTTCTCTCTTTCAAAACAAAGAAAGATAGAAAACAAAGCAGGCAGGATGCTCAACTTTTACGTTTTCTCTAAACCCTTTAAAAAAGGTGTCCTCAAGTTGCATTTGTAATTTGGTTCTTATATCTGCAGTTTATAATACAAGACACTGACTGTGCTTTTCCTCCAGTTAGCTATTACTGCAGCCTAAATGTGGCCTGAGCTAACAGCCTTCAAGAACAGAGGGAATATATTCAGCTGGATTACACATCAACTTCTGCAGTATTACTAAGAGGCTGACAAATGCTACATCCAAAGCTCTACTAACATCGGGGGTACTACCACAAAGAGAAACAGAATGAAGTACATCTACCTGCATATCTTTGTTATCTCATGCTCTGTTTTCACTCCTTCCTGCCCTACCTGCTTTTTAGTCTAATTTCCTTCACACCCATTATTAGATTTAGGTGACTAACAACAGTACTGTGTCAATCTTAATGATGAAAAACATAAAACAACTCCGTTTAATAACAGGAAGGAAAAATTAACCCACATTTTCCCAATCAAATATGAAAGTGAAAAGAATCTAAAATTATCCAGTGCTTGTCTGCTATGTTGGTAATACATTCAACAAGCCTAGTGAGGCACCAGCAAAGAGAACTTGCTTTTTATTTGAAATGAATGCCAAGTGCAAAACTGGTGCTACCTTTTTCCATCAGGGAGGAGAGCTGGACTGCTTGAGGGATGGGTGGAAAGAAGCCTCCCCCTCCCTCCTCCTCAAAGGAAAGAGCTGAGGAGCATGTTTCAACAACAGAAACCTGACTGGGTGTATCCTATATATATATATATATGCATATATAAAAACACTTCCATATGTCCTGACAGGAAACCACCTCCCCCAAATGCATGCAATTCATGTTGTCACTGTCAGATGACTTACACTAGTTACATTTTGAATGAATTAAACAGTCTGAATGAATGCAGTAGAGGAATATATTTATTTAGTATAGCTACAAAATACTTACCTAGCTAGTTGAGCCAACTCTTTTTGGGTTAATGGACTTCCTTGCTTGCTTAGAAGATTTTTTAGCAAAATCAATCTTGTCTGAAAGAAAGATAAAATTGTCACATGTAAAACTCGTTTTCACGGAACACTTAGAATTATGTTGCAAGAACAGAACTACGCTTTTGTCAGTTTGGCTTTTGTGCTTCACCAGTTTAAACTTGCCTATAGTGCTTGTGCAACTAGACTGTACAATACCATCTCTTCAGCAGCAGATAGGAATTAGGTAATAACAAGATCAAGGGCCTAACTACTACTATCAAGAATAAGTCATCAGAACCCTCATCAAAACTCCTGATCTCCTGTTGAACCAAGAAACTTTAAGAAAATGACTTTTACCTTTTGCAGTAGAACACTGTCCTTCAGCCAAACAAACATGCTCCTGCAAGTCCTACTTCAGACTTGCCCATGTCTTGCTAGTATGCAAGCAACACCTCACTAGTCAAGACATACTGAGTAGCTACCATCAGATTTGCTACTAGCATGAGTGAAAGGAAAAACAAAAAAGGCAAAAACTTAAAATAGTTCCCAGAATTAATGCACAGTGTATATGGTCAAGCTGGGCCAGAAGTTAGTTCACAAAACTGTAATCACCCACAAAGGCAAGTTAAGAATTGCCTATGTCTTCAAAATATGAGTGGAAAACAATACTTACTTCCTCGTTTGGTAAAGACACATATACCCGTTTGGTGAATCGTCTGAAAAAAATCCAAACATGTATACATTGTTCACACTATTCTATAACTATTTAGCACATACAAATCTAACATTTGGTTTGGTTAAGTGCCAAAATTTCACTTCCATCATCAAATTCTAGGAAGCAGACCTAGAGATTTTGAAAATACCAACAACAACCAACCAAACACTATGTACAAGCCACTGGTTTCACCTTATTCCTATCTGAAGTTGTAAGACTCCTCCCAGAGGGGAAACACTCTAAAGGTAGAAATAACACTGACTACCAGCAACAAAATGAAGCATCTCTTAATTTTTACACAAAAAAGTCTTTGGAATAATTTCTTCAGGCAGTGCTGACATATCTATTTTCCTCGCTCAAGAATGAAATGAGAATAAAGTATGAGTACTTTTAGCAAAAAAGTCCTAAGGCAAATCTACAGCAAGATCTGTAATTGCATGGGATGTCAGAAGTGCAATATTCACAGCGAAGAAATACTGGATTTCTGGTCAGTCTGGAATACTGGTCAAATTTTCTCCTTTATTCTCCCATTAAGATCCAAATAACAAAAAAGCAACATATTAGATGCAAGAAATTTGAAAAACACCGACTTGATTTCAACAGGCACTGCTGTTTCAGACAATTCCAAGACCATCATGATTGTGCAGATGCATCCCAAAAGAGAAGAGTAAAACACCCCTTAGGGAGGTTAAATAATTTAACCTTGCTGAACAGCTTTTATTTATTACAAAATTTCACCAAGATACTAAGCAAAACTTGTTCTTCATAATGAGTATCAACTTACCATATATTCAGAAAGAAAAACATTTTGATACCTGAGAACAGCATCATCAAGCTCCTGAGGCCTGTTTGTTGCTCCCATCACAAGTATTCTGTCCTCTCCAGAAGACTGCACCTATATAATGTAGGAAGGTAAGATACCTTTCAGTTTACACAGTCTACATTAAGTAGAAATACAACAAATCTGGTTAGAGACTTGCCATGTATTCAGCACACTGATAGGATCTTACTATATATGTTGGTTTTTTCTTCCCTCATGAAGGTAGATTCAAAATATTCCTCACATAAATGTAAAGTCAAATCAGGAAAAGGTTAAAAAAAAAGTCTTGATGGAGAAAACAGACTATGAAACTAGAAAAGGCACTCATAAGTTTAGTCATCAGGAGATAATTACGTTGAAAAAGCCAGGGACTTTCTGCTGTCCCGAGGTTTTAACACTAAACATTGTTTTGAAGCCTACAGGGTGAGATTCAAAACTTTAAACTTAAGTATAACCAGAACCACAAAATCAGATCAGAGATCCATCTAACATAGGCCTCACAGGAATCCAGTAATCAAAGTAAGCTATAAAATAATAATAATAGCAGAAAGACACAGCAATTTCCTCGCCAATTCACTCAATTGATTTTATACCGAAGAATACAGAGACTTAGAACTTCCAAATTTCAGAGGAAACATTGGGCTATCAGAGACATTATTATTCGCTTAGTGTCCAATTCTTCATAGATTTAAGTTCACTGCTACCTTACTATGTTCAAAAGGTTCCCCAAAAATATTGTATGACATAGTTACACCTTAAATATTAAGTCAGCAAACATTGCATTATGCTTATTTTTCCCTTTTCATTTTAAGGGAAAACTCTGCATGTGTGTGTAATAATTTCTGCGTATCACTGTTACATTGCATTATTTGTCCTGATTCATCCATTTTGGAGTTTCTCCCAACCTTGCTGTCTCTCCGTATCATTTTCTGCTCCTCCTATACCTCATTACTATTGCTTCACCATTGTAGCAATATTCCACTGTGCTAATGGAACACAAACTAAAATTATTCAATACAACAACAGTGCTGTGACAGCAAAATATTCTGACATTCATTTGCGCGTGTGTCCCACTATGAAATCCAGTTCCTCTTCTCGGGTATTGCATTCATGCCATTAAATACTTCTTACTGTATTATTCAGCCTTCTCTAGATTATGATGTCAGGAAAAAAGTTACAGTTCAATAAAAGTTGTACTAACACAGAAATGAATGTTTCTGATGTGTATACATGAGATACGTGTGTGTATATACATATATATAAAAAAATAAATATATGCATCATCTGAACTACTGGGTTTGAAATCACCATCCCTCAAGTCTCACCCTGTGACAGCACATGCTTGTTGACACATACTCCTCTGAAACCAAAAACTACTTAAAAGCCATTTAATCTTGTTTTACTTTGCCAGAATACAGAGAAGTGATTCATCAAACCCTGCAATTGCAAACATGGATTCAACTCTCCCTGACCCTCAAATGTCCCTCTCGCCCTGTAAGAACATTTGTCCTCACAGCTCCTTTACTACTGCCCTCTGTTATCCTTCCTTCTCTGTCCATAATCTTCCAACACGTTATTACAGCTCATCTCCAGATTGCTACCTTTCAGTCCAGACTGCATTTTCCAGAACACTACAGTAAGCAGGTAGAAAATCAAGAACAACCAAAAAAAGCTGTTTGCTGATGACAGTGAGGTGGGAGGGAAGCTGAGCTAAGCCCCAGCAGCCAAATCCTTTGTAATCCACCTACAGGTTGTACTGGCACCCACTACATTAGCCAATTTAGCTAAATTAAACAATACCAAGACTAAATACTTACACCATCAAATTCTATTAAAAATTCTGTTTTTAGACGCCTGCTAGCATCATGTTCACCTTCTCGCCTTTCACACAAAAGGCTATCAACTTCATCTAAAAAACAAAGCAATACATCTTAATTAAGCATACAACATCATAGTCTTTGTATTTGCCTAAGCTCCTTTGCTAATATAGGGCTCCATTAAGAAAGACCAGATCTTTAATCCTTAGGAGCCAGACAGATTTCAGGAAAGTTTAAAAACTTGTGTAATGTGTTGGCCTTTGAATAGGTAATGCCAAGCACAGATGAGAGGAAAAGAAAATAAAATAAATCTTCCTGATGATAAACTGCTACTCAGGACAAGCAAACCCATTCACATGTTTGAAGTTGAATGGGACTTACTCTGTAAAGGCAGTACAGTATTTTTTCTTTTTGAGAGCACTTCTTCCCACATTACCACCAATTAAATAACATAACAGTAATCTAACATGCTTTATATGAACTACTGATTAGCCAGCAGGTCATATCTGAGACAGCTGTCCTGCACTGCAGAATTACCCAAAAGAAGTTTACTCAACTAATCCAATAGTTAATTACTTACTCATCTTTAGTAAGATTATTTAAGAAAATGAATAAAAGTTAACATTTACAGTCTTACCAATAAAAATTATTGAAGGCTGAAGTTCTCTGGCTACTGCAAATAGAGCACGCACCAGTTTCTCCCCTTCACCCACCTAAAATAACAATAAACTGGTTTTGGAGGAGGTTAAAAATTTTTACTACAAGATAGCTAACAGAAGGACCTACAGAAAATCTTGCTGGTAACCAACAACACTCAGTCCATTTATACATATTCGGATTACCACTGGTTCAGTACATACAATGGTATTGTTTACATCTTAAAAGAAACATTACAACTTCTCTTATGATCACAATTGAGTTAACTGCCAAGAGATTTTGGTGCCTAAATTACCAGAGTGAAAGAGAGCTGGGACCCAACCCATTCACTTTTTAAAGATGAAAAATCCCACAACCACTCATCTGCACGACTGTCAGTGTCATCACTGAGCTGCAAAAACCTCTGACATTGATTTATCACAAGCACAAAACAAAATTTTTTTACTTCACAAGTCACTTCTTAAAAACTGTGTTCACTATAGGCTAATAGTTCACCAAGGACTCATCAGAAGTCTCTGGCTTTCTTAAGCCCCAGTTACATCACGGGTGTTTTCAAATCAATACAATTTACAGCCATTACTTACATATTTTGAAGTCAGGCTTGCTGCGCTGATGTTAAAGAAAGTAGCATTTGATTCTGCAGCAACTGCTTTGGCCTAAGAGAGGGGGGGAAAATAAAGTATTTTTTAAGACATCATATTGAAGATAGTCCTCCGCATCTGTAGTGAGCACTCATGTTCTGATTGACAATTTTGAAAACCTTATTTCTTCAAAGGGAGCACCTTGTAGATGGTGCAGAAAACTTCTGTCCAGGCTACTTACAAACAAGAATGGATATGCAGTCAAATGAATAGAGAAATTTTCAGACTCCCATAGATTTCTCTAATCCCATTAGCTCCATAACCAACTACAACTTGCTTTCTGAAGAATAAAGGTCTCTATTTCCTTTCAATTCATCCTGAATAGACATCTAAGCCAGTTTTAACTAATTTAGGGCGGTAATTTAAGGCATCAGTTGGATCCAATCACATAAAAAATTACGGTGTTTTTTCCCCTCCTTTATCTGTGCAAAAGCTGTTTTCAGAGGAAAGCCAGGAAAAATAATCAGTTGGAATACTCATTCAGACTACCCTCCTCTTTAACAGCTTCACCATATTCAAGAAATTATGATTCCCTGGTTATAGAGTCTAATTTTAGTGATTAGCAATTATGTTCCAGTATGTCAAACATAACAGATGAGCCTACATGAGCTGCTCAACATTCACACTCCTGCACTTCAGAGCTGATCCAGCTCCAGTGTCAGCATAGAGTGTGCAGCTGCAGCCACACCATGTGATGCAGGACGATGTGCCTGGCTCAGCTGCATCAGGACACTCGATGCTCCCTGGCTGATGCACAGCCATGTTGCTCCACTTCCCTGGACCTAGCACAGGCTGAGAAAAGAACCTGCAGCCAGGCAGCTCCAAAGCCCTTACGCTCTTTGAACAGCAGTGTGCAAGTGAGACAATCCCCTTTTTTGCTACTGTGCTGCCTCCCCATTTCCAAAACGTACTTCTAGTATGTTTCAGTGGAGAGCAGATAATTTCTGATTAATCACTGCTGTACAAAACAATTAACCCACTTCCTTTTGCTCTCTCTGAAAATGAAACCTGGACTTGCTGGTTTAAATTTTAAAATATTACTTGTCATAGTGAAAATAATTAAAGAGCAATTCTCTCCATAAAATCCAGGGTTAAGAGCAATTTTGCATTTTTACATATAAAATGACATCATAATACATATTCTGTAAGAACGTACAGCTTACTGCCCCAAGCCCCAAACTGAAAGCCACCCCTCATGGTTACATTTTAAGCCCACCAACTCATGCATGAAGTCTCACCAACATTGTCTTCCCATTTCCTGGTGGGCCGAACAGCAGTAAACCACGTGCAGGAGCTCTCAGACCTGTAAATAACTGAAAAGGACATCATCATAAGTTATCTTCAAAGACTTGAATAAAATGTTGCTTTACCTTTGTAAGAGAATGGTTTAAGACTGAGGAATGGCTGACTGGCTAGCACTGATAGTAACCGTAGCGGTGCCACAACAGTACAGGCTTTGAGAGAACTACACTCTGTTACTAACTTGACCTAATGCACACCACTATTGTTTCCCACACAGCAGCTAAATTATGCTGTAACTGGTCTGAGCATGGATGCACTGTGAAAGCAATTTAAAACACCTTCCACAAGACAGACTAGCCTATCAAGATTAAAGCATCAATACCAGTTAAAAAGGGAGTAATGCAGGTGTATAATAGGAGAGCTAAAGTAGTGTTCCTACTAACTCCATACGGAAGAACTCCTTCATCTTTCCTTATTAAATGAAACTTGAGAAGACAAGCTTTCAACAAAATGATTTAAAATATTACTTAACAACCACCTACTCTCTCTATGCTACTGATAGTCATCTCCTCTCTCTCACTTTGCACTAGATTCATCTTTCCTACTCTATAAAATTGCCCCCACCATATGTAGCATCACAGCAAGCAAGTCTACAAATTCTCACAGAATACATAACTTTTAATTATTATTCTTGCCTGTTTTCTGTAGCAGTTTGTCTTCACCCCTTCCCTCAGATTTTCAGAGTTTCTCTTTTGGTCTCACACTCACCCCTCCCTTCCAGCTTCCAATAATTCCAATAAACAAGCAAAAGCAATAGGAGGGTATCTCATATACATCCCATGTGTAAACAGCACTGTCAGCAGGCATTTCTTTCCACAACATCCATGACAACAAATAGCTCCATTACCAGTGTTGTATTTCTGTCATGACCAACACGTGTTTTCTCTATTATTTCATCAGCCACAGCATTTTGTTTGTGCTTGACTCTGATCACTAAAGTAGTTACCCACCTATTCACTAAGTGAACACTGTAGTGTTTCTGCTTTCCATGCTGCATACCACCATGCGCATTTTTTGTCTGACTTTTGTTTGAAACAATTCTTGGGGAGTTCCACCATTTTCACACAGCCCAGATCAAATCTATAACTCTTCCTCACCTTGATCACCACCTACAGTTTAGCTGCAACTGCCATTTATCACTGAGACACACTAAGCTTTTCAGGTTTTTGTTAACAGACTAATTATGCTAAACATGGTCTGAACTAACTGCTACCATTTCATTAGCATGTTACCACTGAAATGGTTGCAGCCAGTGTTTCCTGTTTATATACCTCAACCTTTGCTCTCCTACAAAAATACCATTAATTGGCTTGTTAAATATGAATTTGAGTTCAAGGCTCATTAAAATTAAAACTGAACTAGTGTTAATTTACTAAATATCCCCCTATAGTTGCCACATCTACTGTGTTCATTTACAAGGAATAAAACCAACGCTCTCTACTTCCAAAGAAAGTTAAAAAAATTCATGGGATTCTCTGTCCTTATTACATCTCAACCTACACCAAGGTCAGGCACATGGCTAGCTACAGTAATATAAGACAGCCTTATTGAAGATACCATGTTACTGGAGAAGAGTCACAGCTACTCCAAGCTCCCATCCAGCTCACTGTGTTAGCGCCACTGAACAACACTCCTGACACACTACTGCACTGTAGTAGCAGAGATGCTATAATGACATCTTCCTTCTGCACAACAACATCCGAGTACACTGATTTGTTGGTACAGCTTTGTTTTCCTTACACCTCATATTTCTGTGATGCTCTTTCTTCCCTACACTGCTTCAAAACCAGTAGCTGCAGCAAGAGGAAAACCACAGAGCAACCCCAGTCACCTGTCCATGTAACAAATGAAACCCACAAGCCAACAAAGTACAAACAGTAATTTTTCTTCAATAATCACAGAATCATAGAGTGGACTAGGTTGGAAGGGACTTTGAAGATTATCTACTTCCAACTTCCCTGCCATAGGCAGGGACATCTTCCACTAGACCAGACTGCTCAAAGTCCCTTCCAATCTGGCTTTGGACAACTCCAGGATGGGGCATCCACAACTTCTCTGGGCAATCTGTACTAGTATCATACCATCCTCACAGTGAATAATTTCTTCCTAAGACCCAAATCTAAACCTCCTCTAAGTTTCAAGCTATTTTCCCTTGTCCTGTCACTACCTGCCCTTGGTAAACAGTTCCTCACCAGTTTTCTTGCAGGTCTCCTTCAAGTACTGAAATAATGTAACAAGGTCAGCCTGGAGCCCTCTCTTCTCCAAGCTTAACAACCCAAATTGTCTCAGCTTTTCCTTATAGGAGAGGTGCTCCAGCCTTCTTATCATCTAGGTGTTCCTCCTCTGGACTTGCTCCAACAGGTCCATGCCCTTCCTGTGCTGGGGACCCCAGAACTGGACACAGTACTCCAGGTGGGGTCCCATGAGAACGCTGCAGGAAACCATTGCATGCAATTTCCTCAAAAGTACTGCAACTTTTAGTAAGTTCAGCTTTAGAAAATGACCAATTAAATTTTTTATTAAAAGTAGCTCAAAGAATTCCAGTAGTATACAGACCAGGCCTGAATCTAGGCAGTCACAGTAGTTGAAGTACCATCTATGATAAATAAAAGGCTAAACAATCAATTTCCATACAGCAAACTAAAGAGGAAATCTGCCCTCAAATGTTATATACCTCAGTGTATTTGTTTGCTCACTACACTTTGCATCCTCTCCATCTGTGAATAAACTATTTAGAGTGTTTAACCAACATCCTCACAGAGAGGATGACCAAAGTAACAGCAACATGTTTCCAATCAGATAGTGTCATGACCTAATTTACATATACAAATCTCTTCCATTTCACTCTTCCAGTTCTGGGCCTTGTCCTTTACATGGCCATACAGGGTTGGACACACAGCTATAGCTATCTGGAATAGTCAGCCTGACAAACGGTGAGAAATTTTGTTTGTTTGCTTTTGTTGTTTGTTTTTTTTGTGGGGTTGTGGGGGTGTTGCATTTTTGATTTTGTTTGGGTTTTTTAGGGGTTTGTGGTTTGCTGATTTGGTTTGGGCTTGGGTTTTTTGGGGGTTTCTTTTTTTTTTTTTTAAAGCTCTTGCTCCACTGACTTTCTGCAACATTGATTAACCAGAAAACAAGGGATTTCATGGTAGTATTTTAACACATAAATCCTGTATTCTCATTTTCCAAGATGGCTATCACCACATAGCTACCCTTAGCCATCATAATCACTAAAAACAAGATTCAAGTATCATCACTTCATGCATGAACCACAGTACATTTCTTTGATCCTGTCACACATTGATAACAATACCCAGTTGCTTACCTCAGGTCTAAGCGAAGGAAGGATAACAATTTCTTGCAAAGCTTGTTTAGCCAGTTCCTGCCCTGCGATATCATCAAATTTGACAGCTGGCCCACTAACAAATAAATGGAATACTAATTAGTCTAACAATGAGATACTCTTTTTCAGCTGCAGCTGACAAATTTAATGCATTTGACTATTTATATAGAACCCTTTTGAGAAGATCCACAACTTACATTGTTAAGTATTTTAAAACATAAGCATTCCTGAACTGAATTTTCATCCTTTTGCCAAAGTAACAACAAAAAAACCCCATCCAAAACAAAATCCTCAATCCTCAAAAAAAGCCACAACAAAGTAGAAGCACTAATTTTATTCCAAGTGGACCAAGATTGTTCTGAATGAAAAACTGATTTACTGGACTGAAAAGCCTACCTTTCTTCATACTTACCTATCAACAACTTCATTTAAGATAAGATTAGCAAGATTACTGTCCACATTTCTAAATATCTTTGTGTCTTTCTTTTTTCGAGGAGCAGTGGTAGGAGTAGAAGGCTTATTTGTTCTGCTATTTTTAGGAGCGGCCTGGAGAGGGGAAAGAAAAAAAAAAAACCCCAAACCCCATATTAATACTTTAAAAGTATAGTGTTAAACAAAATAAGACCTACATTTCATTTGCTCTAGTGAAACAGCACGTTAACAAATACCCAATATTCTAATGCTGTATTTTGCTACAAATCATACTATCATTAGTCAGCCACAAGTAGAATATCTTAGGCTCCGGTGGTGAAAGGTCTTTAGTTTGGGGTTTTTTTTGTGTGATAATTCATTTATTTAACTACAGTATTTTCCCCCAGCATACTCTGGAAATAAGCATCACAAACCATCTCAGGTTCTCAACACCTATTAGCAAGAATTCCTACTGCCGTCATACTTTGCAACAGGCCACTTAAAAGTCTTCATATTACAGCAGCTATAATGTTTTAACAGAACATTTATGTTCACTCCATTCTGCTCTTCATTCTACTTTACTGGGTAATAAGGATGGAAGGGGAAAAGATGGGTCAACAGAAATGCTGTATTTTTCTGTATTCTTAGTATAGGACTTACCTTTGTGTTTCAGTCACAGCCTAGCCACAATTTGCTTTTCAATGTGGTTGCAATATAACCCGTGCGTGCATGCATGGTTTGAAGCAAAGAACATGCAGGGGGAAAAATCTTGTAATTCTGGAGTAAGTTTTTCCCCCTCATCTTTTACATACTGGAAGTAACGTTTATTTTTCATCTAGGTAACTTTCACTCAGTTTCCCATGTAATTTTAAAAACAAGTACTATTTATTACTGTGATTATATTTAAAATTCATTTGCCCATGCACCTACCTGATGCCCTCCAATTTCTAAAATCCACTCTGCAGCCATGCTTAAGAGATTTGGCCAAAAATTTGGAGTTTCAGTCTTTTCAAAAAACTTTCTGCTGCTACAACATTGCAATTAACGCATTAAATCCAAAGCTTGTTCTGGAATTTACATTGACTTTTCAAGTATATAGTTCCATATTTATCCTCACTGTACCTTGTGAGTTGAAGGTGTAGGATTAGATGCTGGTCTAGACACAGAAGATGATGATATCCCACTGTAGCTGGGCGTTCTGTGGTGACCTGAAAGGCCTGTGGATCCGGTTTTTGCAACAGTCTTTGAACGAGGAAGGGAATTACTCGTGTGTGTTAAGGGGTCCTTCTTTTTTGGAACCGCTCCACTTTCTATAAAGAGAACCAGTGTCATAAGAACATTTGCAGCAGTCATACTTTTACCATCAACTGCAACTAGAAGTGTTGAAACATAAAATACAGTATTATAGAAGAATAACGTGCATTTCTAAAGAGGTTTAGTGTTTTTAAGGGGATATTGACTGTTGCTTTCACTACAGCTAAAATTCTAATTTTTAGGAGCTCTCAAAAAGAACCCTAATTAGCCATCTCAGAAATGCCAGAGAGAACTTAGTCCTGTTATCAAGGAAAGAACACCATCTATTCCTTATGATGCAAAGTCTTCTGGCTTGTGTGCTGCTGTCTTCTTTCCCAAGTACACTTAAAAACAATCACTACAATAACCCCCAAATTTCAAGACTTTAGATTCAGAGTGTTCAATCTTTAAGTGATGTTACCAGGCTAGTCAATTGGATGCTAGCTAACGTTATCTAGCACCTTCCACACAGAAGCTTCACCGAGGCATTTTGATCTGGAAAAATTACAATAGTTATACCTGCAAGTGACTGTTGGGTGCTTTCTTTCAACTTTTTTCACTTTCGGAATCTCAAGGGGTAGGTAAATTCTGAATGGACAGCTCTGAAGCAGTTTACCTACCTACATTAAAAACTAAGTTTTAAAATATATTTAAACATCACCAGACATTCCACTCATACTACTTATTCACCTCCATGGTGAAGCAGGAAAGTCTCAAATTAGGTGACACACAAACTTGAAATATTGGCCACGGGTAATCAAACTACAAAAAGCCATTTTGGTCCAGAGTAAACAAAATAGCACTTGATGTCTATATTCTCCATATGGCATACATGATAAAATAAACTTCCTTGGCACAGAAATGGCAAGTGTAAAACACCAAATCAGAGATTAAGAGGTAAGAAGGTGATATAACAAGCAGGCAGGTTAGTCAAGCTGGTTAAAGATTAGAGCATAGCTTTAGATCAGGGTATTTTTTGTGGCGGGAATACACTACTGGAAACTGTGTAGTACAGTACTGTCATCTGCGAACAAAACTGTAAATACTGTCTTATTTTATATCCTTTAAAAGGATTAAGCTGTCTTTTGATTAGGTAAGAGAAATAGGGCATCAGAGGTAAGGAAGCTCAAGATAGATTTCAGCTACAAGTGTCTTCACTAGGATTGCAGAAACTTGCAACTCAATTTGACCTGCTAGTCTTAAGTAACAGGCCAAAGAACTCTGATTTTTAAGGAAATTAGTGACTCTATGAAGAATTTTTAACATTGCAGTTCAATGAAAAATACTTTTAGTAAAAAGCCTTGTAATTTTAAATGTTATGTTTAAAAAATTCAAAAAATACTTCAGTCAAACAGTATCATGGAAGGATCAATTAATTACCAGTACGTTCTCAGCCTCTTTAAACATACTAACAGGAGCAAATTTCTACACAGCCTGCAGGTATCCTTAACAACTCAGTGAAGAAGTTTCTAAAGCCTTTCTTCAGTCACAAATCCACCCCTTTTTAGAGTTACAGAAACTCCGCAGGGGTCACAATAAACAAATGCAGATGTACCAATACGCAAGAAACAAGGCAACTTGAACAATATAATTAAGGATATTTACCTGTAATATGTTTCTTGTTAAAAACAAACAAACAAACAAACCAAGAAAAACCACCAAAACTAGCTACTGACTAAATCACACACAGTTCCAGAGCTGGATACAGTTACTTAGTCATTCCTGCACAGGAATTTACGCATCAAAAACTCCTTAAAATCAGGCATGCTTAGTAACTTTCAAGTTTAAAAAGCAGTATATGAATCTACTAAAACATCTAGCTACTCAGCACTTCGACTGGTCCAATTTAATCAAAAGGTGGCACTCAGTTTGGCTGGGCTTTTTTTAGCCCGCCTCAACCTCATTTGCACAGCTGGCTTGAAGTCAACATGGAAAGGCTTCAAAAACCTAAATTAGTTTTTCTCCATGTCCTTCACCCTAACACACTGCTCAGTTATCTCACTCTCCCAGAATTACCCCCCCACACTGAGAACAATACACACATATTGCAATTTTGAGGGTCATGAAATTGCAGAGGTAAGGAGCATTTCAGGAAGCCGGAAACAGAAGCAAGTAAAGAAGGGAAAAGAGACAAAATTTTAATACAAATTATGATTTACTCTAATGGAGCCTACAGGACTCAAGACTGGTAAGTTTACACATTTTGTTTTCAGTCCTGGTGGGCAGCACATAAAGAAGCACTGATGAACAGCTCCTGAACATAGCTGCTTGTTGAGTGTCAGCTCCAGAGGGAAACTTCATTCTATATGAAAATTTTCATTGAAGTAACAAATAAAAATGTTATCAAACTGTTCAGAATTACAGTTTATCTAAAGTTTACCTATTTCTAAAGCATGAGGTGTTTAAGTGAACATCACTTGTCAGACAGCTCCTACTGTTCCATTATGCAAGATACATATTTTGCTGTAACAAATGCAAAACCCCTCCAAAACACATTTCTTATCCATTTTTATTTGTCATCTGCTGAAAGACTGGACATACATAGCAAGTGACCTTAAAACCCTCAGAATATCTCCAGTAGCCTTTTGCCAAATGTTTCACTGTTCTGTTTAAAACAATAAGAAAGTGCCTAAAATATGGTTCTAATCACAAAGAGACACCATGGAATTTTTTCAAGTGTATTTGAAACACTGAACAGTTCAATTGTCGGCTTCATATATACTTACAGGATAGTAATAGATGCTTAATCAGTTTGATTTTACTCTCTAATTCTGGACAGAATAATTTACTTTATATAGCTCCAGACTAACACCACTGGATTACACAGCATAATAGCTGTCTGGTCCTGAAAGCATCCCTGCAATTTTAATCTGCCATCCAAATATACAACACAAATTACAAACAAGCAAGTAGCAAAATTTTGTTTGAGGTTTTCTATTGGTTAAATTGTGATAAGCTGCAGACACAGGTGCCCAATTTCAGACTCTCTTACAGAGAGAAATGTTACAAGTTATTATATAAGATATACACTTACTATATTAAACTGGTATTAAAGATAAAGTAGAAATACATTTGAACAAATCTAAGAAAAGCTTGATTATACTAAATACCTGGAAATGCAAAAAAAATCTTAATATGCAGCTGTAGCTCATTTTTTTAATATAACAACATCCTTTATGTTTCTAAGAAGCAAACCCAAACCAGATTAAAGCACATGTTAATAAACAAGCTTCTACTAGTCTCTAACTTCTTAAGCATCCAAAACAAAGTTTTTATTCAAATTAACACCAGAAATTCCAGTACTGCAGAACAATTTTCAGCCTTCCATTGTGACATCTTAAAAATAATGAGTGAATATTCCTCAGAAATTCCTTACATATATGCCTATTGATAAATTATATAAAGAGACTAAAGTTATTGTACATTATCTGTGGACACCAAGTTGGAAAAAAAATCCACCAGTCTAGAATTATCTGTAACTTTATGTATGTAGTTTCATTTAAAAAAAACCAACAAAACCAAAAAACTTTAAATTGCTGCTTTAAACTTGCAGCAATTGCAAGACTGATCATTATTCAGGATCAGCATTCACAATAGCCCCCCTAAAACTGCAATTCTTCAAAAGTTCAATTCAGATTTTTCAGGCAGGTAGATTCAAGTAATAGAAGCTACTTGACAGAAAGCTCCAGCAACTAAGAAAGACATGCTGCATGTTTTAAATGGTAGCACAGCTACACAGGCCAGGAATTACAGCTGTTCTCCTTTATGAACTGACAGAGCCACATCAGTCAAATATCTGCTTTTGTCCAATCATGCTGTTAAAAACAACCTTACTGCTACTTGTTCTTCTACTGGGGGAACTCCTTGGAAAACTTCAGTATTAATAGTAGAACTTTTGCAGCATGACAAACATTGCCAATATATGTCTACCATTAAATTATGTCTGTCTATCATTAAAGACAGGCCAGAAACTCCTTCCATGTAAAAACCGAGATAAAATACTAGCTAGATGCACAGAATTTGTGTCGAGGTAATTAGGAGAAATTTAATGCTTTCTCTGTCCACCCATCATGATGAGATTTACACGTAAAATGGTATACATTGGAATTACTGTAACACTCTAAGTATTGTATGACTAATAAATGAGTTCATAAAATTCAAAAACTCCGCTTTTGGCAAGATTGGCAAATTCTCCTTCCCTAACTTGTTTAAAAACAACAATCCACAGCACAAAGGAAAATAAGCACATCTGAGGGGAAAAAATACAGGTGAATTACCTTACGCCCAATTTAAGACTCCTATGAGAAGAAGAATGATGAATATTAAATAAACATTACTTCAAAATAAAGGTTTGGGTCAAGGCTACTTGGTATTCTCTTTAGACATGTTACTGCACACCCCCCTGAAACTGAAGGGCAGGTGATACTACTGCAACAAGGTCTTGAAAAACCTCAGTATAAATCTGAAAGATAAACTTTCAAGAAAAATCTCTAGCTATTCATGTAAGTTTGGAAACCACAAATGTTGAAGACAGAGATAGGTAGTCATTTGTGCTAGAATCAAGTAAATTGCTCAGGAAGGCTGACACAAATAGCATCTTAAGAGAACGAAGAATCTCAAATCAGTAACACTTTGGAAATATAAAAAAATGTGCAATACAGCTGTGAGAATAGAATCTTACATAAAATTATGAAGCAAAACCACCTGTAAAGACCCTGACCTTTAAAGGTAAATAAAAGAAAGCAATATAATTTTAGACCAAATGATGGGCAAAAAGACACTTTGTTCTTATTAAAAGTACAAATGACTATGGCTCATACTTCATAAAATCCTGAACTTTTAAAAAGCCCAACCTGATTACGCAACAGTGCAGGTAATACTTTCCACAGATAGAAAACTAAGCTTGTGCCAGAGCCCTGTGGCTCAATACCTCTGGAGTACCTCTGCATTCTCAGTAACAGCAGTTCTCTTATCTGAAGTAGCCTGCAAACCGATTTTGTAGTTTTTGAAGAATTTTTGTCATCTACTTTTCTCTTTTAAATTAGAGCTGTCCATATGAAAATACTATTTTACATGTATAAAGGGAGAACAACAGCAAAATGATTAGCAGATTGAAGCAAAACCACCTTTTTACACTGCTTTTAACAAAGAAGTGTATTACTAGTATGTTCTTACAAAAAAGACTCCCTTGCCCCACACCCCAAAAAGAGACAGAGAAAGCAAGCACAAGAGCATAGGCACCAGCCATTTAAGAAATTCAGATGCTTGCTAATAGCCTGACTTTCATGGTACTGTATCAGGGACCCCACAGCTGCAAACATTCAGTACTTTGGGTAATCCTCTGACTTCCACAAGTTATAAATCTCAAGTTTACCTTTGGTAGACAGAAATGCAAATAGAAATGGAACAAGCCTCTTGAAGTCTTGTTCAAAGTAATCAGTAGACACCTGGTACCTGATTTTTTTTAGTGACATGCTCTTCAGTCCTTCTGGCCCTCCTCAGATTCCACTGAGTCTGGTAAACGAACATTCTCTCTTATCCCACACTCCTTCTCAGAAAGTGGGAACACTCTCAGAAAAATGTATTCCCAGAAGAGCATGGCCCATTGCAGTTGTTTCCTCTACAGCCTGGCTGAAGTGGATCATCTTCTCTAAATCACCTGAGTATGGCTCCAAATGGGTAAACACACTAATATCACTTCACACAAGTTTACCAATAGCGACCACCTTCTGCTACAACAACTTCTGTGAATACAGACACCTGCCACAGAACTGGCAAAACATTTCTTATTTCCGGTAGATGCCAAAGGATATTCTATGCTTTGTTAATAACAGATTTAAGTGTATTAAAATTTTTAAGACTTAAAGTTCAGTCTAATCTTCTGCAGTATTCAATTCTGAGATACACTGAGACAAAGTACAAGCAAATATTAAGAAAGTTTAAAGAAAAAGCTATTCATACTAAATAGAACATGTTATCAACTTCTGTGGGTATATGTATGTATTTGTTCACTGAGTGTCTAGCCAGCCTGATAAAAAAACAGGAGTTGTACTGGCTCGTTTAAGACAAGAGTGCTCTCAAGGTCAATCTACGTAACTACACTTTTGACAAACACACTTAAACAAAAATCAGTAATGTAAAGGTGCCTAAAATGAAACAGTTCCACTACTTCAACTTGTTATACTTTAGAAAGAATAAAACCAAACAGTAAGATGACATCAAAACTAGAAATGGATCATAAAAAACCCCAAAAGCAAACAGAAAAAAGCATGTGGTTTACAGTGTTTCAGTTTACTTAATTTAAAAACTGAATACTGTTCTTGACTCAGTAAACAAACTTTATGAATTCCAGTGCTTGTTAGCTCTCTATTTTATTTAACTTCATTGTTAAATTGTTTTATTTAACTTCAAAGTCTACTGTACAAATCATCATTTGAGATCACACCTATGACAACAGCTTACTGCTGGCTTAAGACATAGCCCAAAGACAATTCACAAACCTCACTATAACTTTACACCTTGTGTATGGACAAACAAAGTTTACTTCTGCTATTTTAGTTAAGTTTGGTTCAGTCTTCTGGGAAAGGATTAAAACAACGTTCTTTGACAAAACGCAAGGGCTGCTGTCATTCCCCCCTCATTTCAATTGCATATGACTTTCTTGATGTAAAAACCCCCTGAAATTTAAAGCTGCTCAATGCAAATGCATATTCACAATATCATAAAGGAAGAGCTAATTAATTTAGGCAAAACATACAACCTATATATCCAACATTGACTTGAACACTTTCTAAAACAGGTTCAACGTAATTCCTTGAAGAATATAACATGAGAAATATTTTCTAAAATGTTGCCTTGGTAAATAGATTTTAATTGTAGGACAGTCATTGTAAGAGAAAACCGAATACTACAAAATAAAACAGTGTTGTCAAAGTCATAGAAAGGATGGAATGAATCTTACATAAAGCCTTTAAAAACAGAACTATAAATAATTTTATTTTAAAGCCGGTGGGGCCAGAATACAGCATTGCATTATTTTGCCTTGTAATAACACCAGAAACTGAGAGACATCCCCTCAATAGGCGCTGGTAAAACCAAACCCACCTGACTGGAGATGTCCATTGCGGCATGCCAGGTTAGTACTGTCATTATAGACCTCCATTTGCGGCTTGGACATTTGCAAAACTGCCTGCAGCTTCTCTACATAGTAGACAGAGGGGGAGGGAGGAAAAAGGACAAAATAAACAAACAAAAACCAAAAATGAACCAAGAAAATTTATGTATGTTGAACACAGAAATGTCAAGTTTGGCTTTGTTATAGTTAAAGATAAAAGGAATATTTCTATCTATTCTACACATTCAGCAAATGTGCAAGAAATTTCTGTTAGTACGAGTACGACCAAAAACAGTTTTAAAACTCACCATTTATGGCTGAGTTAATTACAACAATCTTTCAGTCCAGTGATTGCAGTTACTTCTCAAAAACAATGTTCAGGATTAATTCAATTTAATTTACTAAATATTTATGTTGATAACCCATTTCTGAAAGTCCTCCTCAAGGTGTTATTTTTGACCAGCTGCAAGGAGTGCTCATTTCTCTGCATATTAAATGTTTCACTTAAGTAGTAACAGCCAGTTAACATTTTACAGAAACCTTCAAACTTAAAGCAGAACACCAAACACACATTACAATGATGTCTTTTAAGATCTCTACTTAGATATTTAACTGCCTTGAAATTAAGTCAATAAAGTTGTCATGCAAACTGCATTCTTTAGGAGGATTAACTTCAGAAACACCTGAATACAGTATTTATAAAGCTAAAGATTAAGGAGAAAGAAATAACTCTGAGAAGTAATGAAAAACAGCCAAACCGTAAGTCAAAGAGGTGTAAGGCTGCAAACACGAAAAAAAAAAAAAGTTAAGGGCTACTTGTTCTCTGCAGCCCAGCTACCACTCCTGCTTTTCCCACTGCAGTTAAAAACCTCTAGGCTGTACTTTTGGGGCCCTTTACTGCCTTTCCCACCTTTATTTCACATACATCCCTCTAATTTTAAAAACAAACCATGGTCTGTAAGGATGCAAGGCATACACTGTCAAGCTCTCTCATTCCCTCCCCGTTTTTTGTTTTCTTCTGCTCCCCCCCACAAGAGAGAACAGTACCAAGAAGCTGCAGGAAAAGAGATGCCAAGTAGAGAAGAGATGTCCTGTGGTAAAATGAAAGCACATATTGCAAAAGCATACGAATTCTACTGAAAATGTACACAATTAAGATAATAAATACTCCGACTGAAGAAAGAATTGCCATTTAGAGCCTGCAGATGGTATAAGGAACGTGTATGAGCACTTCCTTCTTTAGGCTTCTTTACCTGTTACAGATCTTTCTCTAATCTTTCTGCTTCGTTCCTTTCTTCTTCCTCCTGCTCCTGATCACTCAGCTTTCCTGAATAGTA
This sequence comes from Oriolus oriolus, assembly GCA_013400235.1. Lineage (NCBI taxonomy): Eukaryota > Metazoa > Chordata > Aves > Passeriformes > Corvidae > Oriolus > Oriolus oriolus. The sequence goes on along the minus strand of VXBT01006994.1, from coordinate 154,463 downwards.
TCTTTACACCTCATAGTTAAAGTGATGGCTTAATAGCATTTAGGTTGAACAAGATGTGGTTTAGAATGAAAACTTGGTAGTCACAGGCATATGAAAAGCTAAAGTTCAAGATTAGTATGTGTACACAAGGTTTACTTCATTCTAAATTGCAAGCTTTGAAGAGTCAGGCAGAGTAAAACAAAAAAAAAAAGCCAGTCACACAAGAACAGCCTACAAGCTCTGCAACTGCCAAGAAGTTACCCTCTTAAGCTTTCCTCTCCAGAATGGTAAGGAAAGTCCTTTTAGCATGACTGACTGCAGAGAGTGTACTACTTTAGTGGACACAGCACTACCAAAGGAGGCAGCAGAATGGTCTACTCCCTGCCCATGCATGCAACCCAAATGGAAAGAACTTATAGAAGCTTAGGAAACAAAATTAATATTAACAGACTTTTCAGATATTAGACAATCAGCTGAGTTTTGAGAACATTTCTGAGCTTAACAAAAAACACTTTCTAGTGAGTGACCATAATAACATCAATTGGTTTGTGTAGGAATTCAGGAAATGCCCTTTGCTTCAATGCTACAATTTGACACTGGGGTTCTACTACAATTATCAATGCTTAGTTAGTTCCACATATTCTGGAACTACAGAACACCAACCAAAGAAAAAAGAAAAAATACAATCCAACTGTTGTCCAGTTTCAACTCACAGAGTCCTCTCATCACATTACCTATTAACATGTCATTTTAGCACTGCACATAAAATTTCAAAAAGCAAACATATCACTGTTCTTTAGAGACACTATGGCTGTAGGATCCTGTGGAATATCAAAAATAAATTGAGCTTTTAAATATTATTCCAGGGAATTTTAGGATACCATCATCTTCCATTTAAATACTTTCTCCCTATTTTTCCAGACACGGACAAAAAGTTTACAGATTCTCATTCGTTATTTCACCTTGGTGATACAATGCTGACATAAATCTACCAAACAAACAGCACTGCAACCACTGTTTTATTTAGGCAACAGGAGAGCTTGAGCTCAAAGTAACCAATTTCTACTAAAAGAATATTTCCTTCAAGAAAGCGAAATATTCCAAAAGGTGTCCACTGAAAACAGTACCTATACAGGCACAATAGAGGAATATTAATATCCTCCAAAGAGGAGAGTGATGAAAGATATTTGAATTACGTGCCACATACACCCTTCAATCAAAATACTGAAGCTACACATAATACACAGGAGGGCACTTGTCGTGAAAGAAATCTGTCCCCCAACAGAAAGTCTCTCTCTGAAATGAGAGAACACAGGTAGGTAAAACACATAAATAGCATTAGAACTGAATAGCGTTGCACTGGCCGTTGCAGCCATCTATCTTTAGGAACAACAAGCTGCCAAGTTCTGTGTATCGACTGTAGAAAACAAATACCCTCCTGCCATTCTAAATACATCAAATTTAATGACTAACATGGGTGATCAGTCATCCAGGAGAGACCAGGTCTGTGAAGACCATCAAAGCAAGGTTTAACCACACAACTAGCACACCCGAAACCATGTCAAAAATGAGGGGCCGCCACCAAATCAAATGGAAGAGCTTTCAAGTCCCCTGACAGCCAGCACAGGCCAATATTGTCACTGGACTGCCAAAGCCATCGAGTCCCCTTGAGGTGACCTGAAACACACCAGCAGTCACTTCAGCTTTCAGACTGTATCACAGTACAGCTTTAAATATAATTTACACTCAAGATGAAACCAGGGCTCAAAATAGAAAACCCATCATCGAAGGTGGGTAGCTCCATCCTCTTCCAACACTGAAAGGCATCAGTGGTGTGATGACAGTGGTAAAACATGGGTGTGATCAGACATCACACTCTCATCAGTGGTGTCGAACACCCCCATCAGTGGAGTCATGCAACTTAAACTGATGTACCAACACCTCAAAAAAAAAGAAAAAACAAAACCGAAATACTGAGCAGTTTCAAGGGACAGTTGTAATCAGTGTGATTTAATTTTCATTTTCTATGTACTACCAATGTAACCTGCTTGACTGGATGGCATTTGAGTTAGGCAGTCTGCAATCACGTCTCTGTCTAGCAAGCAGGATGAAATACTTGGTATTATTGTCTAGTTTAAGTTCGTTTTATCCTATCAGCTAATGTAATAAAGCACTTACCTAGTCTGCCTTAAGAAATGGAGAAATTCCACAAAGCTAGCAGACAACACTCTTATGAGTTCAATTCATAGGAAACATCACTTCATTAAACTGTAATAGCTTCAAGAGCCTCACGCTTAATTCAACTACAAAAGCATCTTTACAACCCTTAAAAACTTCCAAATATCCGTTAATATAAGTAACAGGCTAAAAGTGTGTCTAGAATGGCACATGGAATTCAACTCTAGATTACCTTAAATTTCTTCAAAATCCTGCTAAAATTACAGGAAAAAAAAACCAAAAAAAGATGCTGTCAATACTTCAAAGTTGGTTAGATGGCATAAAAATATTACTCAAATAGAACCCTAATGATCAAACTTGTAGTGATTTAAAGCCATTGAAATACCTCTCCAAAACACATCTTTTGTCTTCCTAAAGGACACATGACTTCCTTTGCTCCTTTTAATCCAAATTTTGCTTTTAGGTACATTGTATGAAGCAATAAAATCAATAAAAACTAACAAGAACCTAGGCAAAACAAAGTACTAAACTGGTAATTTAAAAATAAAATATTATTCTACATCAACTTATGTAATAAACACTAGTCTATCTGTTTAACTTTCCATCTGCACTCTGAATGAAGCAGACAAATAGCATGTGATCACACATTGTGGCAGTAGAGATAAAGATAAGTATACTTCAACTTTAGGGGGTTTTGTGAATTCTACCCTTTGTTTCTTTTCAATCAGATCACAGCAAGTAAGCAACTTATCAACACTGCAAGTGCTACTAAAGTAATACAAGCAAGGATGAAGCACTACCCACAAAATACAAACACTGTTACTTCAAGCTTTGAGGAACAGCAAATTTTTTCTAGGAAGAAATTCTAGTTACTTGCAATTAGGATGTCTGCAACAAGCCACACCTTACCAAAGATTGTTAGCACGTAATCACTTTCACTCTATTGTTCCCTAGTTTGTATTATCTCCAGAAGTCAGCCTTTAACCCTAGTGAGTCGAAAATATCTTTTCTCCATATACTAAAGCTGTACCAAGAAACACCCATATTAAAGCATAGAAGACAGATGCCTCCTTCACCTCCTGTCCCCTTCAATTTTTTTGGAAAAAAAACTACAGACATTAGGAACTCAAGGGAAAAAAAAGGGGTTCACTATCTTGTGGTTGTCACAACTTCTCTGTCAATCACCAGTTAGGACCACAGAACCGCAAAGTGTAAGAGAAGAAAAGAGCCCAAGTTTTCCTGTCTTCTCAATATGCTCCTAGAAGAATGAGTTAGTAGAACTCCACACAAGAGAGGGTAAGATTAAAGCTCAGATATGCAAGTTAAAATCAAGCACATTTGTTAGTTTACCCTTAAAGAGAAATTTAAAAAATAATCTTTATTTTAATTTTACTGACTGAACTGAAAGCATTTTCAAAGTTTTAGATTTAGAGGATGCACTACACAGAGCCATGGGTCTGTTGGTTGATGGGAGGATCTTTACTCTGCTAAGAGCTTATATACAACACTTAATTTTAATAATGCTAAAGCTATACAACACTATGTTTCTGAAAAAAGAGTCCTTACCTTCTAATTTTAAAATAGAACACTACTAGAAAAAAAAAATCAAGAAAATCAGAATTTCATAACTTTATGATCTACATGATGCTAAAGAATTATTATCATAATCATCATCATTATTATTTACCAATAATAAGTAAAATTGTTAATGTAAGTGACAGCAAAATCAACAGAACATGAAGTAGTTACACTTACAGGAAGCACACTTGGCACTCATGATCAGCAATATATCATAAATTTCACTACAGTTCTAACAGAAAAATCCTGAACAAACTCCACCAGGAGTTAATCAAGACTTCCTCACTTTATGAGTCAAGTGTGCCATGATATAAGGACTTTTCAGTTACTTTATACCTGAAAGTGGGTCACAAAATTCCATTTTCAAAATCCATCAACAGCACTTACTCTCAACTAAAAATTAAACTAAAGAGACCCTACAAAGATAATGACTCCTTCCCTTTAAAAATCAAAGTAATATTTTAGAAGAATGCATTAAATGAAGTTGTGCAAATAACTACAAACTTTCCAAAGTCATGAATTGTAACTGGTACCTAAAAGCTGCAACCGATCCTTGGCCATTGCCAAATTTGTCCTCATTTTAGATTGGAGACGTCGAGCCCGTTCACACTGATCACCTTACAAAGAAAAATCCATGTTAAAACATAATTCCATAAATTAACTTTTAAGTGCTAAAATACTGATACCCAGCCTTCCCTCCTCCTCCTCCTCCCCCCACCCCTTATTTACCCCCTCCACTATGGAACTTCATTACAAAAATAATGAAAGAAAATCTAAAGCTTCCTATTTGATCAAGAATTTAAAGCTAGTTGACACTAACTGCTTTACAATAGTGCTTATAGAGTGATGGGAACCCAAACACTGCTTTGCATACTGTCTAGCATTTCTGACCTAACATGCCCCTTGTCTCGGCATTTCTCTGAACAGAAATCAAATAAAAAAAGGTTTTGAAAAAGCTTGAAAAGTGACTGAGAGGCAAGTACAATTTGAAAGAATTCACTTTGGCAAAATTAAAGAGATTTAAATTCAGTTGACTGTGTCCCTTTACATTTCAAAACACACAGAATTAGACATTAACACCATCACTTCCTAAGAAACAGTCTGTTCAAGTCAAGGTTTTTTCTTAATTGTGCAATTTATACAGGTTTTATCAAATGTCACTGGTATTGCCCCCTAAGTAAGATCACCATATACTTCTAAACAGAGCTGAGGAACAAAATACAAGCCTGCAAAAGCACTTACAGGTTTGGGGTTGGGGCAGGCGATTTAGGTTGTTATTATTAGAATTATAATATTATTTTGAGGACAGAAATTCTCAGCAAATTCCCTTCACTACACCTGCATTTCTATGGCACATACCTGCTTCTACACTACAGATTAAAATGTTTCCACATGGAGAGATGGCTTTCTTCCTTTGTTGGAAATGTTTAGTTATTTTGGCCTACATTATTCAGAAACACAATGTCAGGCCATTCCAAACTGGGGTGTTTCTTTTTAAGTTATACTGAAGGGAATATAAAATTCTGCAGAAGTGAGAACATGAACTGCCAACTTCAGCAAATCAAATCAGAACTCAGTATTTTGGCATTCCCATTATATAAGAAATCACGTGTTTTACTTAACAGTGTTCATGAACTCCCTATGATTTTGCAGAGTCTGAAACTATTTGGAGCAAGCTTTGCATGTGATATAGACCAGAATATTAAGGTGGAACAGAGCAATGGACCACTGTTCACCTACAGCTAAAACAGGAATAAGAAAGACCCTTATGAATTAACTCATACACCAGACTGTTCCTAGCCCCTACCATACTTAGTAATATTGATTCCTCACTTCAAAGAAGTCATAAACCAAAATCAGTTCCACAAAACTCAAAACTGGCTTACCTTGACCAATTACTAAGACAGCTATTCCTTTTTCCAGTTCTTCAATTCCTTTCTTATACCATTCAACAGCTTGTTCCTTTTGTCCTGCTTAAAAAGGAAGTGAGCCCATTATTTTCTTGAATGAATTAAAGCTTAGGAATGGTTCTATATTATGCTGCATAAAACAAGTAAGAGGGAGGAAGAGATATTTGAACAAAATCCTGTGATTTAAAGAAAGTCTTAAAGGGACACTGTCAACTTTATACCTATTTAAGTATCAAATAAGCTTTTCTCTTAAAAACAGGTACTACACCAGCCTCAAATCACTTTTGCCTGTTTTAAGAATAATTCTATACCTGCCTTAAAGAAATAAATCCCCCCCACTAAAAAAAAAAAAAAAAAAAAAAAAAAAACCCAACAAAAAAAAAAAAATAAAAAAGCTCACCTAAACATATTCACTCAGGACAGTAATGATGAAAATAACAGTTTTTACTTCTGGAACATCAACTAGAGATGTGCCTCTTAATCTTCCAATGATAGCCAACACCAAAATAACACTAGAAGCACAGAAACTCAAGAAGAAAACAACAAGTCTAAGACACTACACTAGAGACACGAGAGACATTTCTCCTCTGGTTAACTTTTGTACAGTGCAGCTCATCTGTCATGGGGATATTTCTTTGTTTGTGCTATTATGAAACTGCTGCATTACAGGTGTGTGCCAACTTTCACATGAAGCACAATACAAGTTAGAGCACACCTCTGTACCAACCACGTCCTGAATGGATTTTACAGCAAACAACTATGAACATGCCTATGCCTGACCTAAGGCACGTGACACCGTGACTGCAAGTAAACCACTGAAGACCTATAGATATCTACGTCATATCACTCCCTTTCTATGAATACTCTGCATCAAAAATATATTTGCCTGCACATGGAAAAATACTTCTGCAACATAGTTATATCACACTAAGCATGCACTTCCACAGAGGAATACAACAGATTAGGTATTAGAACTTAAAACCTGCTCAGCATTAACAAGCTGCTAATGGTAGAAAAAACTAAAAATGCCTGCAATGAAACTTCAGATATCATTACCCTAGTTTCAGATAACATAATGTTTCACAAATCTATTCCTAAGTGCCAGTTAACAGTGATTGTGCGCTTCTACACTCAAATCTTTTGATAACTTCAGTACCAAACCTATTTTTTAGCAAATTTTAGTGTCAGTAAAAATATTTCAATACATTTCTAGAATCCTCTTCAGGCTTGTCTCTTGCTCCTCTTCAGACAAAAAAAAAATCTCTTAACAATAACGTTTGGCAGGTTCCCCTGGGCAGGTAATTTCATGCTTTGCTCTTCTTACCAACACCAACCACAGAGCACCTGCCTATAGTCATGAATACCACACACCTTGGGAGTAATTTCATGACTGCCTTTTCTTCATCAGCCTCATATATCCTGACTGGTAAGGACAAGGCCAGATAAATTAAATCATCCAAGGTGAGTGACTTCAATCCTCTCTTTAAGACTTTTTAAGCTTCTTCTCCCCACCACCCAAAGAAACAGTTTCAACTGCAGTGTAAATCATAAGTCTAATACTGATTATAGCTAAATAAAAACCTGGTTTGAGATTATTCCAGACACCTCTGATATTGCTTGAATTGCTTTGTTATTCTTAGGGGCAGCTGCAAACATGCCAAGGTCATAACTAAAATTTCACTTCCAGCTTTTAACTGGAGAGTGTTTTAAAAGCATTATACCACACCAAGGTGTTTGCAAAGGTTGTGCTCCAACCCCACACAGAATGGTTGACTAGCTCTAAGTGATTATGACATTAAAAAGGCAATAAAGGTCACATTCCTTGGAAGTTGCTGATTTGCTATACTGGCTCTGGCAGAATGGAGCTCATTTTCTTCAAACAGCCCCAATGGCACTGTGTTTTGGATTTGTGACTAAAACAGCTAATTACACAGAAATGTTTTGGGTATTGCTGAACAGCACAACCTCAAGGTTTTCTTTTTCCCATCTAGATCCCCAGTGAGTAGGCTGAGGGTGCATAGGAAGTTGGGAGAGGACACTAGCAGGACAACTGACCCAAATTGGCCAATGGAATATCCTGCATCATACAATATAATACTCATCAATGTAAACCTGGACAGATGAATAACTGGATGGGGGCTGTCTTCCAAGGCAATCATTGCTTGAAAAGATTTCTCAATTTTTTTTTCCCCCCTCACTTTTGCTCCTCCTACGCTCTCCCTTGGCCCACTGAGAGGAGTAAACAAGCAGGTGTGTGGATGCTTAACTGCTTGCAGGGGTCAACACATCACACATGCCTTCTTAGTCCTAGGAAATGGTACTAAGCTTAATTGTGAAAGTACCAAAACAGGAGTAATGGTTCCAACAATTTAGAAGCACAAAAAGTTACCAGAAGTGCTAGCAAAATTACTGAAGTATGCATGGCTTCCACAACAGCAAAAATGCCACATAACTAATAGGCTACCAGACAATTCAGAAATTCCACCCATTTCGCATGTTATGTCTAACATACGGTTTTCTCTTGGAAGCTATAAGAAGCTTTTTTACAGGTAAAAAAATTTTCAAAAGATAGACAAGTATTCTGGTAAAATCAGATAAGCAAATAACAAATATATGTATTTAAGGAAAGGGAATTCTTTCTCAGTGGAATGTATATTGCAGTTACAGGGCTGTAACTGTTGTGCAACTGCTCATATTAGCAGCAAAGATCATCTTACCAAATGTATGACCTGTGCAGCTAATTCTTGTATAATCACCCTAAAGGTATCTACACAGCAAGTCCATGATTAAAATTGGTATTTAAGGGCTCACCCTCCAAACCACCAACAGTTAAAGGTCACAACAGTGGAACAGGTGCCTGATAATGCAAGACTGCTACTCCTCACAGAACAATCATCAGCAACACCAAAGCTTTCAGCTACCTCACCTTCTTTCACGCTTTGCTGCTATGACCCTCAGTGCTCTCTCACTGTACATCTGTGCTGAACTAACCTTGCTGTACATGGTGCAGGGTTTCTTCTCTCCCAGACCTTACCCACTGCCACTCCCAGACTGTCAGCGCAAAGGAGGACACATCCCCCGCTTTTATGGTGCTCTCAGCATGTAGCTTCTATTGAAGGCCTACTCCTACATTTTTAATCTCCTTCTCTAGGGTAGCAGTTTCATTAACGCTCAACTGAAAGTTTAGAATAAAGCATCCTGACTTTTCCAGAGAATTTTAAAAACCAGCACAGAATGCCCCCAAGGCCTACCTTTTGCATGTTGACAGAATCATGCTGCTGAATTTAGAATAAATGATTAAATTAAATGCAGTATCAAGTGTTCTGTTTGGTTGGTTTTTTTAATGCTCTACCAAAAAAACCCACAAAATCCTCACTCCTGTGTTTCATTTAACTGAACCCTAAACATCCTCCTCAATGTCTTCTCATCACACGGTGGTCGGTTTTTAGGGTTTGTAAGAGTATGTATGTCAAACAGCTTAAGAAAAACAATTTTTTAAGAAACTACCAAAATACAAGTAAGTATTTCTTTCCTTAAAAGTCAGACCACTCCAAATGGGCATTTTGCAATGAGGGCCAAGTAACCCGAAGCCTGGCTTCAGCAGTCACATCATTTGTCCGGCAGTGTATTAAAGGATGCACCCTTATTATTGTCCTTGGTGCTTTTGTTGTCCGGCTGGCTTGGTAAAGGCTAGTTACAGTAATACACTCGCCCGCAATTTTTAATCGCCTCACCCAGACTTCTGCAGCAAAAACTCTTAAGTTACTGGGGAGAAATACAAGCACTTGCATTACGCGGGGAATGAGCCCGAGCCGCAGCTTTGTGATCCAACCCGCACCTGCGAGCTGCGGCAGGGCCGGACCCGGCCGGGGACCAAAGCACCGCCACCGCATGCGGGCACAGCACGGCTCACCCCCCCGCACACACCCACCACAGCCCGCATTTCTCTCATGAGCGCGTTTTTTTTTGTTCCAAGCGGAAAGCGGTTCCACGGCACAGGGCGAGAAGGCCCTGCCCTCCCCCCCGCACCCCGGGGCGGCCGCGGCCGCTCCCTCCCTACCTGTCTCGTCCTCGTCGATGCGCAGCGCCATGGAGATGCACTCGAAGGCCCGCTTGTGGCACGCCCGCACCGTCTCGGGCGCCCCGCCGGGCTCGGGCGCGTCGCCGGCCCCGGCCCTGCTGCCCTTGGCGGCCATGAGGGCGCCGCGGGAGAGGCGCTCGCCGAGCCAGGCGAAGAGCAGCCCGAGCTGGAACGCGACGAAGCGGAGCAGGGCGAAGGCGGCGAAGAGCGGGTACGAGAAGTAGTACAGGTTCCGCTTGTGCGGGGACGCCGCCGCCGCCGCCCCCGCCGGCGGCACGGGGGGCGCCGGCCCTGGCGGCGAGGAGGGAGAGGCGCCGGCGGTCGGAGGCGCAAAACTGGAGCCGGCTGAGCCCTTCTTCTTCCCTCGGCCGCCCGGAGAATTCATTCACCGCCGTCCCCATTACCCGCTGCCAGGGACTGACAACAACCGGCCATGGCGATGGCGGCCGCGGCGACGCCCCTTTCGGCCGGCCCAGGGGGAGGGACGGAGGGCGGGATGCGGGCGGCCCCGGCCGGAGGCGGGGAGAGATGGCACCGCCCCTGCCACCATGGGAGGCGACGGTACGGCGCCTACAGCGCCCGGCCTGCCCCGCTCCCACGGCCCGAGGGGCGGGCTCTCGGAGACGCTCAGCCCTGGGCCTGGAAAGCACAGAATCACAGAGTCAATTTGGCTGGAAAAGACCTCTGAGATCATCGATTCCAACCTCTGACGGATGTTAAACTAGACCATAGCACTAAGTACCACGTCCAGACGGTTCTTGAACGTCTTCACGGACTGTGACTCTACCACCTACTGGGGCAGTCCATTCCAATGTTAAACAACCTCTTCTGTGAAGAAATTCCTGCTGGTGTCCAACCTGGACCACCCCTGGCACAGCCTGAGGCAACGTCCCCTTGTCCTTTCGCTGGTTGCCTGCGAGAAGAGGCCGCCTCCCACCTGGCTACAGCTTCCTTTCGGCGAGTTGTAGAGAGCGCAGCTGGAGAGTGAAAGCACCAGCCCGCTCCAGCCCTGGCCGAGGCCGTTCAGTGTCGGGCCCATGGAAACGCACCGAGTGGACGGGCGATGAATAATTTAATAGGATTAACTATTCTGACTGGGGTTGTGAGCCGCCCCGCAGGCACAATGCAGCGCAGCTTCCTGGCGCCGCTCCCGCCTGGAGTCATTGCTAGTGGCACACAGGCAGAGCCCGGGGAATTCCCTCGCACGGAGAGGCGTGAAGCAGCCAGTCACCGCCGCTGTCCCTGCTCCCGCCGCTGTGGAGCTGCCCCCGGGAGAGTGTGCTCCGGTGCTTTGTCTGCTCCGCATCTCTGTAATGAGAATGACAGGCTGCCTCCTCACATGCAGGGAGCTAATGGAATTCAGTATATATTATAGATACATCGCTCTGGAAAAAAAAAAAAAACAAAACCAACAAACCTTAACTCTATTTCCACTCTCCTTACCAAAAGCGAGCACCCAGTTGTCCAAGCCCGTGTCAATTATTTGCCCAGCCATAGTATTTATTTATTTGTGTCTCTACTAAATGAGATAGGGAGCTGGAGGTTCTATTCCTTTGGTAATTTCAAACCTTAAAAATGCTTTGGTACCTCTGGTCTAGCAGACTAGGGGAGGCATCCCTACACCAGCACTTCTGTGCCTAGCACTATATTCACCACTTTAGCAAACACCTTCCTCTGTGCTTCAATCTTCCCACCTTTGTGGTTGCTTTGCCTATTGCCTGATCTTCTTCACCGTTGTTTTGTTTTGTCACACACTCTCTGTTCTACAAATAAAATACTGACGTACAAATGTTAGATTATGACAGTTCACCTCTCTGCCGCACCCGTGAACTGCACCCAGTAGCTGAGACAGTCCCAAAACTGTAGACAGATAATTCAGTGCACAAGTTTTCCCTGGCTTATAGCAAGTAATGGCAGTAGGTGGGGCATGTTAATTAAAAGGGTATGCCAAACTAAAATCACTACTGTCTGCAATATTTTATTCATTTTTCCACAATTGCTATAAAACTATTGAGGTTTTCATTCTTGCTTGTTTATGCCTCATACAGTAACTTCCAGGTGCCCCTGGTAATGTGTATTTACTTTCTCAAATGACAGAGTGGAGTGGTTTTCTTTTAATGACAGAACAGTACACAGTATACAGTTTTCTTACTGTATAAAACACAGAATTTTATCAACATATAAAATAACATACAAACATATAACAAAATAACTATTCATGACCTAAGCCATTATTAGACAGAGACAGTGAACCTATCAGTGGTGAAAAAAATGCAGCAATGTACATCAAGTATTTTTCTTGTGTTTTGTAGGAAGGATTATGTACTTCAATTATGAAAATATCGTCAAGTATTTTCCAGCCCACTCATGAGTGGAGAAAATTTTTTTAAGTATACTTAACTGTCCTTTAAAAAAATCTCGTTTATTGATATAAAGGTTTGACAGATTTTGCAATACCAAAGAAATTCCAGAAGCTGCAAGCAGTGTTAACACTAAGTAGCATTCAAAAACGTGAAGTGAAATGAGTGCATAACAACAGATGATTGATCTATTGTCTTTATTATCCCACTACTATCTAAAGTATCATCCCATTCCTGAGCAAAATAGAAAAGTCAGCGAAGGAATAAGTTTATTAACAAGGATAGATTGAATGACAATAGAAGACAACTTACCTCAATCAATCCTGACTTGTCAATTTACTCAATTATTTTTATTTTTTTAAAAATTTGACATAAGAATTACACCTTTGTAAATTGTGTGACTGTATCATGACAATAAGAGTGCACTTATTAGGGGAGTAACAACATGTTAAGCCAAAACACAGCTTCAAAAGCAGACATCAGTAAGAAATTGTGAGAAAGTGTTAATGCTAGTTTGAAAACCTACAGAACCAGTTCACTATTGTGGCTATTAAATATTTTAGTGCTCTGCAAGTTGAATTTCCCTACCCTCCTATATTAAGACAGCTCTAGCAGTTACTGGACTTGTCAGTGAACTATTCTAACTAACAATCTGGCATAAGATTAATGCTAGTTTGAAAAAAAAATAAGCACAAACCCTTAAACCACATCAGAGCAGTGGGTGGCTTTCTGCTATCTTGGTGAGATATCCTGGCTCAGCAAGGGTTCTGATGAACACCAGCAAGGGGTGGAAGAAGTGAAGCCTCCTTCTCTGGAGGAAGCAACTGTTGACTTTGCTCTGAAGATTGAGGACTTGTGAAATACAGGAGGTACAGTCTGGTGTCTCAGCAAAGGTCTGCTAATCTGAGCAGACCAGCATTACAGTAATAGGAATTAGAAAGGTGCAACTACCCTGACACCACAATTTACCATTGCACAAAAAGGTAAATTGGAAAACATTTTTTCATTCCCAACATGACCTCTCTGCAAAACCTGCATATAAAAGAGAATATATAAATGGGGAAACAGGGCTAGGCGTTTTTCAGGTATTCTAAATGCAATTCTCTAAAATGGCATTACTAGAACATGATGGCAAATTCAGAGAGAAGCTCAAAACGGACTGAAAAGCTTATACCTCTTCACATTAAGAAGTTATTTGTATTCCTGTTCTAAGTTTTAGTACAAAAATCTCAGTGTTTTCACCTTGCCTCCTTAGCATCAGGTAAGTTTGCTAGCACGAGGTACTAAAATAGACAAAAAGACAGGACACAATTCTGCTCTAATTCCAAGCCCATCAGTTGAGTATCAAATCTATGACTGACCATACTAGTTTTTGAGCCTGCTTATAACACTGGTAACATTATTTCATTATTTCAAATTCATTTATGTACACACACTTCATTATTACGACTACTAGATGATAACATCAGAGCAGAATCTATTGAAAACATGGCATTTTCTGTTATTTCTCCATTTCACTAATCTTTTAGGAGCATCAGCTAGATCATTCACATGCACTGTCACCACTGCAGCAAGAAGACAGAAAAAGGAGTAGACCTATTTTTGTAAAACAGCAAAAGAAAGTTTATTTTCTTAAAAGAAACCCAAAAGACCCAAACATACAAAAATGAAACTACTTCGTCAAGTCAAACCCAAAAAATATTCTTAAAGCCTTTTAATTCACTAGCACAAACCACATTACCAGACAAAGAATTCACAGAATCATTATGGTTGGAAAGGACCTCTGGAGACCATCTAGTCCAGCTCCCTGGCCAAGGCAGGGTTATCAAAAGCAGGTGACGCAGGAATGCATCCAGGCAGGTTTTGAATGTCTCCGGAGAGGCAGACTTCATGACGTCCCTGGGCAGCCTACTCCAAGCGCTCTGCCACCCTCAGTGTAAAGAAGTTCTTCCTCAAATTTAATTTCTGAAGAAAACGAACCAATCAGGCACAGGTGTTCAAACACTGGTACAGTTTGCAACAGCACAACAGCTACAGAAGCAGCAGACTTCCATTTCCTGACAGCCTCAAGTCAGGACAGGATGACTGAAGCAGATCCCTGGAGAAAGCTAAGCAGCTGCGATTTTGTTAAGAGAGAAAATTAACAGCCAGCAGTCACCGTTGTGCAAACCACACTCTACGCAGCTCTGGAAGGTTTCTTCACTAACAAAACCCCACTTTCAGGCCCAAATTAACTTCAGCAATGTTATTTTTCGTGAACATCATAGTGACCGCCTCTGACACCGAGCCGCACTGATTACGAGCACATTTCTGAACCTCAAGCGCCAGCGTCTTTCAAAAACTGACTTGGAGGCGAACACATCCCGCGAGTTTTGCACCCAACAGGGCACCTGGAGGCGACTCCCGGCCTCCCGCTCCGCTCCGCCCTCCCCGCGGCCTGGGCTCGGGGCTGGGCGGGGCCCGCGCAGGCGCAGTGCGCCGGGGGCGGCCGCGCGTCCGCTTCACTGACGTCAAAACAATTCGCGACGGCGGCCGCGGTTGCTGCGGAGCCGGTCCCGGTGTCCCGCCGA
>VXBT01006994.1:127360-139703 GCA_013400235.1 Oriolus oriolus | reverse complement strand
GACGGACGGAGGGAGGGAGGGAAGGAAGGAAGGAGGGAAAGGGATGTCCCCGGCTTCCCGCGGGGATGAATGCTGTATTTTCCAATCCTGCTACTGCGCTCTTCAGCGGACTTAACGCGAAACTGAAAGGCACTTCTCGGTTCTGCGTGCGGGAAAAACCAGTTCAAGTTTGGCGCGGGGGGAAGCACGGAGCAACTCTCTCTGCTTTCTAGTAATTGTGCCTTAGTAACCATTAGTAACCAAGTGATGCAATATTACTTAACTCACACCGGGCTTCATCTCAGCCTGCTGACCAGTTTTTTTAATGCTTTCCAAGATCTTCCTGTACTTCCAGCAAATTTCACTTTTTGAACCATGGAGGGAGAACAGATTATGGAGGGACAGCCACAGGTATTGCAAGAAATGTTTTATGTTCATTATGTTATACGTGTAAATGGAGCATTTTAGCTTTGCTAACCATGTCTTATTTTACAGGTTCCAGAAAATCCTCATTCCGAATACGGCCTCACTGAAAATGTAGAGGTAACAAAGATTTTGTTGCAGTGAAAGTCAGATTTGTGATTAGGGGAAAAAAGTTGAATCTTGAATCTAACTGCAGCAAATGTAATATTCCCAGTGGAGCCAAGCGATACCTGTCCCTTGCATAAATGGCTGTAAATGTATTTTCTGTTGTTTAGTGCAATGTTTCCATTGAGCTAAATGGTACTGAAGTAAATAATAAGCCTTGTAATGAGTTGGGTTTTTTTGAAGTATCTTATGATTGTTATCTATTCTATTGCTCTTGGTGAGAAATATAGATATATATTATGGCACAAAAAATGCCATCCACATGGGGCTCAACCAGAGCACAGTAGACCGGGATAATCACTTCCTAACTCTATGGCATTTATTTACTCTTCCTTATTAAAGAAAAGCCTTCAGTCTCCCTTTATTATAAGTTCCTACTCTGTGCTAGGCTTCTGCAGAAACTATTCCTAAACATCTCCTGTGACTCATCTCCCTGATAACTGCTTGTCTCTATGTCTCAGCTTCCACTACAGAATTGTAACTCATTCGTTCTGTGTCAGTAGATTCATGTACATTGCATTGAATACATTTAGTTTACTGGCAGTGGTAGGATATCACTTTTTAATTACAGTTAATAGTGTAAGATGATTCAGCACTTTTTGACCAAAAAGTAGCTAGAAGCATTTTGCATATGTTTTTTTAAGTGTTCATCTATACTTGTGTAGTACCATCTCAGAGTACTTGACTTTAGCAGAGTCCCCTTTGTCAGACTTCCTGAATTCCTTCACCTGAATTCTGTGTCCTTTTAGCCTTTTGTGTTTGAAGCACAAGTATACAGGAACCATGTAACTGAGACTCTTGTTAGTAGTCAATCCCATCTTAGTGGCATAGAGTTCGAATCAGTGAATGCAAAAGCAAAAATAAAAATTACTGAGATTGGATGTCCTCTCCTGTAGAAAACTTATGACTTCCAAACGTTGTTTCCCCAAAACATAAGAATTTAACAGAAAGTTCCTCTGGATTAAATTTTTGTGCAAGGAAAAATATGCTCTTAAATTTTCTTAAAAGATGTAAAGAAATTATTGCCATTCAATTGCAGAGGTGGGTACTTTGCACACACACTTCAAAGTAGATGTGGCCGCTGTTATCAGTGTTCATTCACTTTTTTTTTTCTTCAGAGGATAGTAGAAAATGAGAAACTAAATGCCGAGAAAACATCAAAGCAGAAGGTGGATCTTCAGTCATTACCCACACGTGCCTACTTGGATCAGACAGTTGTACCCATCTTGCTACAGGGACTTGCTGTTCTTGCAAAAGAGAGGTAAGATGTTTCAGTGTTCCTTCTGTTCCTAGGATAATGTAGGTCTCAAACTTGGGCAATGCAGCACCTTTCAGGCCTCGCACACCACACGTGGTTTTGCTCTTCGTAAGATCATCATTACAATGGGTTTATGAAGCTCTGAATTACTGTGATTGACCATGCAGGATGTGTTCCTCACTTAGGTGTGTATGGCATGATAAGAGTTATTTATTGAATTCATGATCTCCCAGTGGGGTGTGCTACTGCAAAAGTTTTGAAGGGAAAAATGGGAGGGATTTTGTTCTTAATTTGATCACACAATTCACCTTAGAGAAGCAAGGCAAGAGGATGTTCTAGTTCTGAAGATTTTTGTAGTGTGGAATTACAAATAGTTCTGCGTGACATTTAAAAGAGAGAAAGACAAATCAGGCATGACATGCATCTTTGTCAGATTAAAATACTTTCTAAAGGGTGAGGCTGACCCTGCACTGTCACCGCAGTAAGAAGCAGACTGATAGTTTATCCTCTGAGTAAAGATTATGCTGTTGAGGTGCCCCAGCTCTCTTTATCAGTCAGTTTAGAAAGGTATCCTTCAATAACAGCAAACAGGTGTTCATCTTAACCAACCTAATTTCTAGCCTTTTGGTGTATCCTCACTGGTGGCAAATCGTACTGTGTGTAACCATCTCTCAAATTGAAATGTTACAATCGAAAGCTGGTGTAGATGACCATAATTGCATCATGGCACCTACAGTCAGAACAACCGTCAACAGTGTATGAACTTCAAAAGGAGTTGGGAATTTAAAATGCAGTGTGCAAATAGCTAATTGGGCAAAATTAGGCACCTGGGAAGTCCACCCCATGTGCACACCTGAGGGATGTGCACATCTTCAGCTGACAGCTGTGGGAGTTCTGTTGCAGACTCAGTGTAAAACACAGCCCAAGGTTAATACCCCACCCTTACACTCTGGATACTTGTGTGACAGGCAAACTCCTTTCCCTTTCTGTTTCCATTTCCCTTTCCCATTCCTTTTCCCTTTTCCATTCCTTTCCATTTTCTTTATGGAAGGAGCTGTTCTTTATGGGGACTCATCACAGGAGTGAAATTGGATCATTCATAGGAGGGGTTGTAGAACATACAGGTAAAAATCTGAACAGTATGAACCTGCCAGGTAAAATTGGCTGTTCAGCTGAGCATAATAAAACCTCAGGAGTGAGAAAGCTGAACTGTTGGCTCTGCTGTATAATCTACTGCTTAAAATTGAACAGGAAAGTAACTAGTGGATGCTGAGTTATTTTTCAAAGGAATATAGAAGTGTTCAGGGAACAGCCCAGTACATCTGATGATCATACTTGGAATTCAGTAGAAATTGCCATCCGGGATTGTGAGCGTATGGATAAATGACATATTTGGGAGGAAGTCAACACAATTTTTGTCAGGTTTTCTAAGTGTCTTGGAGTTTATTGAAGGAGTCAGCAGTCATACCTAAAGAGGAATGCAGATGATGCAGTCTGCCTGTTTAAATTTCTGAAAAGTTTTTTGCGCAGTTATTCACTAAGAGCTTTTAGAGAGAGTTAGTTGCTGTTGGGATTAAAGGAAATGCCTTTATATGGATGAGGAACTGATGGAAAGATATGAGATAGAGGGTAGAAGCAAATGATGAATTTTCATGGTGAAATGAGCTCAACATTAGAATTATGGAAAAGATCACTTACAACAATTTGAAGAAGTGGCTGACAAAAATTGTTAATGAGACTGAGTTACAGAATAGATTAGGGAGTTTTGTCTTTCAGTTTCTGTTTGTTTTTTAAGTTGATCAGTTGTAAATAATTGCACAGGGATTTCATAAAACTGTGAAGACTGCCATGAAAAATTTAAAGTGACAGAAAGTGACATTGAATCCAAATAAACATCAAATTGTGGACCTTGGAGGGTAGTGACAAACACTAGTGACAAAAGGTTAGATTCTGAGGTGCAAATTACCCTTGTGGAAAAGTGTCTTTAAACTGTTAACATGTATATGTCAATGCACTGCTTTAATCAAAAATAAATTCTGAATGGTAGGACTTAAAAAATTGAAGGGGTAAAACCAACTTAAAATTAAAGGGGTAAAAAACAAGCATAATGTCACTATTTAAATTTGTAATGTTCTTGTATTTTTAATATTATGGGTAATGCCAATTCCCCTGACTTCTGGTAGAATGGGAAAAAGTGAGATTGACAAGGTGGTGAGAAGTATGGAGTGCTATCTGTATACGGAGTGACTGAATAGATGATATCTGGAAAAGAGGCTTCTGTGGAAGAACATATTAGGACCCTATTAAATCCCAACAGCACAGAGATGATGGATTGGGATGGACTGTTTATTACCTCTTCCAATACAGTAATCAAATTAAGCAAAGCAGATAGCAAATGTATAATAAACAAAAGGAGCTGACCCTTCACAGGTCACATAATTAAGCTATTTTTTTTGCTTTCAGTTGAGGACATTAACATTTTATTTATGCTCAAGAGGCAGCTGGTCAAAGCTGTATAGGAATCCACCCAGGACTATTAAGGGTGCTAGCTCAGAAATTGGTACATGCTTGGAAGCCGAAAGGACGGTCCAGAGAAGTATCTCTGTGTATTTTTTTCCATTTTTTATGCTCTTTTTAGGCATATTTGCTCACTGCCAGACCTTTGGTTTGACCTAGTGTGGAATAAGTAAGTTTGTCATGTATTCTATGGACAGAATCCAGATTAGCAAGATTCATGTGGTATAGCTGGAGGAGTTTTTAAAAAAACTACAGACTAAGGCCAGTGATCAAAACTGTTTATTACAAGTTGTAACTTGCAAGTTATAGCACTTCTCAAACTTGAAGATTGGTTGTGTTCGTTTCAGTTGCCAGAAACTGTGAAAACAACTCTCAATACACAAAACTACACAATAACCACTTGAAAAAAATGACACAAAAAAGCAGAGATTCAATTCTACTTTATATAGCATGAGTTAAAGAAATAGGCAAATGCATGTCATATCCAATGATATACGTACAGTATTTATGCTTACAGACTATACCCTGGTTTAAGGTATGTAACTGTTCTAGCAATTTAGTAACATTGAACCAACAGTGACTAAGACCCTTTTAAAAACTTCATCATCAGACATAAACTGGAAATTTAGAGTCACTCTAGGTAGCTGGTCATCCCTAAATCAATGTTTATGTTGTTTTTAAGGGAAGATGATTGGTTCTTCAGCTACCTAATTTCATATATCAAAAAATAATTGCTTTCGATTTACTTTTTCTCTTTGCAGACCACCAAATCCCATTGAATTTCTAGCAGCATATCTTTTAAAAAACAAGTCACAATTTGAGGACCGAAATTAACTCCATAAAAATGAGGACAGTTTGGCTGCTAGCCTGAAATGCTCATTTGCCGCAATTTGTTTTCTGCTGTAAAAATCCTTTGGCCACGTTGTTGTCTTTCTTAACTGCACAATTTGCTTTATCTTTTGAGTTTATTTAATAAAGAACACTTCACATTTAATTGTTCTCTTGTTTTAAACTAGCTATTAAGAGACTTTCAAAATAAAATACTGAAATTGCACTACTGGATGAAAGTCTGAATAATTCCATGGGGGTACATCCTCAGAATGCATGAAATAAAGGGGAACAAATTATTATGGGAATCACATGCTGATAATTTATGTAACTTAATTCAGTTTTATATAGCACCCTCCAGTGCAACATGCCTAAACAAAAAGCAAACAAATGCAGAACAATTAGAATTTATTTATTAAGTAGAGAGAACTTGCTTCAGAACACCAGGAAATGGGTTTATTTAAAACAAACAATTAGATCCAGCAGCTGAACAGATCACCTACAGACAGTGTCCAGTGTTTCACATAGGTACATTAATGAAGTGTGCTGTTCAGCATTTGTCATTGCTCTCCTATGACTGGTGTACTGGATTCAGCTGAAACACAGAATAAATTCAGAAGTGATGTATAAGGATTCTGTAATTCAGTTCTCTGTACTGCTACCCTTAGTTAGAATGTTCTTCTCTGTCAGAGATGGAATCATCAGGTTGGAGTGGATCCATAAGGATTATCAAGTCCAGCTTCATGCTCCTCACAGGACTACCTGAATCTAAGCCATATGACCAAGAGCAGCATCCAGATGCTCCTTCCTGGAATTCTCACAGGCTTGGTACCATGACCACTTCCCTGGGAAGCTTGTTCAGTGACCAACCACCCTTTTGGTGAAAAGTATTTTTCTGATGTCTAAGATAAGCCTAGTCTCCACAGTAAAATACCAAGTAGTCTGATATTTTCCTCCCATAGGGTTTACTAGCATATGTTTTGTTTTGTTTTTCCTATGTTTAACATCATTTTTTGACCCCTTGTTAATTTCTCCTGTAATCTCAGTAGAGGTAAAGGCCACAAACCTCCAGCTGCAATATAAGAAGTTGCAACAGAAGATGAGATCAGAAGAAAAAGAATTAAGATAGAAAACTGTGTGTTGTGAAATGATAGTACAAAAGCTCTGAAACTATGAATATTGGGGACTGACTACGTATTGGCAATGGGTGCAGGGACTAGATGCAGCCCTCAGAATTCCCAGTTTTGTTTTCTGATACTTGTCATAAGGAGCATAATCAATATTCACTTCATACTTGAATCCAGATTACGCATGGCCTCATACCACAGACTGGGAGAATAACCAGAATTTGTGTAACAGTCATAGAAATGGTAAACTTGGCCTCCAAGAGTTGCTAAATTAATCAAAATCCTAAATTCTTATTTAAAAACCCCGCTTTAATACTGCCGTTTTACCATTCTGTGTTTCTTAGCCAATTGCTTTAACATAGCAAGCAGTTAAAACCTTTAAATTAAATTCTCTGCTGAAAGGATTGGGGTTTTTTCCATGTGATATGAAAAGGCTGCATATTTTTTGGTAATGATGCATAAATTCACAAAGAGACTTGGATCTCTCATTTGACTTGTTCTTTAATAACTTAAAGATACACACTGTATTTGCTGTATAATAAGTGTCCCACTGCACAAATAGTATTTTCCCATAGTTTGCTGACATTTAGTTTCCTTTCCTATGGTAATCTGAAGATTTTTTTTTAACATTAATAGCTTAGATACATGGGTGTAAGAGCAGTCAGAAGACAGATCCTTCAGAGGAAAAAATTAACTGTCTAATTTTCTATAAACTTGCAGGGACTGAGGTCTTGCTGTTACTCTTAATAGGAAGGTTCTCACTACTTTACATATGTCTTAGTATCTTAAAACAGAAACATTAATACACTCTTAAGAGCAATAAGAGTGGGGAACAAAAATTGAAAGAAGCCTGCAAACCCAAAATCAAGCCTAAAAGCTGTCTTTTGGAAAATGTACTAAAATTTGTAAGGAGATTACTAATTCTATTGCACTGTGGTGAACACAGTCTCCATCAAACACTGACACTAAAAAGATACTGAAAGGATTTTAACAACAGTGTTTTGACTTTCTGGAATGAGTAATAACATTTAAGTGAAGACAAGGAGACACCATAAATCTTGGTACTGCTATTTTTATTGCTAAAATGGCATTCCAACATTTCATAAGTAACAACTTTGCAAGACTGTTAAGAACTGTTAAATGCAAGGGGAATCTATGGTGCTCCCCAGCTTCTATGTTGAGAATTTGTGCAAGACCATACAAAAATAATTAGTTTCACTATTAATCTTCCCCAGACGGAGCAATTTTCTTAGATTGTTGTACCTGAATTCAGATTACAATCAGATTTTGTACTTCACAGTAACACCTGTCAAGCAGCTGCACAAAACTTGAAACACTCTGGCTTTCTGCACAGCTCTTGCATCAACCTGGAATCTCAAAGCATCAGTCCCAGTCCTAAGGGAGGCTGTCCCTGCCAGCAGTGTGCCATCTACTCAGCTGCTTGTGTCACTGGTACATGGTGTCATCTGCTGTTGTTTTCCCATCTAGGCTAGAGATTTAATTCAAGAGAATGAAGAAGCCATGTTCACACAGTGATGATGTTAGAAGATTTACTACAGCAGCTTTTCTGGGCAGTCTCTTGAGAAATAAATTGAAATGTGACTAGCAGCAGTGAAGTCACCAGCTCTAAGAATTAAATCTTAGCGATTCCTGCAAAGGTATGACAAGTCAATAGGACAAGCACAACCATCTTCCTTTACTTGTTAAATTGGCTTCACCAATTGAGATCTTCTTCATAGAAGATATTCTGTAACAGGAATAAGGAGCAAGTTACTATGAATTATCTAGTTCTCTGTTACAAAAGTAATGATAAAGTCCAATTTTTCAAAGCATTTACTTGTTTTAAACTGTCTCCACTACAAAACAATGAAAATTCTGTGAAGAGACTTGACAGATGCTTGCTGTCCCAATTTAATCTAGAAAGAAAGTGGTACTGTTTTTCCACAGGAAATAACAGTTCTAAAAGCTTCAAGATAAATTGTATTTCATTTTGAAGTACAAATACATTTAGAGTAAAAGCTTGAAAAAATACTTGAAAATGGCAACCTTAGATGTATGACAGGCCACTGCTAAGTAGCTGAAAGCCATTATCTCTTGGGGTTTTTTAAATTATTTTTTTAGTGTTCGCTACCCCAGGTAACTGAGTCAGTATATGCTCCAAATGGCAGTAAAATTGAGTAGAAAGTAAAATGGAATACCTAGTTTAGTTGACAACATGCCTTTCAGGATGACTGTTTTAGATCTCCAATATCCAGAAGTTACTATTCAGTAACTGTGAAAGAATTATATATGAGTCATATGCAGTATTTTGAAATGTGCCTTTTTAACTGCTTCCACCGAGAACATTATCTTCTACCTGGAAGGGAACAATGACAGAAGAAAAGATTTCCCACTAAAAGTAGTTCTGATCAAAGGATTCTACATCCTTGTATTCTGAGGCCTGTAACCAGCTAAAATTACAGTTTGACTTGCCAAATCCTTTTTTTTTTGCTCCTCTGATTTATCAAGGACTTTCTCCAAAATCAGTACATGTCGTTGAGCAATCCATTTTATTTTTTGAAGCGCTGTCATCATTGTAAATGCAGTCTGATCAAAAGAACTTCTCTCTCCCCATCAGACTTCCTAGAAATAAAATAGCTGCTTTCAAACAAATGAAAAATCTGAAAAATTTTAAAAGATACAAGCAGTTGAAACCCGTAGGCTGGAAAGGAAACATGAGAAGAATTCCTATGCCTACCACGCTTCATAGAGTGGAGGTTTTGATAGATTCTTATCACTGTACTAATTACATAACAAATTATTCTTAGCCAAGCCTTAGCTTGTGTTCCCTATTCCATTTCATAGTCAGGATTCATGTTAAGAGTGACTACATAGCCTAGATCACAGAAGTACAGAATGCCAGCTGTTACAGAAAGAGGCATTTTACCATGATGAATAATCTATCAGCACCGTTTCTGCCAATGCTCTCATTCAAATACAGTTTTAAGCAAGGACTTCAAATGTAAATGTGCCATGAATAATTATGGGGCAGTTTACATCAGTGCTAGTGCAACACTGACTAGGAATGTGTCATATTCCTATTCCAAATGTGCTTTTAGCTCTCTTCTCCAAGTTTGCTTTGCAATTGTGTGTAACAGACCCATTTTCCAAGAGGAGCCTAAATTGATAAAAGACTGCTGGGTGGTTGAGAAGTATTTACAAGATGGATAATTATCCACTGATATTATCTCAGATGGTCTTACATTACACAGGAAGTGGAGATAATTCCCTTGTAAGGACTGTGAAGCTGGGGGTGAGACGGGGGTGTCTGCTTTTAACAGTAGAAGGAAGGACTGGTGGGAACAGCAGGTTCCTCAGATGCAGAACAACAGTTTGTAAATAGAAACACCTAAAGTAACAGTGAACTGCTTCCTGAGAAGGGAGGGGACAGGAAGCGGGCATTGTGAAAAACACCATAGGAAAGAACCACGTGCAAGAGGACAATGAAAGCAAAAACCAAGAAAGCAACAGACCTTGAAAGCTGGGCCAGCTGAAAATGTCCCATCCCAGCAGGTCACAGGGTGTTACTCAAGGAAAACCCTGCATCCTAAGGACACTTTTGCCAGTGCCTTCACACTTTTCTTCCAGGTAAGGGACAAACTGCCAAGAGGCACACATGTGCAGCAGAAGTCTGTGCTTTAAGGGTATGCAGACTTGGGGGGTTGTCTGTGTATTGTGTCAGCTCTCTCCTGGGTATCAGAGAAATTCGACTGGAGTAACAGCTCTGAACTATTAAGTGCTCCCGCCACTGCTCCCCATACAAACAGTGCTTGGAAGAATTGTAGATGAAGCAGGAGCATCTTCCAACCTAACCCGTGCTTCCCAGCATTCCAGTGAAAGATCAGCCTAGTTTCTCAGTCTATGGCTGGAGCGTTTCCATACTCTGTCCTGAGCACCAGGAAGCCCAGCGCTGCCATCGGTGAGATCCTGCCCTGTGGGAAGAGACCCACAAGGATCATCAAGTCCAACTCCTGGCCCTGCACAGGACACCCCAAGACTCACACCATGTGCCTGAGAGTGTTTTCCAAACACTTCTGGAAGAGCTGACTGCTTGTCTGTTTCTGCCTCTTCCATTTACAGGTGGTACTGAGGGAGCACATCACCGGCCCTTACACAAACAGCTCATGATCAGGAGAGGATAGGTGAAAGTTTAACAACAGGAGCCCACAAATCACTAAACACTGCTCAATGGTATTGTGTCCATCTGTGATAGGATACAAATTAAAATCCTACTGTCACCCTTACCAGTGGAAACGGCAGAAATTCCTTTTGTAGTGTTATGGCTGACAAGCTTTGTCAGGAGCAAGGAAAAACTGAGGAGGATGTTCTCCAGCTTCCAAGGGCTCTGGATTGACAGTGCTAATTGATAACAAAGGGCAGAGATTCACCTGGCTATCACAGCGTTTGTGGCATATACCACAATTTAAGGATTAGCAAAAAGAAAGCCCCTGCTTTCTGTGACCTGCTAACACTGAGCTGTAGTGTTAGTAGTTTTAACTGAGTGTAGTGTTAGTTCCTCTGCATCTACATGGATGCTGTGTTCATGTTACACCCAGTAAAAACTTCATCCTAATCTGCACCTAGTCTAGGAGAGATAAAACTGCACACATGGAAAGAAAGATTAATGAGGAAAGCAAGGGAGAAGGAAGCTTAAAAAAGAAGCACAAGGAGAAAAGGAACCCAGCCTGTTACACAGCAACAAAAAGAAGAAATACATTTAAGAAATTTTAAAGGGCAAGCTGAAGAGGAAAAGAAACACTACTAAAGAAAGGTAGTACACCCAGAAGAAAATACTTATAAAATGTTTTTACTTACTAAACCATCTGGATTACCACTCAGAAGTTCTTATATTTTAATTTAATTGAAAGAGAAATGCTTAGAGAAAGTGAATGTTTAGAAGCTGTTCTTCTAAACGACAGAAAGTAATACCAGATAATTAAAAATTATTTTAACTTCCATTTTCTCTAAAATGTTCCTCCTAGCAGCCTCCTCTAACTGTTGGTGATGGACTGTGGGACAATGGTGTATCAATAACTTGAATATACCCTGATGTGACCCATTTTTGAAGTATATAATCACAACATTTATTTTTCTCCATGCAGTAAAATTTATCCTCTGCTACATTTAGTTAACTTTATTGAAGGATTAGTTTATTGAAGAATCACTTCAGGAACTACTCTTACTACTGAAGTTTATGTAAACGATTTGAGAGGTATAAATGGGTATCACAACTACAATATAGTTTTATGTTAAAGCAGTCAGGTAGGGTAATTCTTCCAGTCTAGGCAGCAGTTATAATCTGCCACTAACCTTTTTCAAGACACTGTAAAATAACAATAGAATACTGTAAGGATTTGTAGAGCAGCAAAGGCGTCATAAAACATTAGACATTTGCTGGGATAGTCGAGCCCCGTTTCCCCATGACCACCTATTAGAAATATTAATTGAAGACCCCAGTCCTTACTGCCACTCAACTGCATTGGTAGGCCAGTGTCATGGGTGCAGAGGAGGATCCTCGCTGGTAAGGAGACCAGCCATGTCTGCAGCATGAGCCTTTTTGATCTCCAAGACATACTGCGAATAATGTCTTTGTCCCCCTCTTCCTTTGTTTTACTGCAAAAAACATCAAATCCAAAACAAAACCAAGCAAACAAAACCAAAACAACCCCCCCAACCTCTGTACTTCGCACGCATTTATAACGGCCTGGAGGACTTTTCGAAGAATAAGATGACAAAGGGGGAGGAGGAGAATGTGTTTCTTGTCCTGGCCACACGTGCTCCACCTCACAAAGCCCCAGGCTGCCTTTAAGACCTTAATGGCTGCAGCCCCTCTTCTCTCCTGTTGTGGTTTCCTCTCCGCTGGTTGCATCTCCCACGTCAGCGGCTGAAATTGCTTTTTCCCTTCCCCCTTTTGTACCGGCCATACTCCCCTTTCCAGTTCTGCCTCGTTAGCTATTTTGAGCCACGCTTGATGTCTCCATGGCAGCAGTCCATTCACCTAGATAAT
>VXBT01006994.1:61685-116908 GCA_013400235.1 Oriolus oriolus | reverse complement strand
TTGGGGGTTTTTTGGTTTTTTTTTTTTGTTTTTTTTTTTTTTTTTTTTTTTTTTTTTTTTTTACTATTTTTATTTTTTTTTCCTTTGTCTAAAAGGTCATGGATATGTTGTACTCTCCATTCTCTCTGTCAGTCCTCTGGAGAGAGAAATTTGATTGCATGTTTTATTAAAATAGTGCACACAAGTATAAGTTGAAATGAAAATTTACATTAGGTCAAAATTAATTATTTAAACAGGCATCTTGTACTTGGCATTAAAGGGAAAAAATCTGAAAGCAGATGTGTTACTTAGTCCTTAAGTAAACACTGACAGAAGTTTCCTCCCTTGGGTCATACAGATCTGTTATTTTACTGCCTCTAGGAAGAAAATGTTACTTTGTTAGAGTGTGTGTCTCTAATAGCAGGCTCAGCAAACCTGGGCATCTTACTCTGCTACTACATTGTAAGATTGGGAAGTTCTGGTCAGATTTGACAAATCATGAAATTTTAGGATATTACCAGATGTTCTAACCTTTGTCTTTAAACTGTTCAGCAGGTTACCTGATTTATCTCAACCAAAGACAAGTTGCCTTAACCACCTCCTTAGTGAAAAATCCTTGCTAAAGAAGGGATGGAGGAAGGCTAAGCAGAGTGCCTTGCTGGGGAGGAGTTTTCCTTTGCTTAACAAATTTCGGCTCTTTTGCAGTCGTGCTGCCTATGGATCCTCTTCTTTGAGGAGAAAGGGTCAGGTGGGGCAAAGTAATGTTTAACTCTGGGTAGTCAGTGTTGGGGAAAAAAAGTGTCCTCCTAAAGAGCTTCATTCAGAAAGTATTTTATCTTTCTACATGTTTTGGGAGAATTAGGAAGTAAAGTTTTTTTTTTTTTTAGATGATTTGTTTCTTCACTCAAGTGCATAACAAATAAAAGTGGTAATACTGTACAAGAGTACTGTTTTGTTAGTCTCCTAGCAGCTTAGAAGGAGGATGGAAATAGAGACCCGTTTATTTTTACTTAGCTTCCCCAACAGCCTCCATTTTCTAAGATGTCATTATCCTTATCTCTATTGCATGTCAGCTGCTTGTAATTTCCCCAGGCAACAGAAGCAGCAGAACAAAATTGGTATATGGTGGTATTTTTATAACAATTTCATCATTTCACTAAGTCACTGTATTACATGGGTGACAGCAGCTAATCTGTGTCACTCTTTCACCTTATTAGGGTCGTAACAGTAACTGAGGCTTTCAAGGTGTAACTGAAGGTTTAGGAAAATGGTGCGCTTCTTCACTTTTTTCATGTAAGAGGGTAGGGCTCTTCACAACTACAGAAGTCCCTTTTCAAGGAACACATGGATTTAAGTTTTGTATGAAAACCGGTGGCTTCAACACCTCTACTCTTCACCACTGGGTTTTCTAGAGAAAGCTTTTTGACTATCCCTGGTCAGGGACTGATTGGATACAGCAAAAGTTGACATCTTTTTCTCTCATTTTCTGTGGTTCTTGTCAGCCTTTGGGAGAGCTGTCAGCTCTTGTCAGGGCTGTTTGGAATATATCTGTGAAATGGCTTCAGATACTTAATTTAGTTTTGACTTACACTGGCAGTTGGTAGTTCAACACCTGCATGGGGAAGATACAAAAATCTACAACGTGCATGGAAGAAAAGCAGCTTGCTGCACCATACTTTACAGATAAACTCTGCTGGCATAGGGTTCTGTCAAAAGTGTAGTATCAGCTGAAAAAAGTGCATCTATTTGCTTTGTTAATGGTATGTTACTTGTAACAATAGTAGCTGAATGAGTTTTACTTGAAAGCTTGTTTAGTGTTCTTTAATATGAAAGAATGTTGTGCTGTATTTGCTGGACTTGCATCCTGAAGGATAGCTTAACATCAGAAAGTTTTCTTGTGATGGGAAATAATCAAAATATGGTTTGGTTTGGGGTTTTTTTTAATGTTGTATTTCTAGAAGGCTTTTTTCATCTGTCAGGTGATTGAATTAAGAATATTTGCTACTTACTGAGATACAGACCTTAGTTTAAAAAAATTCTGGGTTTAAATTCTGGATTGGCCAGGTATCAAAGTTAATGTTGACAAAGTGTTCGTGTACTTGTAGTATATGTTGATTGATCAGAAGCTGTTAAGGTGTTAGGATAAGCATAATGTCTTCTCACTTTTGTCTTCCTCCTGTGCATTTACAGATTTTCCAGGTTCCAGTGTATTATTTTGTATTATGCTCTTGTACTTGCTTAATAAAGGCTATTGCCATAGCCTTTGGCTATCATGCAAATGTCAGGCCTTTGTATTATGTCATCTTCTCATTTTGGGCTCTCTTGATAAAGATCATAACTCTTTACTTCTGAATTCTGCAAATATGGTTACAAGAGGAAACAATCATCTGTTAGTGATTCTTTTGAAATCAGCAGCCATCGTTTCTAATGGTGAAGTGGTGTGTTTGTTAGTCCCCGCAGAGAAAGAAACAATAAGTGTGTGTTTGGATGTGCAGTAAATGAGCTTCCTGGACCAGGAGGTTGAAGCCTTCCTACTGTAACCTTCAACATTACATGGTTGGGGTTTCTTTTTGTTGTTGCATTGGGTTTTTTGGGCGGGTGTTTTTTTCCTTGTTTGTTTTTAGATTTAAACCCATCCTTTAATGTTTAAGATAACTTTTAAATCTGCTGGACTTTTGAACTTTGTTTGTAAGTTCTTGAGATGTATTAGGTTCTTTTATGGCTTCAGTATTTCTGTATCTCTTCGCAGGACCCCAGCTGAATGCACAGCTAGAAGGTTGGCTTTCTCAAGTACAGTCCACAAAAAGACCTGCAAGAGCCATTATTGCACCGTAAGTCTGAAACAGAAGTTCCATATATCTAATACTTGATTGGTTAAATGCCTTTTTTTTTTTTTTTTGAGTGATTTTGATAACTGGTAAAAACTAGTATTTAGCTGAAAGAAGTGTTGTGTGGTTTCTAAATAAATATTTTGGATATAACATAGAATGGCAGAAATCTGTGCACATTTGGGTGTATGATTAGCTTCCTTTTGCTGATAGACTACACATACAATATTTGTTTGTGTTCCAGTAAGATGGGTAAGAGTTATATTAATGAAGAAAACAACAAAACCCCTCCAATAACAGAAGAAAAATACAACCCCAAAACAAAATAAGCAAAACTCCTGTATCTCTCCCACCTCCTTAATAAAATTTAGCAAAGCTTAAAAACAAAAAGTAATTAAACAGTATTCAGCTATCCAAAATGGTTTACTTTTATTATTTTAGTTTGGTTTTATTTGAGCTATTTGTACTCAGCTGAAATAGGGATCATCTGAACTATTGGGGGAGAATTCAATTTCCTGAAGATAGCTGGGACATGTAATGACAAAAGTATGCTGATCTTTCTAAGTAATTATGATTTGGAAGGAAACACTAGAAACAGCACCTTAAATATGATGTTTTTCCTATGCTAACATAGCAGTGTCATAATGTTTGAAGTATTACATAATAGTGTTGACTGTGCAGAAGAAATTGTCCCACATCTGCCTTAGTCTTTCTTGCAGGAATGTCAGGAAAGAGACATTTCAGCTGCAGATTTTATAGTCTGGTTCTTTTTCCAGAATTGCTGGAGGTCTTCCTGTGATCTCACCACATTTTTTTGTTAACTGTTCCCTTTTTTTGCTACCTGTGAAGTGGGATATGTCTAATATTTTCGTGGAAGATGGAAGAAGCCTGTGGCAGTGGGAACATTTCAGCAGGCTCTTTTGACATTGTCTAATATATATACCTTGCCCATTCGTGAGGTCTCTGTCTCCTGTTTCTCCCCCTAGCATGTATGTTAGTACCTTTCTGAGCTCTTTAGAATGAGTGGGGTAGGTGATGTTGAAGTAAAATCCCAGGGTCATTTTGAAGGTAACTTGCTCCAGGTATTAGTATGTGGATGAATACAGATGTATGTGAGCATCCATAAATATTAATACATATAAAATCCTTCAGTGCTGTCAGTGGGAACTTGTCTTCAAACATCCTGTATATCTCAGGGCTTGCAGCATGCATGATTCTCAGTGTCATTGTGTAAAGCTGTGGTGTGGGCGTACTGCTGAGTGACCAGGAGCCCTTTTCTGCCTCTTGACCTGGGACTCTGGGAACAAATGTTCTCTCAAATTAATGCTTTCAGTGCTGTAAAGTGAATTTTCACCTGTTTTCATGGTCTTGAAGAGAATGGGTCTTCAGACTGGGAAGCAGTATTTGAAACAGCTAGTCAAAATGATTGTAAATTGTTTTGGAGCACACACAGGAACAGAGGTTGAGAGAGGACCAGGCCAGAGTGATAGCAAATGAAGGTGAAGCATGTAGCTCATTCTCGGCAGTAAAAGCTATCATGATGCCTTCCACTCCTGTCCATGTTCATTCTGTCACTGAGATATTCTTAAATGACAGAGCATTTTTCTTCTCTCTTTATCTGCTGTGGCATGTGGTTCTCTCTTTGCCAAGACCTCTCTACTGTCATTATATTCAGTTACTGGAGTGTGGTTAGAAGGGCTTTCTCCAGTAGTTTGCCCGTTTGCTGTTCCCTTGTTCCCTGGCTGCACTGTCAGCATTATCGTGAGCTTCTCATAACAGGTGGTTGTGCAGTCTGCATGCATCCTTTACAAATAAGGGAAGGTCCTTTGATCTGGAGCTTTCCTGGCTGTTCAGTGGTCATTGATAGTATTTTAACTGGTCGCTAAATGGTCACTGCCACTTCTTCAACAAATACGTGTCTTGTGTGATCAATACTGCAGCAGTGCTTTCCTGTTCTTTCAGGAGTTGATTTTTGGATCACTCTTACAATTTCTAGCTCACTGGGGACAAATAATAAATTTAAGAGGTTACCATTTAATATCAACATATTTAAGATGTTAAGTAGTATTTAACGTCTTAATGTTTTGTACACTTTGATTTGCAGCCATGCAGGATATACCTATTGTGGATCTTGTGCAGCCCATGCTTACAAACAAGTGGATCCCAATATCACGTGAGTATTACAGCTTTCTTTAGGAAGCCTAGGGCCCTGATGTTGCAATTAGCTGATAGTGGAATGTTCTTGTTACATTCTTACAGCTTGAACTACTCAAATTTTAATTTTGTATTCTTTTTGGCATTCTGCGCATGCCTCTGTTTGAATGTCATGAATATTCAAATTGGATGTTACAAAAGGGGGGAAAAAGTAATATTGTTAAAATTATTGGTAACTAATGAAAGCCCAAGCTGGTTTTGGTTTTTTTTAATTTTGGTTTTTTTTTTTTAAATTTTGTTTAGGGGTTTTTTGTTATTGTTGTGAGGTTTTGTTTGTTTTAAGTCTTAAAATGTTTCGCCATGGGTTCTGCATTGGTTTTTCAGTGCAGGATTATGGGCTGAATAGTGCCAGGATTCTCTTCTGCTAGGGAGAAAGTGACCAGTGTGTTTGTATAATATGTGAAGTCAGTGAAAGCTAATTGTTCCAATAATTTAAAATGGACTTTGTTTCTAACAAGTGTAAAAAAAGAAAAATTTTAAAAATCCCCAACATGCCATCGTAGTCTGTGCCTGCCTCTAAAAATATGAATATAGGTTTTTTTGGGTAAAGGAATATAATTCTTGTTATGTTCTGCTGACTGCAACTTTTTTTTTTTTAAATGACAAAAATTTAAAACATCTCCAGTATTTACCCAAAGTATGTATTTTGCAATGCTGAATAAAAACTGGCTTACCAGTTGTTCATAAGATAACATGCTGTAATACTCTTCAAAGACAATGGTTTTAGTTCTTTGTAAACTATTACAAATGATGTGAAAATAGCTCATGGTATGACATATACCTAGTTTCTCTAAAATTTCCTGAACAAGCTGCATTCCCTAGGTTCCCTGATATGGAGTTGGTTGAACTTGCTGGATCATTTGCTATTTTACTGCATGGGATGTTTAGAATTCATCTTTGAGCTAAACTCTTGCATGTTTGGATATTTATTTTTATTAGCTTTGCAGAAAGTTTGTATTTTAGAATATCTTGTTATAGCACTCCCTGTGTAAGGGACTAAAAAAAAAACCCCTCACAACTTTACTTGTCTCCCACCCTTTTAATTCAGTGCCAGAAACAAGACAATAGGATCCTGAATCTGAAAAGCTGAATTGCCTATATTTTTTTTTTTCTTTTTTCTTGTAAGTTCTGTGGCAGGAGGCCCTTAACATCTAATCAAGAGCCAGGAACTGAGGACTTGATGAAATAACATCATGATGACGTGTAAAAGGTTGCAGTATCAGCTAAAGCTATGACTGTGCAGGTCCAAGCCCCTGTTGTTAATGCAACAACAAAAAAAAGTAACATGTAACAACATAAACCCAGCATCTGAGAAGGACTTAAATTTTAATTTAGTGAAACCTAAGTGAGGCTAATCAAGTAAATAAGTGAAAAAATCTGAATAGATGATAAACCCATAATCATTATTTGATCCTGTATTTGTTGAAGGTGATGTGTAGCCAAAGGGTGTGTTGATTCAAGGAGAGAAATCAAAAATCTGTTCTAAGCAGCTGTAACACATCATTCAGCCTCCAAATGAGTGCAGTCAGACAAATTTTTAGCTGATGAGTGCCCTGTGATAAATAAAGTGCTTAAGAGATTTCAGTCTAGAAGAAGCATTATTGAACTGAACTCATGATAATTTCTGGGATACCAAGTGAGGTTGGGCCATGGATTGATCTGTGGTCTTTCTGACAGCAGAGTAAAACTATTATAGCCATGAGAAAGTATCACTTTGTACGTTTTTATTACACTTGTTACTCTAAGCCAAGTTGCTGTACAATTGCAGTTGTCTAAGTTGTGGCCTTCTGTGTTAATTGTTGTAGCCGAAAAATTTTCATTCTTGGGCCTTCCCATCACGTGCCCCTCTCCCGATGTGCACTTTCCAGTGTGGACATTTACAGAACACCTCTGTATGATCTTCGAATTGACCAAAAGAGTAAGTGTGTGATAAAGCTTGGACTTAACTGAGGCTTGAGTACTGACTGTGGTATTACAGTGCTGAGGACTTTCTTCTTGTTGGGCACTTCCTTGCTGTAAGTTGCATACAAGTGCAAATCTGGTTTTAGTGCAACAAAAACTAGCTTCTGAGAGATCCTGGTTCTTTCAGACATGGTCACATTATAACCATAATGTCTCTCTTCTGGCAAGTAAAGAATTCTAAATTTTTGCATATCTTTTCCAGTTTGAGTGTGTGCCTCAGGGTTTTAAAACTAAAAAAGTGTTACATCAAATAATAGCTCACTAAACACCTTCTCCATTTTCCTGTGAAGTATTCTCACTGGAAAGAAAGGTTCTTTAGTTGGTTTGAATTTGACTTCTGATAGAAGAAGATAATAACAGAGAAACAAAACAGAAAATAACAGAGAAACAAAAAGTTGCTTTTATTTGGACACATTATTGCACGTGACTTTTTAACTTGCAGACTTAAAAACTGTTAGTCCGTGAAATACCAGTCTTTTGAACTAAGTGCAATGAAGATAAATTTGATGTTTTGACTTTTATGTATTTTGAGGTATACGTAAGTGATACAGCATCCTTTTCAGAAGCACTATTAGCACAGATGTGTTGTGTTTCATTGTAACTGTGATTAAGCAAGCTAATTCAGGCTTTGTGTGTAGTGCCTGCAGAAATTTCCTTAGGTAAGAAATGTTTTGCTTTCTGTAGAACTCCTTTATGGAGTTGAGAAGGGGGCACAGCCCTACATCAAATTCTTCATCCAGTGGAGAATTTTAAAAATGTAGATATGACTTTGCATATTCTCAACTACACTTGAGAGCGGAAAAGATAACTTACAAATGATGATTACTTAATCAGTTATGGCTGTCTCTAGATTTCGTGATTCAGTCAATAATAAATTCTGTTAAATAGCAACACATCCAGCAATGGCTCAGCTGATGAATTTTTACTTTTTTTGTTTTTAAATAACGGGCAGTTTACGAAGATAAAAATTCATTGACTGGGTAAATGCATGTATATTTTCAAATGTGTTTTATTTGTGTAATTAAATTTTGTATCATAACTGAAAATCTTTTTTGATATACTAATAAGGTCACTGATTTAACACACTTATTTTGCAAACTGAATGAATTATGTTTATATTTTAATGACTTGAATGTAATTTTAATCCTGAATTTATTTAGAAACAAGTAGTTTATGATGATAGCCCTTGGAGCCAAGTGATTTTTTTATAGTGGGTATGTTCTGATAAAGGTACACTGTAGCTTGCTTTTTGCACTTGTAGTGGTTTTCAAAAATAAGCAAAAAAAAAATTAGTAAAAACTGGTCTTTCATTCATTTCAGTTTATGCAGAATTGTGGAAGACTGGAATGTTTGAGCGTATGTCCCTACAAACAGATGAAGATGAACACAGTATTGAAATGCATTTGCCTTATACTGCTAAAGCCATGGAAAGGTACTAGGGCTAATTACTTCTACAAGAATGAACATCATGTGCATTAAATGTTTGAGCTACTGTGAAGTGCAGTAGGAAATAATAATACATTTTATGGCATAGAAGACCTTATAGTGTATATAATGCTCACACTCCCCCATCCCCCAATAAAAATTTTGGTAAGGAGAGGGTCAGAGACTAGGATAAGCTACTGTAATTGAAACTGTGAGTGGAATGATGAAGTTACAACACCACTTATAAACAGGTTGACTTAACAGAGTTAATGTTAGACATACTTTCATGAACTTTTCTCAATAGCTGATTTTTTTTTTTTCCCCCTCTTTAGTAAGGCAGCTCTGAAAGAAGTTCAGATAGTTTTCTGTGGTATTTTAAGTTTGTTTGGAGCCTTAATACTAATTTTGAAATCAGGGATGTGTTTATTGCTGCTGTTTCAGATGTTTACTTTAAATAAAAATTGTCATCTTGAAGGAAAAAAGTCAGTCTGTGTTGGGGCTTCTTCCCTAACACATGCCAAATCCCCCCCCCCCCTCTTTTTTTTTTTTTTTTTTTTCTTTTCTATTTTTTTTTTTTTTTTTTGTTACTTCCATTGTGTTTTGCATTTTCCCTTGAGTATCAGTATATACTTGGGTACTATGTTGAGCATTTTCATATATGTTTTATATACTTTGGAGAATTACCCAACATGCAGCATCTGTACTGGGAGAATTTAAGTCTTACTTCATTGCTGATTTCACTGTCTTTTCTTTTTGTTTGCCTGGTGTTTTCACTTTGCAGCAGAGAGAAATACTGATTTTGGGGGTGTGTGTTTTCTGAAGTTGAAGTACTTTGAGGTTCTAAAACAGCATCCTAGTATGACCTTACCAAATTACTATCCTTAAATCAATAGCAACCTTTTAAATATTCTGCAGTTTCAGTTAGCAAGCCCTAAAAAAATCTTCAGATGTTACTTGAATTACAACCTTTTTTCTTTTGCTTATAAGCCATAAGGATGAGTTTACTATTATTCCTGTGTTGGTCGGAGCACTGAGTGAGTCAAAAGAGCAGGAATTTGGAAAACTCTTCAGTAAATACCTAGCTGATCCTAGTAACCTCTTTGTGGTTTCTTCTGACTTTTGCCATTGGGGTAAGTTTCATATCTCATTATAAGAGTATATCGAATATTTTGTAGCTATTTTAAAATAATGTGTTTTATTAAACATTGAACATTTAACTTCTACAAACAAAAATGTATTTTTGCAAC
This sequence comes from Oriolus oriolus, assembly GCA_013400235.1. Classification (NCBI taxonomy): domain Eukaryota; kingdom Metazoa; phylum Chordata; class Aves; order Passeriformes; family Corvidae; genus Oriolus; species Oriolus oriolus. The sequence continues at coordinate 107,253 of VXBT01006994.1, read as the reverse complement.
TTAAATGCCTTTGTAAAGTTAAAAAGGACTTTAAAATCTGGAATAATAGCTGTAAAATTTTGATGTGGTAATGTGTTTTCAGTGTAGTGGAGGAAAATAAATGGTGAAGGTATGTGGGTTTATACACATCTCTTTACTGTTGCAATGAAATAATTGTCTGAAGTTGCTTGCTCTTTTTACTCTTCTTTTAAGCACCTCAAAACAACTTGCAAAATGAATTAGCTAAAAATTCATGAGGCATGGCCACATTCCTCTGGCAGAAATAAGTTTTGTATGTTTTACTGCTGGGTAAAATAGCAGGTGGATTATTTATGCCAATTCATCCCAGTTCGTCTTGGTGGCAGAGCTATAAAGACTCCAGAAGCCTTGACTTCTGTCCTGCATTATCATTTTATTTTTTCTTTTAAGTGTGATAGTAGCTGGAAAAGGGACTGCTTCAGAAAGATATGTTACACAACAGACCTTCTTTTTCCATTTTCATCTTTGGTCACCTTAATTAAGTGCATGTTTTACTCGTCTTTGAATTGTGGAGTAGGTGGAAGTATATATAAGAATGATCTGGTCCTGTTGTGACTAATGATCCATCTAGTAATGCTCACTGAATTATCATGAATTTTTTCTTTTCACCTTCATTTACTGTGGGTATTGTTGTGCAAGCAGAAGTAGCCTGACTCCATGGTTGACTTTGTCAAGAGGGATAGCAAAATGAAATGTTGCTTTGCTACCTAATTTATGGAATTGGATTCCAAGACAATAACAGGCAATTAGTGAGTGATACTTCAGTGTCAGTTCTACATAGTAGATGTCTCTTTAGGAATATAGCCACCCATCTTGTATTTTTTTTTACTTTGCTTCTGGGCTGCTACTTCATGATTGCCCTAGAATTTCCTCAATGGAGTTAAAAAGTATAAAATAAATGGAGATTACTACTTTGCAAGTATTATACTTTCAAATATTTAGTAAGTATTAGGGAGTGTTTTAGCTACAATTTTTCCCTTTTTTATTTTATACGTGATTTTTGTTTCAAGGTCAGAGGTTCCGTTACAGTTACTATGATGAATCCCAAGGAGAAATTTATAGATCCATTGAGCACCTAGATAAAATGGTAAGTTTTCAGATTTGGTGGAACTAACTAACAAATTTCTCCTGTACATTCCATTTCTTTGAACACCTGGGAAATTTCTCTAACAAGATATTATAGATCAGCTATTTTATTGAATGTATAATTGTCTTTTGTTTACAACAATAAGAATTTAGCTGTTGGTTTTAGCTAGTATCCTCCATTCCACTGACTGCGCACAATTATATTGTGGGTATAAACTAGTAAGTGTAATTAATGAGAATAAATGCATGTTCACCTACCTAAAATGCCCTAATGTAATGTAATTTCTGTCCACTTACCCTCTTATGTGTTTGGAAAGCAATAAAAATTATGCATGGAGATTTGTGGTAGTTCCAGCTTGCTAGCTGTGATACCTGAGTATAGAAACAGCATTGTGGTTATGCAAAGGGTTTCAGCAATATCGATTTGGAGGAAAAAAGGCTGTAGGGCGTTGCACTGGTCAGGAAAATGAAAGCCATCATTTCCTTGGGGGTAGCCTTCCCCCTGCCCCTTACTCTGTAGTAGGTGGTGGGGGAAAAAACAGTAGACCATACTTCATTTTGGGTTTGGCCAAAGGCTGAAAGGAATGCTAAATGCATAAAGGTCCAATGCCAATTATATTGCATTTTCTTTGCAGTCACAGGAGCCAAGGATTTCTTTTTAAATTTAAAAAAACCCAATAACTTAGTGTTCAAGACTATACTTAAGGCACAGAATAGAAGTAATTCTTCTGGAAATATGCAGCCTTAAAATTTGTTTTACAACTGTTTGCATCATTTATGTAAATTCTGTAGAATCTGTTAAAAGAGAGAACTGTTCTTATTCATGGCATGTTAATTTTTTCCTTGTCTTGAAGGAATAATTCCTATCTGCTGGAGAGATCTCTAGACTTCTTTGCTTTGGGTATCCATATTAACCTTTGTTTTTCTACTATTCATCACTGGAATAGTAACAGTAAATAATTTGCATTCATTCTGTTTATCCCATTTTTAATAATTCTTTTAGTCAGTTGAGAGGCTTCTCTGTCAAGACAAGTGTTTTTCTATGGAATTGCAGAATCAGCAGCTTTGAGTGTTTTTGCAGGAGAGCAGATTATGGTGCATTAGCAAACATTAGTTTCCCCTTGTTAATTTCTGTGGTGAAAGCTTGAAGAAAGACTGGACTTTGGCATTTAATTACTTCTGGGGAATACACCAACTTTCTTTTGATAGTTATTCAGCCAAATGGAAGTGACATTTTTTTATAATATGGAAAATCGTGTCTACTGTTTATTAACTGTGAAAATACTTTTTCAATCTTACGTTTAACTGGAAAACTAAACGTGCTGTATAGCACTATACTGTGGTTATTTTTTGCTTGTTTATATCATGCCATATCTGAGTGGTTTTGCTTTGGGTGACTTTCAGAGATGTCTTGTTAGCAATATCACAAAGATCTGCCTGTCACGTTTTTCCAGTTTTTGGAGGTTTGTTCAATTTTATGTCCCACTTGCTACTTCTTGTTTCCTTAGATAAGTATTAAATTTTTTCATATGATTTGACGTGCTAAACAAACTTGTACTGTTGTAACCAGTAGGCTTCTATACAGATAAAATAGCATTAAGATAGAGAAAACTGTATTAAAACTGGCTTAATTTTATTGGACCTAACTAAGAAAGCAGTCAGCTGAGCACATTGTAAGCAGGAAGGTATTCTGGGGTAATATGAAATCAAATTTCCTTAGAAATACCTTTGTGGGAGGATGATGGCCTCTTCCTTAATTGGACTGGACCTTACGTATAGATGCATGATTTTCTCACCTGGTGAATAAAAACTGCTGAGCACTTTGGGCATGAAAGTTTTAGTTGCTGTGATTCTAAGTTAGGGCCATTAGACTCCAGCATAAAACAAATACAGAGTAGTAAATATTGCTGGGCAGACATCAGTTTCTCTGTGGTAATTGTTGATCTGACCACTGTCACCATAGCGCACTTTGTGATGTAATGGCAAAAGGAGGAAATAGCCTTGTGGTAAGAAGGGCTATATTAAGGGAGAATCCTCAAATGAAGAGTTATAACTGAGCAGCTGATGTGCAATAGTTTGTATATCATAACCTGAAACACACTATCTTTTTAAATAAATGTGGGGGAAGTATTTTGTAAGACATTGTTGAAGAGTAATTATTTTTGATTGACTAGCCAGAAAATGAGGACCGCTCACTTCAGTCTTCACTGCCAGATTGCTCCTTTTATATGAGCACATATTTGGTATGGGATACTTTACGCCTCACTTGAGTCAATGGGAGGATTGTGTTACCCTGAATACTGGTGGGGGAAAATGCAGGCACTGAGGAGTGCTGTGCAGGAGCAGCCAGTAGTTGTTGTCCAGGAAAAATGCCCAGCACCGATGGCGATGGCTTCTCAGGTACCTCAAATGACCTGCTGAATTCTGGTGGCTTCTGCAGTGCTGCTGCAATGTGCCAGGGCCTTCCACAGTGCTCCAACCTGGGAAGGCTTCTTAAGCTGGGCATAATGTAAGACCATGACTCTCTGCCTGGGTGCCCAGGTCCCTGGTCTCTGTGCCCAGACAGTAATTTTCCTGGTGGTTACTTGTTGTCTAGTCTGAGTGACTCACACATGCAAAGATAGTTGGGCTGGATAGTACTAAGACCAAATTTATTTCCACTTCCATTAGAGTGCTATTAGTTTAGATCTTTAAGTGTGAAGAAATAGCTGGAATAACTGATAAAAAACTTGAACATGACCAGCCAAAGCATTCTTGAGTGTTTCATTCATATAGTATAAAATGAGCCTATAGGTTGTTGGAGGGGGTTTTTGTTTGTTTGTTTTGGGGTATATGTATGTAGGATTATTATTTTTAAAGTTATTTTTCAAGCTTGTATATACTTGATCCTATTAAGGGATGGTATTTAAAAATGTAAAGTTTTTAATCATATTAAGTGCACTGTGCTAGGATACTGTAGATGCCACTAGCAGTATCTGGGTAACTGAGGGATGCAATTTTTATGTGATGCCATAATAACCATGTGATAAACCATGGAACTGTGCTTATGCTTTTATCATGTGGGTTTTTTTATGTGTTTTAACTCTGTTCTAAGCCATGCCTGGCTGAGTTGTTTTGAATACTGAAAATTACTAGCTTCGTACTTCTGCTTTTTTGAAAAATAAAACACAACCTGGCAAAAATGTTTCTTTTGTTCCTCAACACCATTTTAGACTGAGAAACAAACTCGGTAGTCTTTGCTCCTCTGCCACAATGATTTTTAAATTCAAAATACGGAAAAGTTCAGTACAACCTAATGCTTATAGGATATCTGTTCATACCAATTCCTTATGGATTTTCTCCAGTATGTAATATATGGAACTCTGTTAGCATTTTCTGGGATGAACCGCATAGCTGTAAGTGTTTTGCAGTGCTGAACTGTGCATTGAAATAAGCTTACTAGGCATTCTCATAAATCCATGTCCATTCATTTGAGATAAATGCTCAAATGCCACTGCCCAGTATGTTCCAGTGACTTAGAACTGTAAAACAAATCTCTCAGTTGAGCAGCCATTTTCATTTTTTTAAAAGGTCATGAAAGGGTTTTACAAACAGATAAAATGTGCTCTCGTGAGCTGTTCAGTATCTGAGTAAGTGCATTATGCCTCTTTAGTTTCACTTGCGTATGTAGTCAAGTTTAGTTCTGCTTTCTTTAGCTGTGTATTGATATGTACAATCTACAAGTAAATGGATGGTTCAAAGATATGCTTTGGAAACTTTGGAAATGCAATGGTATCTATGTCATCACTGCTAGTTAGAGAATAGCTACAATGTTTTTTTTTTTTTTTTTGGCACTCATTTAGGCTCTGTAGATCTGGAGTGATTAACAGCTGTAATTACTGGCTAGGGGTCCAAACACCCCTCTCCAGGACTCCAAAAGAACTGAGCTCTTACCAGCAATTGGCCAGCTTAGCTTGGTTTGGTTTTTCCATAAAACATATTTCTTTATGAATTCATCTTGTCTGTTTCTGTTTAAAAGTACACAAGGGTAGTGGTTATTGTTGCTGTTTTATAATTCTCCCAGCTCTCCTGGGAATCTTCTGCTCCTCCACTGTAAGCTGTGATCCAGTCTGAATAATTAGCTGATATCTGCCAGATCAGGCAACACCCTTGCAGAGTGTTCTGGAGATTTCACTCTTGAGGTGGAGACTTCAGACTGACTGCTTCCTGCATTGTGGCTTTTCCTTTTGTCACCCAAAAGCAGGGGAAGGAGCTGAAACAATTGCAGAAGTCTTAGAAAAAATTATCTCTTTTTCTGCTGTTGACCTCCAGTTGTTCCTATGCAAAGTATATGCTTTTTTCTAGTCTCTAAGGAAGGACTTACTGTTTCACCAACAGAAGCAGCATAACTACGTATTTTATTGAGTTAGTGAGTGTTGGGAGCTCGTTTCCCTGGTGAAGGGAATTAATGATTTTCATAGGAAGGAAAAAAGAGGATGGAGCCTAATACAGGCAAAAGAGCAAATCCATGATCAAACCGAGACAATAATTGAGATAGACTTGTTTTTAAACTACTTTTATGGTGTTTGATCTGCTCTGTGGGATGGGGTAAGAGTAGGCTGTATCTGGAGTTGTAGGATTCTTTATGCTTTTAAGAATGCAAATGCTTGTGTACGTGGAGGGTTTTGTTTTCCACACGTGCTGGTGTTCTTAGCATAGCTCCATGGGATGATGGGTCCCACTCTGAATGGAAGAAGGGATGCATACACGTGACTCTCATGTAAAGTGGAAGCACCATCTCCTGGTTCTTATATTTTTGTTGTGCACCAGCTTTATAGTGCTTTAGACATTTTCTGGATCAGCTTTTTATGCTCTGAGCAAATGGCCAGCCCATGCCCAGTTGATCAACTGCCTTGCATGCCTGATGTATCCAGGATACATCTCACTTGTTACGCATGTGAATTGCGTATGTATAGTGATGGTTTTATCTAGGCTTTTTGGACTTCCAGAAGTCCCAGACAAGTGCTTGGCCCTGAACTCTGTTACCAGGGAGAGCAGGTGGAGGCACAACTTCCTGCTTTGCCCTTTTAGTAAATTTGTCTGGTTATAGCTGTACCAAATCTTACAGAAGTGGGGCACTCTTGGATGGTGGGGATCAACTAGTCTGCAGGAGGAGCTTTTTTAACATGAGCTTCACTGGTATTTGCAGAGGTAACTTCACAGATGTGTGGATTATTGACAGCTTTGGAAGAACTCCTGCACTTTTAGTTTGGCAAGGAATGGAAACAAGATGACTACAAGCTAGAGCTCACGTGCTGAGATTCCCTTGATATCCCTGGTACAAAGTAGAGGGTTTTTCCTCCTGCTCTGTGGTGACAAATAGGTGATGTATAAACACCTGCTTGTGAATGTGTAACCTAATTATTGCTATTGATTCTTTTTCAGGGTATGAGCATTATAGAGCAGCTAGATCCTGTATCTTTTAGCAATTACTTGAAGAAATACCATAATACAATATGTGGAAGACATCCTATTGGAGTGCTATTAAATGTAAGTAACTTTTGATTTGTTGAAGAATGTAACTTTGAGAAAAATATTTGCATTTATTAAAACATAATATTGCTGCAGTATTCCTTAGTTCTAAAATATCAAGCCTTGAATGAATTTATTTTTTTAAGTGTTCTCAATTTGGTCTCTTATTTTTGTGTCTTGCATATAGACAAATGTAAGCTCTTAAAAGGGCTGAGGGTTTTCAGTTCCCTGAGGGAGATGAGATACCACATTCCTTTTGAATTTCAATGAAATGCAATCATTCACTTTCTCTCGGCCTAAATAAACAAACAAATAAATCCATCTCCCTGAAGTATGTACTTACTCTTTTGAATCGATGCTTATGAACATGTATATATTTTCTCCATATTGCTGTTAGCTAGCTATTGTGAGTGCCTTGTGATGTCTGGCAGCATTTTTGAGTTTTGCAAATGTGGTGAGAGATTGCCTCTGTAAGCATTAGAGCAGTGCACCATTAACTCATAAATTAACAGCAATTAGAATTCAGATTACTTTCTGGTTACTGTATTCTGCTTTGGTGATGCAGTGCAGACATAAACCTGGCTTAACTTAGTTGTCTAAATTTGGTTGCAGCTGCTTTGCAGCACTGCTGGAATGCTGCAGATTTGTCATATTGCTTGAGTGAATCTCACTGTACTTTTACTGTAATTCAAATCTGAAACAGGAAGCATGTTAACTTTTTTAAAAGGGAAAACTTAATTCACTGGGAAAGTAGTCTGAATGGAGAACATACAGAGAAACGTTTTAAAGTGGAGTCCATAAAAGTTTGTGTGAGCAATATCAATATTGGAGGAGCACGTAGCAAAGTTCAGTGCTATGACAACTCTGCGAATATACCCAGCTCTTACTCTCAGATAGTTATTAGTTCTGCAGTGAATCACAGCTAAATTTTGTTCATTTGCTTTTGCCAATTGTCACACTTTAATAAATTATCCTTGTACTTTCTTTTTCCCTAATGGAAGAAATAGAATCTGAAAAGTGTTAATAGCGTTGGGCTTTTTCCTGCTGCATCTGTGTTTCTTTATAAATTCCTCATGGAACTGGAAGCATTGTTTCTAAAAGATTATCATGAAAGGCTTAGTGTTGCTTTAGAGAACTGTATGGATAGTGCAGTGGGGGAAGCATCAGTGAATGAAACAGCACAGAAGTGTGCTGGGTCCACTCAAAACTGGGAGGTGCTTATATAATAAGCTTATGAGAGGTGGTGCCAAGACCTTTGAGAACTAGGAAGTATAATTTCCCTGATACCTTTTTTGAACAGCTCTTTTTCTCTCTTCAGGCTATCAACGAGCTCCAGAAGAATGGAATGAATATGAGCTTTTCATTTTTGAATTACGCTCAGTCAAGCCAGTGTCGAAACTGGCAAGACAGCTCAGTGAGTTATGCAGCTGGAGCACTTATGGTCCACTGAACTGCTGAATGCTCAGGGATGGCACCTGCACACACTCTGTATACGGGGTCCCAGCCTAGCCCTTACAAAGATACAGTCCCTGGTCTTTGGGTATACTGAAACCTCAAACTAATAGAACTCTGTTCTTTTCTAGTAGGTGTAGTCCTTCCTTAGTTTCAACTCATTTAAAAATGCTTTCTTGTTTAGGACAATGGAAGGAACGCTGGTATCAGAACTTTTTGTGAGGTTGTTTTTTTTTTCTTTGGAAAAGATAATGGCTGTGAAGGCATGGTGGTAGACTGTCCTTTAAAAATACAACATGTAAAGCATTTACCATATCCTAAATTTGCACTCTTTGCAGACCTGTGCACATATACTCAGCTTTCAGAATAGTTTTGCAAGTTGTAAACGGAAAAAGGGGGGAAAAGGGGGTGGAAGCTTTTTAATAAAAGAAAAAAAGGAAAACAACGCATTTATAAATGATTCTGTATTAGAATATAATAAAACTCCAGTATAGTCAGTTACTACCCGTGATGTACAACAGATATCTTCTATTTTAGTTGCTAATAAAGGGCTACACAAACCAAAATAGTCTGATTTAAACTTATTGCTTTGTGTTCTGTATGTGGCTGCTTGTCATTAACATTCTTTATCCTCAGTTCTTATGCTTGATAATTCAGCTATTCTGTAAAATACTTTAGAATGTATTTTGTATTCAACATTTGTTGACTACTTCATTTACAGATTTTATCTTGAACCTGCACTGAGTTCAGCTGTGCAAAAGAATTCGAAAAACTTTTTGTATAATCCAATCTTTTGTTTCACAATTAATCTATGAAGTAGTATCTTTTAGTATGTGATACAAATTTGTATCAACAATACACTTTTAATGATTTTTATGCTCAATTTGATTATTCAAGTGAAATAGGTGAAGTATTTTTGTTTGAAATGACTAAAAATTGAAAACAAGCAGTAGCTTGAAAATGATAATTCTTAGAGTATCTGGCATTCATAGGCCACAGAAGCCATACAGTGCTGATCTCAAGCAATTATTCCTCAAAGTTTATTTGGGAGGGGAAGGTAAGGCTTCTCTCTCTTCTTTTTTTTTTTTATTTTTTCCCATTTTTATTTTTTTATTCTTTGACCGTGGGTAGAATAGTTTCATGTTTTTTAAACATCCCATGTTAAGAGTTCTTGAACTTTCTTCCAGCTAGAATAATGATGTAATTATTTCAGTTGTCATTCCCAAAGACTTCCTTTTGTTCTAATAAGAAATGCAAAGTAGGATGCAGTATTGGCTCATTATCTAAATGGAGATTTCATTCCTTGATATTTCACCTGCTATCAAGAAACCTCCTGGTACATTCAGCTTTTCTAAGTGGCAGAGGGGAATTTGAGAATTCAATGTAGATTATCTCTGAAAGTTGTGGGAATTGCTGCATGCAAAGTCTTAGCTGAAAGCACACCAGATGTCTTATTTATTCCTATTAAAATACCCTCTACCTGCATCACTTCTATTTTCCTTATCACAGCTGGCCACCATTTAAATAATAGCAGGTGAATGCTCCATTTATAAAATGAACTACTTTGCAGATGTTCAGAATCCATCCCAAAAGCCAAACTCCTGTGCATGCCTGTTCTTTTAGTTGCCTTACTGCTCTGCCTTGTTCTTGGAATGTCTCTGCAGCAGACAGGGAAACCAACTTTCAGATTACTGTTGACAGACCAGCAAGAAGGCTGTGCAGGTAAAACTGAATTGGTAGCCAGTCTTTGTAAATACTTGTCTGACTGTGCCTTATTAACAAAGTAGCTTGATCATGAAGGGTTTTTTTTAAAAGTCTTTGGTGAATACAAGTTTAATTAGGGCTTGGGTTTCTTTCAGTATTATGCCAAATGTTTAACATCATTATTGAAACGTACGGTTAATTGGAACAGTTAAGTATATACTTTCTCCCTAAGGTAAACATAGTAATTAGCTCCCGGATGCAAATGCCTAAGTTGCATCTCAGTTCTGTAAGATAGTTTTAATGAAAAAAAGCCCATAACTGGAAGAGCTTTGAGGAAATTGGTCAGCCATTTTGCTCAGCATAATGTTATTAAATATCTTACATTGAAAGCACTTCACATGTAAACTGTATAATGTATTTCAAAATAAAGTTTCTAATTAAAATGGGAGTTTCTGTGCCTACTAGTAATAACCAGCAATGACAGTTCAGAAACCCACTCAGAGAAATTTAAAGCTTTGTGAAACCTGTTATAACTTAAAAAGCCCTTGTAAAAGCCTTTTTTTTTTTTTTTTTTGAAAAAAAAACTTATTTTCAAAAACTTATTTTTTTTTTTTTTTTTTTTTTTTTTTTTTCCCCCCCCCCCCCCTTTTTTTTNCCCCCCCCCCCCCCCTTTGGTGGGCTTGGAAGGAGTTGACTTCAGTGCTCTGTTTCCTGGTGTGCTTGTTTAAGAGGTGTCAGGAGGAAAAGCAGAATCCCCTGAAAAATCTTCGCTCAAGACTATTAATTCATTATTTTAGCTTTACCACACATTTTATTCTCATTTAAATATACATTTGATTATAGCATGTTGGGACAAAGTGTCTGGTTTAGACAATATTGAATATTCAGTCCTGTTCACTTTTCTGGAGGCTTCTTCTATGCATAGAATGACTGAGCTTTGACTGCTCTTCTGGTGCAGGAAATCCAGCCAGGGACATGATTCCCATTTTAAAATTTTGGCATTTTAGAGAAATGTTCAATGTGTGAAAATGTTGATTAAAATACTCCTCTGTTTTTCTGTTCTCATGTTGTTCACAAAGGAGCTTTATGTATTTTGTTTCCCTTAAATACTGCCTAAAAAGTTCTTTTCAAGTACTGAGTTTGTAGTTCTTCAGTTTAATGTTTTTGACATTGAAATGGTGCAATAGGTCTTCCACTGCTTTGTGTTTAGATCAGCAGAAGGAAGCAGAGGCAGAAACAGCATTGCTCTGTGGGGCAGTGAATGCCTCTGCAGACACTGGGAAGCCACCTCTTGCTTTGAAACCCTCGTGGCATGGAGTGAGTTGGGTGTAGCTGCTCCAGCTCTCAGCCTTTGTCAAGTGATAATGACAGTTTGGCTGTATTTCTTTATTTTAAAGATCACTACTTGAGTGGCTTTGATCTAGTGTTATTTTTTAAGCTGGACTCCTACTCCAGTGCAGTTCGCCTTTCTCAGTGCCTTCAGGAATGTTGAGTTTGCCCTCACTTTTTTAGACAGCTCTTGCTCTCACTGGTTCCCAGTCCAGGGCTCATTGCTGAGGGGTCTTGCATATTACTTTAGGCTTTACCTGGGAATTTTGGATTGGTATGTCAAGTAGTGAAATGGGGGGAGTGGGAGGAGGGTGTCTCTTTGATACCTGCGCACAGTCTCACGGTACTTCAGCATGTTGTTTCTGTAGTGGTAGGGTTTTTCCATTTCCTGTTTGCAATTTTCCCTTAATTCCCTTGGAAAAAAACATGCTCTTTCTCTGCATCAAAAGAAGCTTGGCTCTGAAATGGTATCAGTCACCACAAGTTGCAGTTGCTATTTCCTCAGGCTGAGTTGTGCTAATTAACATCTGATCCACTCTCAAAAAATTGCCAAAACTATTGTGTTTCTGGAGAAATGTTGAAAATCCTTTTGCCTTCCTACATCAGTGGCAAAACTTCCTGAAAGTAAGCCTTGAAAAGATCTTTAGTGTGATCAAATAATGAATTTTGGGGTCCAATGTAGTGCACGTGAAAGCTGTGAGATGTTTTGGGTTGGGACCCACAGTGCAGCCAAATGGCCTTTTCAACAGATGGTTGCAAAACATGACTTGGAATTAGTCTGTAGGGGTGAAATTACATTATTCTCTCAGTAACGCACAATCTATTGTCTCCAGAGCTTTTTTTTTAATTTCAATTTTGTTTTCCTATTTGATTTTGCTTAATTCTGGAAACAGTTTTTCTCTACAGACAACTTCCAGACACCTTGATGTCATTTGGGGGTTATCTTATGCCAGGATTAGCTGAAAACTCAACGTTTGTTTCTTCATGTCTTTTCTGGTGCCAATTTAGTATGTCCATTCCCTACTGCTGGGGTCTGAGGCATCTCTTCCATTGCTTATGCTCCAGGAATGAAAATGCTGTAGTACTGATATATCCAGTTTAAGAGAGCAATTATGTCTGTTTGTTTTTCTTGTGGGTTGCAGGAGGGTGTATTGGTAGAGGCTTGGATCTTTTGGAAAGGGCAGAGAAATCAAGAGAATGATCACAGATGGGGAAGAAAATGGTGGCTTTTCAAGTTTGGTGTCAGGAACTGTTCTGCTATCCTGTTTCTGAGCTGACATGCTGCCAAGTACTGCCCAGTGCAGCTGTCAGCCAGGTGCAGTGGTGGGCATCCTGTCACTGCTGTTTCAAAGAGAAGAAATGCTGGAGGTATCTTGTCAAGTGGAGCTCAGTTTGTTGAAATTCAGGAGTGAGAATCCTATGCTGAAATCTTTAAATTATGAAGGTAAATAAAGGTATCTCGGCATTTCTGCAAAGGGGACAGATGGACCTCCATACCCCCCAGGTTTGTAAGATGATGTGGTTGGTTCTTGGTGGATTTAAGAGAAGATAATTTAAATAACTTTTTCAACCCTGTCATCTTGACTGATATAAAAATGTAGTCCCTATAAACACTTCTAGATACCTTTTTCAAAGCTTGTGGAGCCCAAGTTATTTTATTATTAATTTCAAACAAAGATATATTCTAATTCTAGTAGTTGTGTTTAAATCTCATTAGAAGAATTAGCCAGGGCCTCAAATTCTGCAGTGAGTGAAGCCAGTAATGAAACTTTAGACTTTAGTGATCGAATACCTGCTCAGACCTAAATGACAGGAAGAATCAAACATTGTGTTAAACATCAAACTAGGAACTCTATGAACTCAAACTTCTCAGATTTCTTTTTTGCTCTAGTGAGTTTTTTAAAAGTGAGAAATTACTTTCCTGAGCCTGTGACTGTAGCTTCACAAGACTGAAAAGAGTAGTGCTCTTGGATGACATCTGTTTTTTGGTAAAAGGTGTTTATTTTTCTGCTGAACTCTTGCAGCAGGAAGTGGAGTGTTGGCATCTTAGTGCCTGGGCTGCAGAGGCTTGTCTGAGCTGCTGGTCTGTGTGGGCATGTAGGGAAAACCATCCCCTGGGATTTGTCAGCTTAAATTACTTTTCATTTGTCTCCAGAATTGTTATGAAGATTTTGAAGAGTGAGCCTTTAAGCTCAGCTGTGATGAATAAGTGTTGAACTCATGCATATTTTTTACTGATAAAAATTTATTTTTCTTTATGATCACAGTCCAAAGAGCTGGTGTTACAAATAATCTGTCAGTAAGATATCTGCTGTGAATGGGTGGTCTGGAAATGCGAACTGGCCTCACAGCTGCTTTCAGAGAGAAACACATTTCTGCATTGTAAGGAATGGTTTTCTGTTCGCAGAGCTGCAATGTAACCAGATGCTGCTTTCAAGCTGTTCTGAGATAAACTGACTTGGTTGTTGTATGTAAGCACATAGCTCTGGCATGGGCTCAGCCTTGCATCCGTCAGGTGGGCGGCAGAGCAGCAGCATGCAGTACTGACAAATGCCCCACGTATCTCCAAGCTGACTTCAAAGCACTGGGCTGATGGGGGAAAATTAACTCCAGTTAAGTGGAAAACAGGTATGTTGTGGCAGGTGTAAATCTCCGCTTTATAGAGACTACGCGAGCAGTCTCATGTTCATTTAAAGAGAAAAAGCCAAACCCCAGGAAACCGAACNAAAAAAGGAAAAGCCAACCCGCGTGTGTGTTAGTGCGAGGAGCAGGGGGAAGCCGCAGCGGGCAGGGCAGGGCTGGCCGGCGCTAGGTGTCAGTGTCGGAGCGCGGCCGTCCCTGCTCCGACCGCAGCCGCAGCCCCGGCGGCCTCGAGCACGCGTGGCTGCCGTGATGTGTAAAGTATCACATACAGCCTTGCCTTTTCTACTTTGTCCTGAACATCTTGGCCACATCCAAAAGCCCCTTTTCCCACAGCCTCTGTGTTTTAAATGCAAATCCTTATTTATAAGTTAGTTTGGAGATCGTCACGTGCTGAGTTACCTCTATCACAAACTGCAGGAGAAATGGTAAGAGCATCTATTATGTACAAATGTTTTAGTTGACAAAGCTCATAACCAAACATCTCTTCTGAAGCGATGGTACAGCGCCCACAGTGCCTCTGGGCCCAGGCCTTCCTGCTCTGCTGTAACCAGTCCGTGTTTTTTGAGTCCTGCACAAATTACTGAATTTGGTCTGTGTGGTGTTTCAGGAAGGGTGTTCTTCAGTCCAGAGCAAGGTGGCAGCCTGGGTTACTGTGTGAGGAAGGGTTTCTCCCAAGCTCTGCTGCAAGTGGCACTGCAGTTGGAAAGTGTTCAACATGTGCTCCTGCTGTTCTAAAAGGTGGTGGCAAAGGTCCCATGGGTTTCGGCAGCATGGGCTCACAGGGGCAGCTGGAGCTGTTGCCCTGCCCGAGCTGGGGACAGCAGGAGGGATGCGAGCATCCTCTGTAGCATCTTCCACCCTGGCACCCAAAGACCTTGGTCCTTGTGTTTGGTGTAGCCTGGCAAATGGAGGGTTCCCACCCTTGGAGACAGGGGGCACCCACTGAGTGGTGTATCTTTGAGTATCCTACCTCTGCACAGATTTTTATTTTTTCAAAGCTTGAAAAAATACCTCTACATCTGACCGAGCTCTCACTGAAGTCAATGGGAGACATATCAAACTTCACATTCTTAAGGAGATTTGCAACTGCTTGAGAAAGTGGTGAGGGAGCCAGGCCTCAGCCGTTGTAACCTGGGGAGAGGCTGTGGGAGGAGGGTGCTGGCAGCTCATGCAGTGGAACAAAAGCAGAGATGAAGATGATGCACTCAAATTGTACCTGGAGATAAATGTCCATGCTTTCTAGCCCTAAGCAGAAGTTTTGTTTATCTGATCTTCAGTTAATTTTACAAGATTATTCTGTTCATTATAAAAGGAATAGGAGTCAAGCTGCTGGGGTTTTTAAATTTTTTTAAAACACTTCTAGCTTTTCTTGACATATGAGCTTTTCCATGACTAGAGTTTCTTTTAACTAACCTCAGCTTTATCTGAGAGAGAAATCTCAGGCCACATCCAGCTTAATTTATACATAAGCGGTGTTCCAGAATGAAGTCAGAAGGTGAAGGTCTAAAAAGTCATGCTGGAAAAGACAAAAATAGAAAAGAAAAAAGAGAATATCCACTTCTTTTTCCCCTAACTGTCTCTAGCTGGAGCAGGGTTGGGCCAGTGAAGAAATTTGGAAGTTGATATTTTTCCCTTTCCATGCTGTGTTGCTCTTATCACTGGAGAGCATCTGGGCTCTGGCACCTCCTGATGTGCTGGATTGTGCCATCACTAGTCCTTACCAAGGAATGCCAGTGAAGGCCTAGCACTTGTGTGTTGCTCTCCATCCAGGAGCAAGAAGGTGTGTGCTGAAATGGGCACTGTAGCTACTGTGTCTGTGTTTATATTTGTTTTGCACGGGTGTAGCCGACACGATGCTAAAGATGCCCTTGTCCTGCTGGCTGTTGCTGGTGCAGAGCTGTACCCTCCTAGGAGAAAAGGTAAAACAGAGGTAAGAGACAGCACCTCTTGGACTCTCCAGCATCTTGCTGTACTGAGAGAAACAAAAACTGAGGGGGAAAGCCCAGCTTGACCAGGGCCAGAAAGCGCGGCTGGCCCTGCGTGTGTTGGAAGCGGGGCCTTAGGTGATCCAGGGCATTGCCAAAGCCCTGCGTGTTTCATCTAGGGAAATATCACCACGCTTCCTGGCAGCCTGTCCCAGCCTTCAGTTGGTCTCACAGGGGAAGTTTTTTCTTGTCTCTGGAGACAAAATTTGCCCTGAAATGACTTGACTGTCCATCACAGTGAATCCTTGTGAAGAGACTGCCTTCATCATCTCTCAATATCTAACACTGGAAGGTGGGGATGGAATCCCCCTGAGCCCTCACTTCATTAGGCTGAATGAACCCAGTCCCTTTGGCCTTTCTTCACGTGCCAAGGTCTCCAATCCTATAACCATCTTGG
Source organism: Oriolus oriolus (assembly GCA_013400235.1). Lineage (NCBI taxonomy): Eukaryota > Metazoa > Chordata > Aves > Passeriformes > Corvidae > Oriolus > Oriolus oriolus. The sequence goes on along the minus strand of VXBT01006994.1, from coordinate 91,128 downwards.
GGCACTTAAGCCCCCACCCCCAAACCTACTGGGCTGCCCCCAGGTTTTTAGTGTCCTTCTTGACCATGGGGGCAATACTGGGCACACTGCCCAGATATGATGTGGGATAGCTGTAACCCTTGACCTGCTCGTTCAGTCTCGCTGATACAGCACAGCTAGGTACTGGTACAGTCACTGCCATGGAGTATTTTTCATCATGAGCTTTCAAAATGCTTTGTAAGGGTATTTTAGGAGTAGCTCTCAGTTTTGGTTCTCCTGTGAGATTTTTCAGAGTACGTCAAAGCTGCTTCAACCCTCCCATCTACAGATCAGAAGAATTAAGTCTTATTTTAGCTGCCCTCTTCCTTTATTAATAGTAGACAAATACATTCTGCAATGTGTAACTCTAGGATGAAATTTATTGGGGGAAAAAGACCCCCTAAAAGAGTAAGAGGGGTACATCAGTTTTACACATAAATGAAAGGCAATGAAACCTTCCAAGCTTCTCTTATGTCCATACCCCATGAAAGGGATTAAACTTTCTCTAAACTGTTCTATAAACGAAACACCGTGTTTTTCTTAAATATTTCCCTGAGTAACATTGACACAAAAATAAGCCCTGGTTCTAATATTGATAATTTCATCCAAAGGTATATTTCAGCTGGGCAGTTGCTCCGCTCCACCAGATCCCTGGTGATGGGGTTGCATGTTCTGGAGGAGAGCTCACTGGCCTTCTTGCCCAGCTCTGTCCATGACCGAATGTTGAACTTCCATCCAAGCAAGGATGTATGCCTGAGGTTCCTGATATTTGTAACAGAAACCATGGCACATGACTTCCTTTTGATAGAAGCAGGACCTTAGTGACCTCCACTCTGTCTGTCAGGGTCTTTTCCCAGAATCACAGAATTAACTAGGTTGGAAAAGACCTTTGAGATCAAGTCCAACCTGTGACCTAACACCACCTTGTCAATTAAACCATAGCACTTGAGTGTCACATCCAGTCTTTTTCTAAACACCTCCAGGGACAGGGACTCCACTACCTCCCTGAGCAGCCCATTCCAGTGGCTAATCACTTTTTCAGTGAAGAATTTTTTCCTAATGTCCAGCCTAAACTTCCCCATGGCACAGCTTAAGCCTGTGTCCTCTTGTGCTGTCTCTGGTTGCCTGCGAGAAGAAACAGACCCCCACTTGGCTACATCCTCTTGTCAGGCAGTTGTAGAAAGTGATAAGGTCTCTCCTGAGCCTCCTTTTTTCCAGGCTAAACAACCCAATCTCCCTCAGCTGTTCTTCATAAGCCTTGTGTTCCAGACCCTTCACCAGCCTTGTTGCCCTTGCAGGCATTTGGAGAGATAGCAGTGTTACATCATGTGACATTTGGGAGGTCCACCACCCATCCCTCATTCAGGATGCCCAAGCTTAAATTGCCTGTGGCAGATGTTTCTCCACTGTGTTTGCGGAAAACCTTTGGTGTGGTGATCCCCAGCCCTCCAGCATGGTCCTGCCAGGGCTTTGCTGCCATTCCTGGGAGGCATTTGAGTTCAGCTCTCTTCTCTGCAATTTAATCCCATTTGCTTTCCTATCCCAGCAGGCTTGTTAAACTCTTCCACCTCCTTTGCAGCTGCTGGTTTGGATTGTGAAAACCTTATTGTATCTCTTCTGGTTTTTCTTTTCCCTGTCAAGGACAGCCCAAATTCTCTCCGTCCTTTTGTACACCATGGCTAGTTGCTCTTGCTGCTTTCCTCCAGGCTGCTGGTCAACACTTCCTCAAATCCAAAATGACTTATTTGTGCAGAGACCAGACTGGTGCCAAATGTGGGGGAGTATAACTCCGTGTTTTCACATATGTCACCACTGTGTGGTGTGACCCAGGATGATGCTCCTGCTTCCTAGGCAGCAAGTCACTGTGACACACACTAACACCTAAATTCAGCAGAACAACTGTATAGCCAAGTGTTGCCTTGTTAAATGTCTGCTCTTCTAGAAACCCATGTCAGGTTTGCACTTTTTCTTGTCCTTACCAAACTGCCTTCTGTTTTTCAGGTACTTTCTCCTGTTTGGCTAGATCATTTTGAATTCCTAGGTTGTCTCCTGTGCACTGGAAGTCCTTCTACCCTAGCCTTCATTTTCAAATTTATCAATAGTATTTCAGGAACTCAGCATCCATTAATGAAGATACAGTGTGGTACTGTAGACTGGCTTCAGTGAAATCCGTACTTAATGCACCCTTCTAGTTTGACAAGAAATTTATTGACAATGACTCTAAGAAGCGGGTTTTCTAAACAACTCTGAACTGTCCTTGTAATGGTGTCATGTTGACTCAAGTCACCTCCCCCCATAGCACACCATGTACGAAAATGCTAAAGCTTTACTGTAGTCAAAGCACATCTGTTGCTTATGTAGAATGACAGTTTCCATTTTTATCCTCTCACAGAAGGAACCTGAAAAGGTTTGAAATGTTAGTTCCTCGTTAATCTGTATTTGCCGTCACTCATCTGCTTGGCACCTTTCATGTATTTGCAAGTAGCCTGGTTTGTTCTTACAGTGTTTTTCTGGGTGCTAAAGTTCAGCCAACTGGTCTGCAGTTGTCCTGCTCCTCTGTCCCTCCTTTATTAAGCTTGTCACTCCATTTGCCCTTGATCAGTTTTGTGGGACCTTGGTCACTCTCCCCAAATTCTCAGGTAGCCCCAGCCAGCTCTCAGTTTCTGCCGGTGGTGGAGATACCTATGGGAAATTTCATTAGATGCAACCAGTTTGAAAATGTTTAATGTATCGAAATGGTCTTTTAAAATAAGTTTAGGTAGCTTTCTTGTTTTTAGTACCCTGAAATCTCAGTCTTTTGATGGCAGTTCTGTCAGCTGTCCAATCGCAGCTTGACGCTCCTGGTGGAAACAGAAAAAAAAATTTAGACACAATTGACATTGGTAGATTTAAGTGTTAGAAACGTGGGAAGGAAAGGACAACCTGGTTCAGTAAGTCCCATCTCCAGTGCCCATGAAGTGTAGCATCATGCAGACACTGATGCACCTAACAAGGCAAACCTGCTTTAGTATGTCCCTGCCAGGAAGCTCTTACCCTGGGCTGCTCACACTGAAAAGGCAGGCTGAGCTTTTGGAAACCTGGGGGTTTACCTCTTGCCTTTCCCCTTCACAGGGGATAATGTTCCTACTCCTTGCTGCAGCACCAGCATGCCTGTGGCTGCTGCCTTGCTGGGTGGGCACCTTCTGCAAGCAAGGCTCCAGGCACCACTGCTGGGGTGGCAAAATGGGCTGAGGCTGGAAAGGGAGGCCTGGGGGAGCAGTCTCCAAGGCAAGAGGTGGCTGAAGTGGCCCAAGTAGTGTGGCCCCAGAGTGGGCTGTGACAGCCAAAGGGCCTCTCCCTCAGCCCTTGGTGCTAAGGGGGAGAGATGCAAGGCTTGAACTTGTGATCCCTTGGTAGAAAGCTTTGGCTGGTGGTGGAGCAGCGAGGAGAAAAAATACGAACAAGAGCTCCAGGAGGGAGCCTAGGAAATGGCAATGCTCATCATTTAAACAATGTTTTTTCTAACTTTTATACAGGTTCTCCTTATCATTTCAAAGGGAAAGACACTTTATTCAGGGCTTCATTCTTTCCTGCAGCAATCCATGGCTTGCTTATGACTTGCCTATGGCTTTGTGATGGCTGTACGGTTTCCAGTTCTCCAATTTTTTTAATGTGGCGTCATCCCAGATCAGATACCCTCAGAAATGTCCCCAAGCTGTAAAAATGGGTTAATCATCCAACAATCTCTTGTTTCAAATTCAGTAAAGTATTATACAAGCATTCATAAATGATGATCTTTGAAAAAAGGAGCAGCTTTACATGCAATTGTTTGTTCAGGCACCGTACAAAGCAAAAATTTTTTTGAATGCTACATTATTGTTATTTTTTTTTAATACTAGTGGTCCTTTAGCGAGTGTTAATCTCTGACAGATGGCTCTGTCCATCTGGCACTACTGAAGAGCGTAGAAGTCTAATTTATGTGGAAAATGTATTTAAAATTGTATTAATTAGAAACAACTAAAACAACTGATCTTTTCATCCTGGGAGAGCATGATGGTGCCAAAGCACCACTAATAAATTCCACTGCCAAGAAGTGGGAGAGAGTTTGCAGACAGAATTCATGGCATAAATACTTTTTCTCCTTTCTTAGTTGTGAAATATTTCTAAGGACAAAAAATCCTGTGAACAAAGTGCAGTGTCCCTCACAGACAAATTCACACAGTCTCTGGCTTGTGCTGAAGGAAGGTGTGATATCAGCCTGTTCCTCATTCTCTGGTGTGAGAGAGGGCATCCATGGGGGAAAGGCAGACTTGGATATTCTGGATCCGAGTGTGCCTGGCTCAGTACAACACCTGGAGGAATGTTGATGGACCACTGTTGCTGCTTCTCCCACCAGACAACAACTTTATCCTCATCCTCCTTGCTGAAAAGCCTGCAGCTCTTGCTGGCTGTCCCAGCAGTTTGGGGTGCTGAGGGTGTTGCCAGGAGAAGGCAGTGGGGGAAATCTGAGCACAATGTCTGCAGCGTGGGAGAAGAGGAAGGAGGAGGAGGAGGAGATGGGGGACCTCTAGAAGGTCTGCAGCATGGCTCAAGTAGGGAGGTGGATCCCCGTGAAACCAGGCTTTATCAGTCCAGCTGATCACAGGGCAGTGTTACTCGTGCAGGTATCAGCTTCAGAGAAGTTAAAAAGGCAGGAGAGGCCCTGCAACTAACAGTTGCACAGAAACTTACAATAAAACATATGTTTTACTATCTTCACAGCATGATCCCACTACCATGGTGACCTGTCTGGTGAATACACTTGAATTTTTTGGGACCTTGCCTGGCTTGCTGCATTGCTCAGGGAATCTGAAAAGTTGTTTTGATGTGATGTCATACTCAGAGAATAAAGCACACTTTGACCATGACAAGATAAACATTTATCTGTTATATTTTCTTCTTTTAGCATCATCAAGTACTCAGTTTGAAGAGAAAAACCATTCTTTAATTTGTCCTGAAACGCAAAAAACATTCTTCTAACGCTGGTTCAAAAAAGTTCGTTCTGTCTGCAGCTGGCAAGATGATTGTCTTACCTTGGACTGTGAAAGGGTTGAGTATTGTTTCATGCTGAAATAAAAATATTATTTTGTCCTGAAGATCAGAACAGATTACTCAGTATTCTTCCAGCAAGCAGATTTATATTTAGAATGACAATACATAAGGTTGTCTTGGCAATGGTAATTTTTTTTTCCTACAAAAACAGTGTTCTGAAAGTAAATCCTTAGACAAGACTGCTTGGAGTTAAAAACATGTTTTCTCTTTTGTGACTGCCAGGTCAGGTTAGCCTCTTCAATCCGTGTGGAAAATTCTTAGGTGATTTATTGAAAAGGAAACTAATCAGAGTTTTGCTATGCAATAGCAATCTACTAAAATGCATAATTTCAGTAAACACATATTTTTCTGGTGGTGTTATAATTGTGAAGTATCTGACACCAGAAGCATCCTTTCAATCAGATTTCAATTGCATAATTTTGAAGGCTCTAAACCACTCTTTATTTGCTTTTAAATACTCTGTTATTATTCCCTAGCAGCAAGAGGTAATATCTCCAAAGTTCAAAGCCAAGCTTCAGTCTGCACTGGATGCTGGGGGAAAGCCCTCAGGGTGCTGGTCTGTGAACCTGAGGAGCTGCAAGTGGATCCACGGTCCACCACACTTTGCCTGCACAGCTGTCTCTAAACTCCTGAGTGTGCAGTCCATCAGGGCCACTGACATGGAAACCAGAACCCGAAGCTTATACCTGTGATACAGGAGACAGGAAGTTTGGCACCCTTTAAAGAGGATTGGAAGTCAGGCATACTATGGGTTAGGGTGACTCTACAGTCTGCCTTCAAAAGGCGTATTGAGAAAGGTCAAGGTCCAGTCCCTTCTTCCAGACTGTGGTCACCCAAACCTGGGTCCTCTTTTGAGGGTTAGTGCTGACAGGTTGCCTTTCAGAACCAAACAAGTTCTTTGCATCCTTCAAAAGCAGGGAGAAAAAAAAGGGCATTGGTGGTAATGTTTAAATTTTATATTAGTGGTTTGAACACGTGCTCAGGAAATGTGACACATGCTTTTTAAACTTTTCTCAGCTGGAAGATGTTCAAACCCACATCAGAGAAAATCAGCAGAAAGAGCCTGTAGCTGAGGGATGAGAGCACTCTCGGGGCAGAGGGCAGGTCTGCTTACACATTGCACTCTAGTCTTTGGACAAAAAGCAAAAATAATTTTGGGAACACAGACTGGAGCTTTTCTGGCCTTCTGAGTTGTAATTCCTCTATCCTGGTCTCTTCTTCTGTGCTCTGGAGAGCTGCATTTGTACTGCCTCTGTCCAAGGGTTCTGGCCCTGTGACAGATACTTAAAATTATTACCTTGGAATAAAACTACCCTGACAGAAACCTCACAGAGGCAGGGCATGGGTGCTTTGTAACAGAGTGCTGGTTTTTGAGTTGGCCACATGCTCACAGCCTACATTTTACCTTTATCATCTTTATGATAAAAATTACCAGCACTTTGCCTCCACTGAAACACATGTCCTGAGCTCAGTGTCTCAATCTAAAAACATGGTGGTCACAGCTTCGGCAGGCTTTCATTCCCCACACACTGAATTAAAAGCTGACTTGCAGTTCTCCTCTCTAGAAATACCAGCTCAAAAGGGTTGTAAAGTACCCAGATGCTTTAAAAGAGAGTGGCCCTGTTGGAAAAGGTCCTGTGTGAAAGCTGCACTGTCAGCTTTCTGCACCTTCCCAAGTGCAAAGACAACAGAAATCTTGTAGTGCGGACAAACTCCTCTCAGGGTTTCCCATGGCCCTTGCTGAAAGCCAGATTATCTGTGCTGGTGGGAGAGGCCTGAGCCCATCCCTGGAGAGGCACACATTGCCTGAATGTAAATAACTGAAGCAGAAGAGGATTAAATCCAACAGCTATTTAGAATGAAATTCACAAACAGATCTGCCCTTCCAGTGCCAAGGGTGTGCTCTGTGGAAGCATGTTATTGTAATTATCATGCTACCAGAGGGTCTCTTAGAGCCCTGACTCCCACAGCCCAGAGAACACAGGACAATCCCAGAATTGATTAAAAGTGATAATTCAGATTCTAGCTGTCATGAGCTAGAGAGAAGCTTGAAATTGTTACTCGTTTTTTATTAAAGGGCTCAAAGAAGCAAAAAGTCATGGGTATTCTTTTTCTAATGTAATTATTTTAAAACGAACCCCTTTGTGTAAAGAAAGAGCCTGATGAGTGATTTTTGGACATGTGTAGCTGGCAACTCTGTGAGTGGGACTACCCTGCATTTGCTAGGTCACTTCGCATGTGCTCCATCGCATGCACACATTAGAAATTAGGACCCTGATGTCCATTTGCCAGCTAAACCTGCACATACCTGGCTGTTTGGATCTGTTCTGGAGATGCTTCCGAACATTAATTAGTATTTGTATTGCAGCATCTGATGCTGTCCGTGGTGTCCCTATAGAAAGAAACACTTCCAGAGGTGGCATACACAGTCAGGCTTGTCACCGGCGGCTTGACATCCACAGTACCATGGGGTAGTTTTAAGCTCAGTTCTTTCCTGTCATTGAAGCCTTTTGAAATCTGTGGAAGAAGTGCCCAGAATAAAGTACAGGTAATGAAGGGCTGCCCAAGAAACAGCTGAACTTCTGCTTTAATTGTTCTGCCATGACAGGAGCTATTTCAGATAGATTAAGATAAGTAGCAGATAACTAGCACCACATGGAAATAATGCTTCTCCCACAACAGCAGGATTTTTGTGCTATCATTCAGCTTTGCAAGACTTGACATGCAGACATGGGAAAGCAGTGGGAAAGTTCACAGAGCAACCAGAGCTCCATATATAACACACTAGTTCCTCTTATCCCTAATTGTAAAAGGAGTAGGCAAGAGTTGTTTTCTTCTTCCTCCCCATTTCTTCCTTTTTGCAGAGAAAGCAAGTTGACTGAGCCAGTCTGATCAGGGAGCAGTTGAAAAAACAAAAAAAAAAGAAAACAAAAATGGGAAAGTTTATAAAAACTGAATGCATGCTCCTTTCCCAGAAGAAAAGAAATGAGTTTTCGAAGATAACCAGCTCTCGACACGGGAAGCTCATTTCCCAAAACCAATACTCAAGCCAGGAGGTCAGGTCTCATACCTTGCTGTTTGCTATTATGTTTGCATGTTACTAAACTGGAAGGTTTGTGGTTTATGCTGTGACTATGAAGGAGTGCGAGCTTTCAGCCACACAAACAAACCCCGAGGCTTTAACACAAGCTCAGCTTGTCAGTACAAAGTAACATTTAATTAACCTAGAAACTGTTACCCAGGAGTTTGTCTGAGCAACAAATGATCAAAGAAGATGTCTCTCCCCCGTTTCATTGGTCTGGTTTGACTCCCCACAAAGGGATGTTTTGCACTCTGAGCGTGGAGGGGGGATGTTCTTGTTTGAAGTTGTTTTCAAGTGCTTTTGGCAAAGGTGGTAAGAAGCGTGATGTTTTCAATCTCCTCTTCGCAAAAAATTTACCATCTGCAGAGGCCAAAACCTTTCCCCTAGAACTGCAGAAGAGTGCAAAAGGCTGCTCCTCCAACAGGTGGTGAACTTTCTGATAAACCTCCTGTACTTTTATACTGGCTTATTTAGAAGGCAAGTAAAGGCCCTGTCGCTCAAGCACGGCAAGTGATGGATCAAAGGACATGTTGCCTGATGGGTCTGCAGTAAGCTGGGACAAGAAACTGGATGAGAGCTGAGCCTAAGACAAATTGTTAAAGTTTTGCTCTTGGCAGCACTTTCAGCCCCAGCCAAACCTGAAAGGAAGCTGAGCTGGAGCTTTACGCAGCTCAGCTCCCTGTTTAACAAGCTGTTCCCAAAGTGAAAGGCAGCAGGCTTCAAATGGAACTTTTAAGTGTCACATAGTTTTATTGAATTCTGTTTCCTGATCCAGAGGGGAAGGACCAGCAGCAGGGAGAAAAGGGGAGACCATCCTCTTAAGTGGTGTCACAGACTAATTAAAGTGATTAAAGTCAGGCTGTATCCATGACCTTAGAGGACCTGCAGCAAAGACACAGCAGGGCATGTGGCTCAGTGGGTAACTTTACATAGAGCCCCATACAAGGGCTCATAATGTATTAAATCCAGCCTTCTGGCAGGAACAAAAAAGGCAAACACACACACAGACCCCACAAAATTGACTTATTTTGTATTTTTAGAAGAGATTTACGAAGAAAATGAAGATGCTGTTTGATAAGGAATTAAAAAGGAACTGAGGACAATATGCTTATTGGAATTCCAGAGGTTCTTTAAGGACATCACTTTAGAAATTGAGAATAAATGCATCTCTCAAATGAATAAAAACTCTGAAAGACCCCTGACAGGGCAAAGAAGTCAGTGTGGTTAACCAGCAGAAGCTAACAGAAGTTTACAAAAAAAAAGAAAAAAGGTTGTTTCAAGCAAGGAATAAAGATGATGTCTGTCAAGTTAAATGTGAAAATATAAAAAAGGTTGGATCAGATAAAAGATTTTCAAGAGCAAGTCACCAGAGGCAAAAGCTAATATTAAATGTTTTTAAACATTTAAGCAGGATGTGTTTGTAAACACATCAGAAGCAGGAAATTGTTGGGTTATGTAATCAAAGCTCATTTGCACACCCAGAGAGGAGCACAGAGTGTGGGGGGCATATAGCACCCTGCCCAGGTCCTCCCAGGCCCATCACAGGGACCATCAGACCACCAAAGGTCCATCTCCAGAAGCCAGAGGAACACAGAGGCCCAAGGGTAAGTGGGAATCCAAATCAAGGATCCCCAAGGAATGAGGGAGGAACTTCTCCAGGCTCCTCCCAGGGCTGTCCCTAGGGGACTTCAGCCCCAGTGTCCAGACCTGAAACCCATCACGAGGTGTCATCAGGAGCAGCTCTCCAGATCTCCTTTTGATCTGTGGGGGTCACTGTCTTGAGCTCTAGGACTCATTATGGGAAAAGCAGTTTGGAATTATTTGTGCCTTATGGCAAGATGCTTAGAGGACAAGATGCAAAGGAGGGTAAAGGCAGGGATTTCAGCGACCTGGAGTGCTTTGTGTGCCTGGACCTACTTGGAATGCATTTCCAGTCTCACTACTGGCTTGACCTGGGGTGTGGAGCTGTGGCAGACTCGCCTCTCTTAAGCTGTCAGATCCAGCATGATGTATTTTACCCTAACAGAAACCAGACAAAAGTCTGTGGGACTAACATGATATTGAGGTGTAAAATGAGCAAGCATGACAGTTAATGGGCCCTGACGATAATGTTAGCAGGAAAGTTTTGGTATTAATTGTGTTGGACTTTAGCCTTCCTTTATGGCAAAAAAAAAAAACTTCCTTAAACGAAAGAATTGGTAAATGAGACTTCAGAGGCACTGATATGAATAATGTCTGGTTAGCAGGGCCAGAAGCTGTTCAGACTATGTTTCTGAATATAGCTATAATTCAGATATTGAGTCATGAACCTACTGCTGGATATGTAATCCATCTAGGCAAAATACCTCAGCTGTGGTGCCACAGGAATGGAAGATGATAGATGTGGCACTAATTTTTAATCCAGGAAACAGATCAGCAATCCTGACTTCCACTCAGGGTCATGGCACAGCCTAAGACTAGTAGTCACAGAGATGAACGTGGTATGTTGGGAAAGGTTTCATGCTGTGTACAGAAAAGTCACAATGTGTGTTGGATTCCTTTGAAGCTTTTCAAAAAGAATTAAATTACCAGGGGGCTGGAAGGAAGATAATTTGTCTATCAATAACTGGCTGAATTATAGAAAACAAAGTTTTCCCAATGGAGAAAGGGCTTCAGTGGAATCCCTAAGGAATCAGTGGTGGACTCTGCTTTTCAACATATACGTAAAAAATCAGACGAGTGTGAACAGTGAGGCAACAGAGTGTGTTGACTAAAGAGTCCACTCAGATGTATTATGCCTATTTGAACTCAGTCAAGGTTTTCAAGTCACGTAATGATTTACAAGCAGATATGTAGTGGTAAAAATAGACAAAGTCACAAAAAGTCTAAGACAACTGAAACTTAACCCAGGTGCAAATAAAATAGCAGCTACAATCTGGATTTATAAATAGTCTCATCTATGTAGTTTTCAAGTAAAATAGTAGTACAGATCAGTATTATAAAAAACTGCTTATTGTAAATTATCCTGTCTCTTTAACTGGAGATAGCTGGCCATGAGGGCTGGCTGAAATCTGCTATCAGATATTACCTTAGCTTAAACTGAACAGCTTCACAGGCTGCTGGAAACAAAGGTTGTAAAGAGACTTCTGAGACCAGTCAATCTGTTGGCCTAAACCTGAATGGTGTGTACTTGATCCTTTCCTGACAGACTCATGTTTCAAAGACCTGCAGCCCTGGGGAAACCAAAGGCTCCACTTTGCCGCCCTTAATATTATAATGTTTTTCTTAATGTTTATGTTCAATGTACTTTGCAGTAGATTAAGCCTATTATTTTTCATTGTGAATATGGGAAATAGTTTATTTATTTCCTTAGTAAAGCAACATTATACATATTTAAGGACATAAAAGAACATCCTGACTTTTAAAATCTTCTTTTCCTTCAGTCTGAGAACTCAGTTTCTTCAATCTTCCTTCACAAGTTGCATTTTCTAGATCACTAGTCATTTGTGCTTTTCTTCCCTTGAGTTTCTCCATCGGCAGGGATGAAAGCCAGACCACCAAAAGGAATATTCCAGAAGAGCTGTCACCAAGCACTGAGCAGAGCAGAATGGTTGTTTCTTACGCCTTGCAGTCTGTAGGCTTGCTTTTACAAGAACGGTGTTTACTTTGTTGTGATCAGACGAACACTGTTGATGTGAGTTCAACTCCTTCAATCAGCTTATTGATTCCCCTTGGATCATTCCTAGCTATGATTTATGACTCCAGGGGCCTATGTGCTTTTGGCTCCTTACCTAGAGACAGAGCAAACCTAGATGAGATTCTATAGAAACCACCTCTATATGGTTTCTCTGATGCACCCAGATTTTCTCAGATGCTGTTGAGGGCCAAGGGACTCTGGACATTTGCATTTAATAGGGGACCACCAGGGCAGTAGTAGTGGCATGTACAACCAGTTTTGTACTGGGCCTGTGGCAGTTTTGTGTAAATCAGTGATTGGGAAAGTATTGTCTTTATGTTCTGTGATGTGCTGCCTTTAAGGGGTTTCTGAAACATAGCAAAGAGAAGTAGGCATATTTTCAGTAATCAGAATTCACTATGGAGCACTGTGAGCTTCCTCATGGTTCTACAGTAGAAAAGACTGAAAACCAACCATCCAAACTGTGCTTCCCTAAACTGTAATATCAAATAATGAAATAGTGCTAGGGAAGGCCTGGCTAGAATCATGGGATGTGGAAACTCTTGCTTTTGCCCTTTCCACAAGACGTGTTATCCCTGTTGCAGAAGGAAAGCAAACCAGTTTAACACTATTTATACTTGACATACCTATCTTAGCCAATACTCATCTTCTTTGTCTTCCATATATAGTTTGTTCATTTTTTTCCATCAATATTTTCTCAGTGGAAATTTTCTTCCATCAACTGATAATTTCCCATCTCCATTCTACACCTTTTAAAGTTATCCCCTGTGGTTTTGGTTTTGTCGTCTTCAGGCCACCTTGTTTGCCCTCTGTGGGTTTGCCATAATTCTGAGGTTACTTCCACCCAGCCTTCAGAATACCAGGCTGAAGTTTATTTGTTCTAGTCCCCTTGAAAACTTCTAAATTATCTGAATAATTTCTATGTCAGGCTTTGCATATTTTCAAGTGAAAACTTTCATTTGTGTCTGATTTCAATTTTTTCAGATACCTGCTTCAAACACTTTTGCTCACTCAGATGCAGCCAAGAACAAGAAAAATGGAAAGGCCAGAAAGACAGTTTCACAATATTCTTAACTTAGCCTCAGTCAAAAAGAGACTCAGCAAGGGCCAAGCCCTGTCTCATTTTCTAGGCATTTTACAATAACTGAACACAGGAGACAAATACAGATGATACTCCAAAAGCACCTGGAATACAGACCGAGAACCCTTAATTCTCATAATCAATAGACATCCACTATCAACAGAAATTAAACTGGTGGAAGAACCTCATGTATTTTAGGCAAAAGCTGAATGCTCCAGAGACAAAACCCTACTGAGAACAAAGGAAGAATGATGAAGATTCACAGCCAAACCACAGAGTTTTCAGCCTATTTGTCAGATTCTTAGCCTAAAGATGACAGCCAAAGAAGGGACAAAACTCTGCACTGCCTCATTCTGTGGAGGTTTGTCCGTCTGTCCTCCAGCCTCAGGGTAAAGGCCTGGCGATAACTAAGCAGCAAAACTTTTCCCCAAGTGTCTTTCACATGGCCTGAAAAAAGAGAGTAACAGAGCTTGTGAATCTCAAGTGGCAAACCTTTAGCACTGGGTGCCATCCCCAGGAACACAGCTGCTTGAGTCAAGGGTCACTGTGGAGAGAATCAGCTCCTGTCCAACCATGTAGGTGCAAAGCTGAGATACTGTCAGGACCTTGATAAGATCTGAGTCACCACTGGACACTTGTTCTGCAAAAGGTAGGTGTTGGGAGGATAGGCTTAAAACTGGAAGATTTGGTGAGGAGGGAATGGTTTTCACTCGAGGTGATCTTGCAGCTGGGAATGCTAAGAAAGTCGATGTGGGAAAACTCCATGTATTATGCCTAGTGTTGTTCATCCTCTGCCTGCTTCAAGAAGTAGAATTCCCATGTAGAGATAACACTCTAACAGACATGCTTCAGCCTCCTGCTGGGAGAGAGAGAGATCATAAAACCACAGCCTCGTGATAAACTGCATGTGCACAAAGCCTTTTAGGATGAACTGAGCCTAATGGAGCCTGTGTCCCTGCGTGCCTCAGCTGCCTGGCGTTGTTAGCGAGGTAATGCAATAAACCTCTTTGCATTCCAGCTGCGTTTTGGTGGTTGCCCCAGTTTCCTGTATGTGCCAATTCATATAGCAGGTCAAAGAAGATCCCCCCAGGCTCTTGACTCTGCCACTTGCCTTCTGTGTCCCATACCCCAGCCCAAAGCAAAGCAGAAGGGAGCTGGTGCAAAAATTTGGGAGCTTAGGAGCCAAGCCTAGGCCACTTACCCCAAACTTTGTCATACCACGCCTCCTATAAGGCTGCTTTTTGCTTTTTTGTACTCTTGGTAGCGCCTAAGACTCCTCAAAAGTCCGGTTTCGTCAGTTCTGTGGATCCCAGAACTCCCATGTTCCGCTTAGAGAAAGTTAATATTCACTTTCCTACTTCCCAATACTGCTCAAATGGAGAAGAAGCCATCCCTCAAAAGAAATCCATCTCTTTAGGAGATGTGGCCAACAGTGCCACAATTACCTGCTTTATATAGGGTGAGTCATAGAAAGTCATGGGAGGAAAATGTTTGAAATAAAACATGAGCTATGAAGCATCAGTTCAAATTCTTATCTACAGCTTCGTTAGAGATAGACAATAAAGATGGAAAATAAATTATCTACCATGGTAATAAAACCTGTCAAATAGGCCACAAAGAGAGTGGCACCAAAATGCCGTGAGTTATACTGTCTCTCCTTGAAATGGAAATGTTACCAAACATCAGCCAAGGCTAAATTACTGATCAGAGATGATGCAGTTCCAAATGTTTTCCATGTAGCATCTAGCTAAGAGTGTTTCAAATCACTCCCCCTGAGTAAAAGGTCAGCTATTAAACAATTTGCCAAAAGAACAGATAATGTCTATGGAAGAAACATAAACATTAATTATAGAAGAGATTACATTGATCAAAAGAGGCACTCAAAACACCAATAAACAACCTGGAATAACTTCCTGGACAGAAATAAAATCAAGACAGAGCTGCAAGCCCTACAACACGACGCAGGAAGACTTCTCTTTCCTACTTAGTAAAAGAGTCAGTGTAACTGTGTGTACCCAAATGCACCTCTGGCACAAAACGTAAATCTATCAGCTCTTGGAACATGCACTACATAAAGAAGAGATCCATACTTTGAATAGTTCACAAAACACTTTTTTACAGAAACTGAAAAGGAGCCAGTTGCTGAGCCTCAGGCAAACTATGGAAACTAAGACAGTTGATAGTCACTAATCGCCAGCACCATCACTGGTCCAACACGCACAGCAGTTTTTATTCTCTTTAGCCTGTATCTTTTTCCAGTTGCCAGGCTTTAGGTGTAGAGATATGCACCTCAATATGTCAATCAGGCATGCAAAACAAGGCAAAATCCAGAAAAAAATCACCCCATCCCATCTTCAGACCTATCCACAAAACCACATGAACATATCCTTCTCAGGGCACGGTGAGAGCAAAATCAACCCTGATTCCCTGCTCCCAAGCTCAGAACTGTAACCCTCTGCCAAGATGGTTATCACTCAGACCAAAAACTCACAACTCCTCCACAAACTAGACACTGAGTGGACACATATGAAGAACACTTCATTAACGTTAATCAAAAGAGAAGTTAAAGACTTAGGCCTTGCCATTAAAATCAGACTTCTTACAACCCATGTCAAGAGAAGCCCTATGCAGGTGGAAACAGTGCCAATTGCAGGTTTCTCTGATGCACCCAGGTTTTCTCAGATGCTGTTGAGGGCCAAGGGACTCTGGGCATTCTTTTATGTAGCAGTTTCTTTGCTCCTAAATAACGTGCTGGAAATTTGCCTTGGAGATCGAGGTAAAATATGGCACCAGCTTTTGGCTAAAACATAATGCTGACACCTCACTACAAGAATGTGCTGGAGCAAATTAATTTTAAACCTTATCATTTCAGTATCAAGTAAATTTATAGGTCTTAAACACATGCTTAATGCAACTGTTTTTCTGAAATAGGCTTGAGAATAATCACAAACACTTGAGGTAGGCACTCAGAAACACTGAGGTGAGTTGGAAAGAGAGAAATGCATTTGGTGTCACCAAATGCCACGCTTTGTTCCAGCCACGACCTCTGTTTGTCGTTTGTATGATGACCCTTGGCAGGCAAACCATGAAGTGGAAAGGTTTGATCAGACACAGGCAAGGAGAGTACTGGTGAGCACCTGAGCTGGTGCATGAGGAGGGCATTTTCACTGATGGGGAACTTGTGCTGTGAAAGCGTGACACATGGCATGTGGCTGGGGTTTGGTGCAGAGCGATTAAAGCCAGGTGGGACAGACAGGCACATTAGAGGGGGGGAGGCATATAAAACATGGTGTGTAAAATGGCAGCAGGCACCTGTGTTTAGGGACCTGCCTCCTGCCCTTCCTGTACTTCCTGGGCTCCTCTAACTGCAGTGGTGTCCTGGCTTGAAGAGAAGGCAAAGGGCTATGAAATGTTAACACTTGTTTTACTCCACCTCTGGGCATGGGTGGCCCTCCCAGCAACCCAGTGTCACTCTGGCTGCACACTGTGGCAGCCCCTACTGTATTTTCATTAGTACTTATGGCAGCTGCTGTATCTACGGCTGCAGCTGTCAGGACAACATCTCACAGTACTGCTTTCATGAGACTTTACAAGGTGCTGTTAAGACTTGTTTGCTCCCACAAAGCACAGCATTTGATCGAGGTGTAAACTCCTCTGTGGAAACCCAGCACAAACTATTGAGATGCCAGTAAAAGAGGATATGCAGGACATGATCAGACCCTGAGGGTCTAAGCAGGCGCTGCAGAACTGTGCTTACTTTCCAGTGAGCTTGTGCATATCCAGAGGGCATATCAGTGGGGATTGCAGTGCAGCAAGGTGTCCATCACAGCTCTTGCTGTGTCTGCTGCCTCAGACTCACAGACAGGGATGAGACTGGCTGTGTGCACATCACAGCTCAGGATACTTTTGTGTATAATTTCCCAGGAAATTAAAGTGGCCTTGCATTCTTTTTTACTCTTTTATCCTGGAGGAAATAAGTGGTGAGATGAGAGTTCCCAAGCATAGGTGGAGCTCCAAGAAGGGAGACTAGCCAAGAAGGGCTCTGAGTGACCTGTGCCACTAGTTTCAGTACCTGGAAGAGCTTGAATATGGGGTTTCGCATCCCAATGAAAGGCTGGCAGAAGGTGCCCTAGAGCTGAAATCCGTGACGAGCTGTAACTGCACCTCATCTGCCTAGAGCCATGTGAGCCCCCAGCAAAATTCATCAGGATGGGGCACATGGGTACTTATCCAGGTTCAGGCAGCCTGGGATGAAGATAGTGCATCTGTCTGCAGATGGAGATAAACTGCAGTCAGTTCTTTGGAATCTGATGTGAGATACAAGACCTGTTACTGAGATGATTCAGCTGTGATCTAGTTCTGAGCTGGTGAAAAAAATAAGTTAAATCCCAAGGCAAATTCTTACATTTTGAATCTTGTAGACATAGAAACAGCAACACAGACATAGACAGGCATAGACAGCAATATTTCTGACATTAGAAAGTTGCAATGTAGCAGTGAAAGGGAAATGGGAAGGCTGAAAATAAACTGAAGGAGTTGGATTGCAATCTCCCATTTTCATTTTAAGTCATTCAAATATTATTATTTTGAAATTTGTTTTAGATGAAATGAATGAAATTTCAGGGAAATCGATTTTCCATCTGTTTTTAAAATGGTGGAGGAAATCAACCTTTAGTTGGTAATAAGTGATAACACACAGTTCTTACTAATTTTCAAACTCGGATTTTTAAAAATATTGCATGGATGAAACAAACTCTTTGGAAGGAACTGATTTCCATTGAGTAAATTCCTGCTCATGCCAGCTGAAGCCATAATTTGGGTCAGATGTCTCAGCATTTTACAGCTTGTAATAGATGAAGAATTGTTGTGATTTGCTTTGAAACACATGATGGGGTGAATTTCAATTGTCAAAATTCTTGTAAAATTGAAGCAGGGTAGGTTCCTGCTGACCAGAGATATTAATGAAAAATAGCTAGGAGAAAAAGAATGGAAAAAATGAGTGGCAAAATGCAAACCAGGGAAAATAGCAAAAGCTTGAACAGGAAACCCAGTCCTTGGGAAATATTTTGACACCCAGAGTATGAACCTATCTTCAGTGGGATCTGTTGTCCCCATATTTCAGGCCACGGGTACTTTCAGAGCAGCAAGGGTTGTACATTGTAACACACCAGGAATGCGCTGTCGCTCCTTGAAGCAGCACTGTTCCCAAGCTAAAAGAGAGACAGTCTGGAGCCTGCAAATGAGAGACATACAGCCTTTGCTGGAATGTGCAGTCACAGCTGAGGGGTGCTTGGTTTCATAAGTGTCTGGGATTTTCCAAGGCACCTCGGGTGCTTGGGTACCCACTTCTCACTGGCTTCCATTGAGACTACGGCGTGTGGCTTTCCTGCTCTCCTTACAACGTCGTTAATAGTGGCGGCTGGAAAGACGCCATTCATTTTCGGCATCACCTGTTTGCTTCTGGCATGGAAAGGAATTTCAACTTGGAAATATTCTCATCAAAAGAGGACAAAGCTACATGGGCCTAGGAGAGCTCAGCTGCCAGGAAGCCCCAGATCCATAAGTACCCAATGTCCATTAGTCATCATGAGGGGCTGTGGCATTATCCCACACTTGTCCCTGTACCTCAGGTCTGAGCATCCCCTTGGCAAGGCCATCCACTGAGATGCTCACAGGGAGGGAGTCAGCAGGGTTTCCACAGGAGCCAGCATGTTGTAGGTACATGTATTTCATGAGTTACTGCTCCAGGCAGCAGGAATACAAAGCTGGAGTATGCCAAGGCCACCTCCCACACAGATATCCCTGCTGGACACAGGTCAGACTTTCTCAGCCTTCCCTAAGAATCCAAAAGAAAATACTTTTAAAAGCACTGTAATTTCAGAAACAAACTAAAGATGCAAAGTCATCCTATGCTTAACATCTGCTAGAACTAGGAAATCTTCTCCAGCCTTACCTCAGCATCCTACCACACGTACCAATTAGAAAAATTAAACATCTCTGTGGCAGTGAAGTTTGCTTAACATTTGACTTGTAACAGTGACTGCTAGATGCCAGTCTCTCAAGAAATGACAATTTCTTTGACACTTTTCAAATGAGCGAAGAGCATGGAAAAATACAAAAGGAAACCCTATTCAGCCCAAACTGACAGTGCTATGATAAGGAAAAAGCCTTCACAAACCCAAAGAAAACTCGAGTTGATGTCCCCAAAGTAAAACTCACTATTACTAGCCGCTGTTGCATAAACCAAAGAAATTCTGCCCTGAAATTGCAGTTAAATTTAAAACATATTTTAAATTTAAAATAAAACCAAGTTAGATTACTTTTTTTGGTACAATGATAGTCTTGATTTCCATCCAGCTCTTATCTTGTGAACTTTTCCGCTGCAACATTCCTTCACTGCCAAATCTCCTTTACTTTCTTCCACAAAGAAAAATGCAAGAATGTGGTGATGTTTCAATCCATTGGTCAACAGACAGAAGTGGAAATTCAGTGACACCATGGCTGAACATATGTAAAACTTGGCCTTTAGGACATGAAGACGAATCTTTGAATGTAATTGTGCTGACAAAGAAATGTTAAGCAAGTGCTTAGGTCTAATACAATTTGTTCTTACTAAGTTTTGCATAGAGAAAGATAAAAAGGTAATTGGCCAATTGATCCACATTTCTAAATTAACAGATCAGTGATAATATATTTGTCTCTAACATGTTTAATGTAATTTTGTCACCTTCAAATGCTTGTAACATAAAGCCAAAAGCCCATACTGGCTGAAGTTGTTCACCACAATAACTTATTATAGAATAGGCTGTTGTGCTTGTAAAACTTGGTTTTGGTAATGTAGAATTAATTTTCAATCCCAACTTTTATGTTGCTTTTTTACCCCAGCTTTTGGTCGGGAGTTGTTGTTAAAGAACAGAGCTGAGAATGTGATCTCTGCTGTCCAAGCAAATGAACAAGCACACTTGTATAAAATATCTTCTTCTTATCATCTTTCACTGCTAGCTTCAGAGTAACTAAAAAAAATTGGGTTCTTTTAACCTAAAAGGAAAGGTGCAGAATGAGATAGAGATAGTAAGATGGAGTGTAAATACAAAAAGGGAATTAAAACTGAAAGAAAGAGAACAAGAAATGCCAGCAGCCAGCATCAGGTTGAGATAAACAAATAATTGATTAGTGACTTTTCTTTTTCAACAAAACAAAAAACTAAGTAAGATAGGATATTTTTACATTTTGAATGATATGTTATGTTTTACAGATTTAAACAGCTTCAGCATTTTTTTTTGCATTTTAAATTTAAGTATCCTTTTGAAATGCATTATTGACTTATACTGACTAATTTTTTCTCTTTATTTGCTTCTCTTCTGTTGAAATATCGAACTGAACCTGAAAACACATTTCCATATTTCTGTCCCTGAATTGCTTTAGGCTACATGGTCTACAAAGTACTGGAATAGCTTCTCACGCCAAGGTGTTTCAAAACTCATTTGGTTGCATATATATTGCATCTCCCTCACTTTCTACAGCCTCACACTGCACACATTAAATGGTCTGTTAGTACTACTGTTATTTTGATTTTTTCTGCTCTCAGGGTGATAGGCTTCTCAGTGAGTGGAAATCTGAGAAATATATGTTCTGAGCTACAGACCAATTTTTGAACAATAAGCATGAATTCTGGAAGGGGGAAAGAAAAATGGAAACATGTCAGGACATGGCTTGAAGCATTTGAGAATTTTCTGCCTTGTGTTACCAATGCATATTGTGTTTTAGAATTTTCTAAAGGCAAATGCCTACTCAGTGGGTGGCAGGATAGCAGAAAGTTCCTCTTAGCAGAGCACAGAGGAGAGAAGGAGAGGTGACTGCTCAGCACCCCTGTCAGCTGGACAAGTGTGTGGAGGCACTTCTATCTTCAAAAGCAGGGTGCAGGGGCATTAGGTGAGACCCAGTACTTCTTCATGCACCAATTCACAAAAAGCCCCCAATCCTTTTAATGAGCTATAATAGCTCGTTACGGCACATTATCATTGTTGAAGCTGCTGTACATGTGTTGTCAATATGCTACGGTATTTGTAATTGAATATGACCTTCTGTGATGATAAAAATTTGCTTGTCCGTCCCAAAACGCATCCACATGTTTTAGGAAGGACAAGTGTGCTTCAATAAACCTTTTAATCAAAAACATACGCTCAATAAACAAAAAAGCTTTTATTGATTTCATAAATAGCAAGACAATGTCAGCCCTGTGCCAAGCAAATTATTGCACAGCCTACTGAAGTCTGTGGTACATGTGTAATGGAGAATGGTTGCTGTGTGCCAGAGGGACCATTAGTGGTCTCCTTGTCTTGGGCTTGGGACCAGTAAGACAACTGTCTCTTCCCTCAGCTCTCCGTGGGATTGCAATGGACTCCCTGCACTCGAGCAGCAGCTTTGGAGGACAACAGGAGCAAAGGGTACTGTGATCATGTTCTGCATCCTTCCTTCATGTCCATTTCCTTGCACAGTCTCCATAGAGTTAATCTCTTGACCGCTTTTTAAACACCCTCCAGGTCTTTTGGTTTTCATCCTGCAACATGTGTCTTGTATTCCAGTCTTTTAGTCATGTTTGCCATCTCCTGGGAATGACTCATGAGATCAACACACATTTCTTTGTAGGCCATGCTCAGGCAGGGGTTACCAGAACAGAGAAACCACACAGCTACATGCCATAAAAATGTTAGCCAACTGCCAGCAGAACTGCCAGATAGAATGGGTTTTTTCCCATAGTTTTTTTTTCAGTTTTCGAATTTAATTTCTTTTTGCTCTTGCCATTGTGGGGAGTGCCTGAAAACCGAAAGGCATTTTTCCAGTCAAATCTCCTGGCAAATTTCTGGTACCATTGTTATGTGTCCTAATGTAACACCCCTTTGTCAGACGAGTTCTGCTGGAGAGGTTTTGATGATTATGAATAGATGATACTATCCTTATATTTTTTTTTGTACAGTCCTGATGCAGTTCACTGTTTTTGCCACAATACCGGGTGCATTTCAGGAGTGGCTGTTTTCCCACCACTCTTGATATATTTTAGCATTCTGTGATTGCTGGGAAGAAGCCAGTAGGGAGGCATGGTGAGACCTCTCAAGGTTATTAGGATAGAGTGTGATCCTCCATCAGGCTTTCCATGAGCTCTTTGGCATATGTTAATAACTTTCAGAGGAAAGTGGGACATTCAGCCCAGACTGTGATAGAACAATGTATGTACATCAGCAGGACATTTTTACATACTTTGCTTTCAACTCCTAACAAAGCAGCGAAATTCTTCCCAATTATTTTGAGGAAAAAAAGAAGTGTTAAATTGGAAAAAAAATACAGTATCAGTAAAAGTCTTTTTTTTTTCCTATCAAAAAAAAAAAAAAATCCTCAGTTACTACTGTGTTCTTTTGTAGTTGCCTCTAACATTTCAGCAGTATAAACTTTTTTGTTCAAATGATCATATAATAACATAGATGAAGAAAACTGAATTGCCTAAGTAAAATAAAAAACGCATAACAAAAAAGGGCATAAATAGACCCAGCTTGTTTTTATTATTCCAGAAGATATTGCAAGCACTGACAATAATCATGCCTCTCCTTAATGTTACTGGCACTTGCCTATTTTCTTTCTTGCTATATTTTCCTGCTTGGTATCTGCCTAAGTGGTATTAAAAGAATAGGTGAAATGTTCAGCACTTCTGGGGACAAAAATCATGTGGGAAAAACAACACATTTCCCTCAATTTTTAAGAAAACCAAAATATTTTAGTTAAAATATGGTAATTTAAAGTAGAATCATTCAAAAATTCATTCTGAGAAAGATACCAGCCTTTCCGAGGATGAGGTAAAAGCAGAATGAATGTCTTTTCCCTCATAAAAGCTTTCTTAAAGATTGTTTGTAAATTAGAGGAAAACCCTCCATGCTCTAGATCTGGCAGTTTTCCCCTGGCTGTGATTTATCCTGGTGCTCCTTGGCAGGCAGTGCAACCTGCTACTTGTAAAACTGGTTCCATCAACTCAACTCTCAAAGGCACACCCAGTTCCTGAGGCTCTGCAGACTCTGACACTGCCTATGGCCTTTGAGGCAGCTCAGTTAGTTTCAGAGGAAAACATTTGTATTTTCAGTGCTCAGGTTAGAATGGGATGGTTAAATTAGACTTTTTTTCCCATAGGCTTCCAACCGTAGTCTTTTCATTCCAAGAAAAAGTAAATGTTTCTGTATGCAGGTCTGTCTTGCAGACAGGAAAAGGCATGGCTTCACACTGAATCAATACAGCAAGTCAACGGGTCAGTCAGCCACTCACTTGATAACAGTAAACAAATAGAGAAATTCAATTTGACTGATGGAATTTATATTTAAAGCATCATGTAGAAATACATATTTACAATTTCATATATGTTGAATTGCCTAGGTATTTGTAAAAATACGTGCTACTTTGATATATGATACATGAATTCAAAATGTTTCCCTAAGAGGCCCCAAAATTTACTTCGAGTTGTTTCTAGGTATGCACTAATTTAAATGCTCATTCTAGTTTTAGAAATTTTATTTTATCTCAGTTCAATTCATATTCCACTTGTTATCACAATTAGACATTTTTAGAAATTCTAGAATGTTGAAACTAGACATTTGTTAGGTTTTAAAAGTGTATGAGTTCTGTATGCTCGCCAATATGTAGAACTTCTTAAGTTATGGGACTTGGCATATGGCTTAATGCAGGCAAAGTTGTTTCTCTCCTGTCGTTGATGCCAAGTGAAAATGTTCTCAGTTTGTTCTTTTTCTTTATGTAGGTCAGCACTTAGCAAGAGTTGTCCTCTAATTCTGCCAAAACCATGTTGATCTTATTCTAATTCTCTTAATAAAAGCCATAAATTTTAATTTTAGCTCTAGATAATGATAACAATACTTCTAAGTTGAATAAATGTATGTGGGTCTTCAAGAGACTGGCAAATGCCACATTTCTGAAACAGAGCCTAGATTCCAGTACTCCCAAACAGCAAGTCCCTGTCTCCAACCATGGAGGAGGCAAAACTCAGAGAAAATGTCAGAATATCCCCACAAAGGGGTTATTCCCCTACTCTTCCCCCAGCCCATGCCAAGTCTCAGTGTGCTGTTGAGCTGTGCTGGCGTCGGACCAGGCCTGTAAACTCACTGTGAGAGGAGTGCGTAGCTGATAGTGAGGTGATGGAGGAAAGCCACCCATTCTGCCACTGTGACCCAAGAGGAGACTTGGCAGGAAGGGCCTCTCTGCTCTGCTCAAGTGTTCAAGCCGAGCCAAGCCTCTGGAGAGGGCTGTTGGCAACCCTGCTTTACATGGGAGGACGTCTGCTTACAGGGGGACGATATGACTTTAGAGCTACTCCTCCAGAGATGCAGTTTTTGATTCAGTGCTTACCCTCTCCTGTTCCTTTCTGCTCCCTTCACTTTGCTCCAGCTCTCCAGATGCTCCCAAATGGACAGCAGGATGGATGGTGTCACTGGAGACCCTCATGAGACACGAAAGGAGCACAATAAAAAAAATGGCAGTCTAAAACAGTGCAAGCTTGATACATCTCTCAGTACAGCCAGTCTTTAGGAAGACATGCTCAGCAGCTCTAGAAAGGAAGCAGTCAAAAGCCTGGAACATAGAGATTTTGACTTCCTGTATGATGGTCAGAGCAGCCTGGCAAAAGCAGAAATAAAGAGTATTATGGCCCCTCCCTTATCACACCTGGTATACCAGGCCTGCAAGTACACAAAAAGGAAATAGAAGAGCAACAAAAGATGTTTATAACTTAAGCAAGAAAAATGACAAACTATTCCTAAAAGAACGCTGCCATGAGTGAAATAAAAGAAGCATGTTTCAACAGCAGTCATAAAGCCAGTGTGGCCCATGTTGTTTAAGGTGGTGCCAGGAATGTGTCAGCCTCGCAGGCTGTGAAGTCAGCAGTGCTCCATCACAAGTACAGCTCGCTCTGTGCTCCATCACAAGTACAGCTCGCTCTGTGCTCCGAGCACCCGCGCAGGCTCTGCGCGGAGCACTGCTGCCAGCGGCAAGGGCTTGCAGGGCTGGTGATGCACACTCCCCTCACTTCAGCTCCTTGTGGTCTATTTTAAGCAGGCAGCTCGCAGCACTGAGGTGTTGAAGGAAGTGCTAGTCCCGAACACGCTAGCCTTCTCACCAGCCAGGGAATCGTGACTTAACCGAGTGCTATAATTGCCAATTCACTAAACAGGCACAGAGCCGAAAACTGACTGAATAGCTTGCTCAAAACTACCTGGGGAGTTTCTGGCAGATCTGAGTAGTGAGCGTAGATTTCCTGAGTGCTGGGTAAAATATTGAAACATTCTTTCTCTTGTAAACTTCTGTTCTCTCCTCAGGCATACACTTTAGAGCAGCAAAATCTGAAGAAACAATATGAGAAAAAACACATCCCCGGGATCTCCTCTCACATGGAACTGATGAAGTCTGACACAAAATGGTAGCCAATTACTAGTAAAACATTCTCTTGAAGTCTAAAAAAAGGTCACATTCAACCTTTCTGAAGTCAAGAGGAGTCTTGTCAAGTAATCTCAATGCATTTATGATGAATTTAGAGGGGTGGGGAGGAGGCATGTAGCAAACAGAAAATAAGTGCATGTTAATCAGATGCTGTGCTGGTTAAACTATGAAAACCACAGATGTGTACATAAAAAACCAGCAAGCCATAGCATTTGGTGTTAACTTACAGTTCAGAGAACAGTTCTTTTTGCAACACCTTGTCACCTGATAACTCTGCACTGAGCACTTCATACTTGAGGGACTTCAAACCTTCTGCTTGAATCCACAAACGTTTTAATCATATGTTCAGTACACATGCCCTGCCCCACATCACACACCTGTCCTTCCTCACATTTACCCCTTGCAGACTTAGCAGCCACCACTCTCTGCTCAGTCCATGACCGACCCTCCTTGTGTCTCCCCTCCAGTTCCTGCTGGCACTTCAGGCTCTGGACTTGAGATCTTTAGCTGTAATGACAAATATAAATGCTGTGTGCCTTTCATTATCCAGATGGCGTTAGCCTGATTCTTATTGTAACTGCCAGACACAACCGATTCTCATTCTGCACAATACTTTCATAAAGGTCTATCCATTGATTATTAGACTCTTAGAAGTGGAAGTTAGTAGACATTGGCAAATAGTGATTCCCCAGCCAGGCTTTCAGAAGCTACAACACAGCAACCTGTGGTGTCCTGTTACTAGATCAGTGCCAAAGAATAACAGAGCCAAAAATTAAAACAAACTGTGAAGATAAAAAAAATACACTGAGAAACAATTGGAGATATGATCAAGAATATGAACTTCTAGCAGACCAAGCCTAAGGAGACTGATTTTCCAGCTTCTACATTGCACGATCTTTACTGTCATCACTTCCCTATTTAAGCTAAACACATCAAATGATTTACAAGTAGGTATATAAACATCAGCAACATATGCAACAGTCCACCTGACTACTCGATCACATAAAATTTGTTCATTAATCCAATATCATATTAGTTTTGCTGTTGCTGCAAACCTAATCGAACCATTTAATGCAGTACGTGAAAAGCTGAACTCTAAATGCCGAGCTGGTGAGCCTGTGCGTTGGTGGCTGTGTTGGTGGCTTTGTGTTTCTATTTATTTTCTGTGGCCTCTGTTGGAGAAACTCACCCATGCTCCATATGCAAGGTGGAAGTGGCTGGGTTACTGTGTCATGCTGTTCTGGAGAGCTCTTTATTTCTAGGCTCTTAGCTGACTTCTTGAATGGTCAAAGAAGTGAAGAATATTGCTGGTATGAGCAGCACAGCTTCATAACCTCATGCTTATAACCTGAACAGAAGTGGATTTAATAGATCTGGTAATGATTTCTTCTTGCTTCTCATAGACTCGCACATTTCAGGGCCAGAAAGAACATAATTCATCTTCCCTAAGTACCTTACAGAGGCCACTTCATTTCATCCAGCTACTCACGTATTGAATTCAGTAATAATCCTCACCTGAAGTACACCCCCTGGAAATGCAGCCAGTCTTACTTGGAAATCACATTAAGCAATAGAGAATCAACTTCTTCTCTTCGAAAGTTTACTCTATGATAGTCATGTCCAACTTTAAAAATAATGATTTTTTGATTGACATTGTCCGTTTTTTAACTCCAGATATTGATTTTTGTTACACATTTTTCTGATAAACTAGACAGTCAGCATCACGTATTTTACTTCTACGAAGGTACTTTCACATGTATAAAGTCAACTTTTGATCTTCATAGGCAAATAATCTTAAAATATTGATGAATTGGGTTTTTTTCAGTCCTAGAGTATTTTATAGCTCATTTCATATCTTTTGGAAACATTCTTTATCATAATATTAATGGCAAATTTGGAAACAGAATTCCTTTCTTAACTGGCACCATAACTTGTAAATACCATATGGATTTAAAAGTACCTGAAGTAAAAGGGGAAAGTGGAGGCAGTTGAAAAGGTGAAAACACAACTCTGCTCTGTTTCATGTGAGGTCAGGAAATAAAGCTCCTCATCTTACAAGACATCCCATAAGGACCCACCTAAGTATATTTATTTGAGACAGTGGTTTACATTTTCTTTAGAGAAGTAAATGAAGTGCTGATCTCTTGTAGTTTGTGAAGAACAAACTTCCACAAGAAGATAAGCAAAAAATCAGCAAGGAGCTGTCCTGCCAGATAGGACGGAGGATATCCAGGCTCCAGGAGTCAGCTTGACAGATAGGGCCTCAGTGTCTCTGCAGACACTGAGACTGGAATGACAGACACCCATAATTACTCTTCTTGCTCAGATGTATGGTTCAAGGAGGAACCATGAAGGAAAGCAAGGAAGAGGAAGAATAGGAAAGAAAAACTTCTCTTTCACTATTCGCACTCTACTGACTGGCTTACAAAATTGCCAGTTGTCCCGCCTCTTTAAAAACATAACCAAAAAAAGTGTTGATTTGTGACTATGAAATTTATTTTAGAAGCTGCTAATGGCTTCAGACAGATGTAGAGGAATCCAGTCTTCCATTAAAAATATATACATTCCGACAAACTTTGGCTGCATCTACTCTGCTGACTTGGATGATGGCATGAATGGCACTAGAGGGCAACTGTTAGATTGCTAGAATGATCCTTGGCACAGTTTTGGCCTAAACCAAATAACTCTCTGCTGGGATTGTAATGCCTGCTTTGGCAGTTACTGTTGGCAAGGGTCTGTTCCCTGTAAACAGCTTACATGCAAAATAGGTCCATGAGTCTATGGACTGCCTGGAGTATCATCACTGAAAATACGACTTGTTCGGTTCCTCGCACTGGGACAGGTCACAGCCCAAGACACACTTGCAATTCGCACGCCAGTTCTTCTCAGCTATGTCACCAATGGTTGTTTCGGTCCTGGCTTGGACGAGGCTTCGGCACTTGCCCAAACTAAAGTTATACCCATGATCCAGCATCATCATTTTAATATCATTGCTACTTTTAGGTCTACTGAGTTTTGTCATAAAGCCCTAAATATGAGGATCAAGAGATGACATGAAGACATTAGATCCACTCAGTTCTTGTAATTCTGACAGAGTAAACAATTGGAAATGGAAAACAGAATACACACAAAGGACCAGCAATCTTAAAAATAAATGTGATTATATATATGTGATGATAATCACAAAATCTGTGATGAAATGAAAACGCACTGAAAGCACAAACAAATATATCCAGTTACAGAAAGAAATGTGTTACCAGCATTCAAATGGCAAATGGTTCACTTGGTAACTTCCCTACCTCAATTTAAAAGAAGCTGCCACAGAATTTAACAGAATCACAGAACAGCTGAGGTCGGAAGGAACCCGTGGAGGTCATCTAGTTCAGCACACATGCTCAAGCCAGGTCATCTAGGGCAAGCTGCCAAGGATCATGTCCAGACAGCTTTTGGATATCTACCTCCAAGGACAAATATCTCCACAACCTTTCTGGACAGGCTGTGCCAGTGCTCAGTCAACGTAACAGTGAAAAAGTGTTTATCAGCATTCAGAGGGAGCCTCCTGTGTTTCAGTGTGTGCCCATTGCCTCTGTTCCTGTCACTGGGCACCACTGGAATGTTCCTGGCTCTGTTTTCTTTACACCCTCCCTTCGTGCATTTATGTGCATTGATGAGATCTGCCCTAAGCCTTCTCTTCTTGAGGCTGAACAGTGCCAGCCCTCTTGGCCTCTACCCACACAGGACAGGTGCTCCAGGCCCTTGATCACCTGAGTGGCCCTCTGGGCTCTCTCCAGCGGCTCCATCTCTCTGGGACAGCTGGGGGGTACAGCCTGTGCTCCGGCTGCGGCCTCGCCACTGTCGGAGCAGAGGGGCAGGATCACCTCCCTCTTCCTGCTGGCAGTGCTCCTCCTAGTGCAGCTATCACTGTTCTGACAGTTCAAGGCAGCATATAACACAAAGAGATGATCATATAGAAATATTCATGACAATGGATTGCACTGAATTATCCCAAACATTCTGTCTTTTTTTTTTT